>CM032451.1:104602845-104630345 GCA_019049505.1 Pachyrhynchus sulphureomaculatus
ATGAAGAATACGTTTGCAATATGTTTTTGACTTTAGGTATAGGAGATTGAGTGTTTTTAAGTTCTGATGTTATATAATATCGATAATAAAAGAGTCGGTATATTGTACATACTTTTTCCATCATAATTTAATAATTTTTTTTTTATGGGTGTAGCATACGTGTTGCAGGGAAGTCCCTAAAGCGCTACAGGAGCGACACGTGTGCGGAGAAAGCGATTCACGTTGTTTTTGAATCGCTGTAAATTGTACTCGTGGGAAACACAGTCCTGGGCAAATTATTCCAAAGGGATGATGTTCTCCATATAAAAGACTGCTTGTAAAGCGTTGTACGAGGAGTAACAAGCTGAACCTCATACGGAGATGAACTATTAGCGCGACGTGTACTTCTAACATGCTTTCCATGAAAATACTTGTAGAACAGGCTCAAGTCACCAATTGTTCTTCGATGTTCCAGCGAATCAAGGCTGCCGGTCAGTTCCGGGTCTCCAATCAGACGAACAGCTCTTCTCTGGACAGAATCCAACAAATCCAGTGCATGTTTGGGAGCGGAGCCCCAAACATGGGAGCAGTATTCCATAGTTGGTCGAATTTGAGCTTTGTAAAGAATTAACAGTTGTTGTGGAGTGTAAAGCTTTCTGGTTCGAAATAATATTCCCACCTTTTGAGACGCTCTCCTTGCTATGCCTGCAACATGCTCATACCAGGACATATTTGCTCCCAAATTAACGCCCAACAAATTGAGTGGCGATGTTAGAGGAATGGAGTGTCCCGACATAACTATGTCGGGTTCAGCAACGTTAATTTTTTTAGAATAAACTGCCGCCTGGGTTTTTGTAGCGTTAAATTTCATTTGGTTACTGTCACCCCAAGATAGAATTTCTTCCAGGTTTTTGTTAAGTCTGTCTACGGATATTCGTCTGATTAGCCGATGTCCGAGCGTTCAAAGTGAATGAAGAGATAAGCGTACTGTCATCTGCAAAGCTGTAGATTGGATTCTCGGTCTTTTCCAGTAGATCGTAAATGTAAATGAGAAAGAGAGTAGGAGACAGTATGGAGCCTTGAGGTATACCAGCGTTGATAGTGAAGGTGTTAGAAAGAAATCCGTCGACCGCCATTCGTAAAGAACGCTCTCTGAGGAAACATGAGAGCCACACACAGAACTTTTCAGACATACCATCAGAGCGTAGCTTAGCCAAAAGCCCATCGTGCCAAACACGGTCAAATGCCTTGGACATGTCAAGAGCAACCTCTCGAAATTCTCCAAAGTGTTCCAAACGTGTGTTACATAAGTCAGAAGATCTCCTGTTGATCTATTTTTACGAAAGCCATATTGGTGATCGCTAATAATGTTGAATCCTTCAAGATATTTTAGAAGATGCTGATTGATAGCCTTTTCCATGAGTTTGGATATTATTGAAAGGAGTGCGATTGGTCGGTAATTATTTGGCAAGGTCTTCTTGCCTTTTTTAGGTATCGGCTGAATTGTGACACATGTCCAGCAGGAAATATTCTCTTTCTGTAGGTTAGGTTGAAAAGTCTACAGAAAACTGGTGTTAGTTTCCTCGCACAGTTTTGGAGAACTATCTCAGGTATTCCGTCAGCGCCAGAAGCTTTTTTGGTGTCTAGCGTCATTAAAATACGTTTTTATGTTACGCTGTCTGAAGACAATATCGGGCATCCTTGACTGCACTATGAGAATAGTAGGTGGTGTTTTTCCTTGGAAATCGACAGTAGAATGTGAAGCAAAGAGTTCCGCCAACAAGTTCGCTTTCTCAACAGGTGTCGTTGCAATAGAATTATCTGGCCGTGTGAGTGGTGGATTTGGTGAAATTTTGACTAACTGCCTTAGCGACTGACCAAAAGGACCTGAAATTGTTGGGACAAGCAAGAAGTTTGTTTCTAATTCGTTGATTGTGTGCCTCCTTGGTTTCGTCGATAATTTCTTTGCATCTGTTCCTGGCACGAAGAAAGGTGTTACGGTTTATGGTGTTAGGACTTTCATGCCATTGTCGGTAGGCAAGATGTTTAGAAGCAATAGCTTCTTTGCATTTTCGGTCAAACGAAGGCTTGCCGTTGGAAGGGCATTTCTTCGAAAAAGGGATGTAAGCCTCCATACCGGCCAAGATAACATCGGAAACCTCCCTGGCGCAGTTACATGGGTCGTCGGATCGACAAACGTCCAACCAAGGGAAAGTTCGAAAATATTCCATAAGATCTTCCCATTTAGCAGATTTGTAGTGCCAAATCTTGCGCGGTTTAGGCGCCTTTCTGCCACTGATTGGTAGGATACTCGATGTCGAAAGTAGTTTATGGTCAGAAGAACCTAACGGCGGATTTACGCTGACCGTGTAAATCTTCGGATTGGTAGTTAAAAACAGATCAAGAAGAACGACGAATGAATTGCTGTGAATAATAGATGCGTGCAAAAATGCGTGTAAGATGGCATTATGCACTAAAAACAATTAAAATATATTTGTAGAGTTAAGCTGCTGTTAAGATCTTCTGATATTAGTGCAACTCGTCGGTCGTTTCCGTAATGTTTATCCATCTCCGAACAATGTACTATTTTACCATATTAACGAATGGTTTTGTACTATACCTATGTAAAGAAGTACGTATAACAACTGTGAGTAGTCGTAAGTAAGAAATCGCAAGTAACAACAGAGCGTACCAGCAAAATACCCTTCATACAAGGGTAATTCAGTAAGTAAAGAGACAATTAACTCTAGCCTAAGAACGGTTTATTAGATTGCTACAAAATATTTGGCCTACTTTTCGTCATAATTCCCCCCCCCCCCCCCCCCCCCCCCCCCCCCCCCCCCCCCCCCCCCCCCCCAACGTTATTACACTTGTCCCACCTTTCTGCTTGATTCCTTTGGCAAACAATTCTTTTGGTTGAAGTAGAAGCCACTCTTGCACTGTTTCTTTCACTTTTTCATTGTCAGTGAACCTCTTTCCACGTAGGGATCTTTGAGAGGTCCGAACAGGTAAAAATCACATCGAGCCAAGTCTGGGCTGTAGGCAAGTTCTTGAAGTAAAAAGACAAATAGCTCTAGCTCAAGAACGGTTTATTAGATTGATATTTGGCCTACTTTTCGACATAATCCCCTCCAACGTTAATACACTTGTCCGACCTTTCTGCTTGATTCCTGTGGCAAAGAATTCTTTTGGTTGACGTCGAAGCCACTCTTGCACTTTTTCCTTCACTTCTTCATTGTAAGTCAACCTCTTTCCACGTAGAGCATCGTTGAGAGGTCCGAACAGGTAAAAATCACATGGTGCCAGGTCTGGGCCGTATGAGGGCGGACATTGTAAATGGTTCTGAATAATATTGTGAACAGTTCCAACGCTTACCCCCAACCTCCTGAGCTATCATTTCAACAGTAATTCTTCTGTTATCGCGAATAAGCCCATCAATCCTCGATTCCAATGAGGGACGGGAAACTTCGACTGAACATCCACTTAGCTGCTTGTCACACACTCTTGTTCGACCAATTTTGTACCGATCTATCCACTTGTAAATGTTCGTACGATTCATGCAACTTTGTCCATACTGTAATAACACTCTAGAATGTATTTCACTTGGCTTAACATCTTCTGCTACTAAAAATCTGATGACAGAACGCTGCTCTTCTAAAGTGCAGTCTTCGAAATAGACTCGCCATAGTAAACTGGATATTTTGAGGTTATGTTTACATTGGTCGAACAGCTGATTAAAACTTGTCACAAGGTTGCCAACTTGCACTCTTAGAAATATGGAGCGGTTTCGTTGAATGGGTTTAAGCTGAGATCAATTGTCTCTTTACTTATTAAATGACCCTCGTAATTATCGCGTGAAAAAGTTGCATGCTACAAAAATATACCAGTTTGAATATATAAAGCGATTTTCGTATATATACTTATAAAATATATTAAAATTTCTGGTTTCAATCCGTTCGTCTATCAATGAATTTGTACGCGTGCGCACATTGTTAGATGAATGGATTGAAACCAGGAATTGCAGTGTAATATATATATATATATATATATATATATATATATATATATATATATATATATATATATATATATATATATATATATATATATATATCGGGTCTTCCATTAAGGACTTGACAACTTTTTTTTGAAATAAAACGCAACCCATTTGAGACATTTCGAAAATTTTACTATTGGCTTGAAGTACAATCAAAACATTTATGTATGGAATTCGACTTCATTCATATGTCCACCAAGGGCACGTTTGCAGCGGTCGATTCGTTGAACCCAATTTGCAATGACTCGGCCACACATTTCGACGGAAACGGTCGCTATCTCTCTTTCAATATTGGCTCTGAGCTCCTCTAACGACGCAGGCTTGTTAGCATAGACCAATGATTTAACGTACCCCTATAAAAAGAAGTCTAGAGGTGTTAAATCACACGATCTAGGCGGCCATTCGACGGGACCATTTCTCGATATAACACGTTCACCGAATTTAGATTGCAGTAAGTCGATTGTTACACCCGCTGTGTGGCTTGTGGCGCCGTCTTGTTGAAACTACATATCATTAATGTATAGCCCATGCAATAGATCAAAGAAATAACGTTGCAACATGCCTCTGTAGCGATCTCCATTGACTGTAACGTTATTTTCATCAACGAAAAAGAACGGCCCAATGACACCACCGGCATGAAAACCGCACCAAACAGTAATTTTTTGTGGATGAAGTGATGTTTTTTCAAGCACATAAGGGTTTTCACCTGACCAGTAACGCATATTCTGTTTGTTGACGAAGCCGTTTATCCAAAAATGCGCTTCATCACTAAAGATGATTTTGCGAAGAAATTGGTCATCTTCTTCCAACATTTCTAGAGCCCAATTGGAGAACGTACGTCGCTTCATATGGCTTTAGTTTTTGAGTCAACTTTAACTTATAAGGGTGCAGGCCAAGATCCTTTCGCAAAATTCGCCATGGTCTGAGCGATGCCCAATTCTTGAGAACGCCGTGAAATCGACTGTTTTGGTTCGTTTGAAATGGACGCTTGAACGGCAGCAATATTCTGGCCACTTCGACCAACCCGTTCTCTCACTGGCACGGGAACATCCAGCAGCGAATATGTTAACTCAAGTTTTTTCACTAGACTATGAATTGCTTGTCTACTGGGACGAGAATTACGACCAAAAATTGGCGTTAACGCTCTTAAAGTTGCAGTCACCGACTCCAAATTTTGGTAGTAAATTTTAATTATTTGTAAACGTTGTTCGTTCGTGTACTTCACCATGATGAAAATGTTGACTTTACTGAATGTTTTGACGTTGACAGTTCGGTGATTGGCTTAAGGATGCGTTCACAGTGAAATTTCAAAGTTGTCAAGTCCCAAATGGAAGACCCTTTATATATATATATATATATATATATATATATATATATATATATATATATATATATATATATATATATATATAAGAAGTAACCTAACCACGGGAATACACAATATTTCTAACTGGAAAACAAAGTGGGAGAGGTAACCACCAACAAAGAGGAAATCTTAAGAACTGTGGAAGACTTTTACCGAGAGCTTTACCAAAAGCCAGGTGGAGACGGAGAGATATCCATTTCAAAGGTTTAAAACCAGGGTTCAGAAGACATACCATACCAATCACAGCGAAGAAGAAAATTATTTATGAAAATCATTGCTAAACGCTTGACACCAGAATTAGACTTTTATCAACTGAGGGAACAAGCGGGTTGGCGGACTGGGTATGAAACAAATGACCATTTACATACCGACGCAAAACAGTTTTATTACATTCTCTATACAGCTATGTCCTGTAGAGAATAAACATGTTTTTAAACTTTTAGTTATGAAATCCCATTTTTAGGATAAATAAAAAATAATACTGATGAACCAAATGTAGTCAAAACGTTTATTATACCGAACAAACACAAACTGGAGAGAAAATATATTTTACCATTACCTAAATTAATGAATTATTACCACATTCCCAAGAAAAAAAAACCAAATATATATATATATATATATATATATATATATATATTGAGGCAAAGTTTTTTTATTATTTATTATATTTTTTTAACATTATCTGATACACCACAAGCAATATAATCGTTACTCGGGAGGTGGCTTGAAAAGTTATTAACATGATAGCATAAACATATAAAAATAAAGTCGACGAAAACGTTCTATTTATAGAAACTTTCTACACCAAATCCCGAACACCTGAAAGCATAAATTTAATGTCAAAAAAAACTCCCCCTCTGCATTTAATTAATACTCCTGTCAACGTACATATTTCACCCTCTTTTTTTTCTGTTGTCGGTGTATGATGGACAACCTGTTTCTTATTTATTTTTGTGTGTTAAATATATAAAGGGGTAAGTAAAATGGATAAATCTGTGAGTTAAAGACAAAAACTTCCATACGGAACACTTATAAGATCACTTCGGTGTCTGTCTATCCGTCTGTCTATCCGTCTGTCTGTCCGTCTGTCACACCCGATTTTCTCCGAAACTATTTGACATAGAAAGTTGAAATTTGGCACTAATATAGGAATTGATGGCCTCATCAGAGCCGTGTAGTTTTGAAAGTTAAATTTTGGCTTAAGGGGTTAGTTTTGGAGGGTGAAATCAGAAGTGAATTTTTTTTTTACCAGGTCATCGAGTGGGGTGTCAAATCAAAGCTTATAAAAACACGAGTTCAAAAATATGTATAATGTAATACTTGTGGACACTTTTCTTTGTATTATTTTTAAAAAATTGGAAGAGAAGGCTACCTATCTCCAATAAGAGTACGAAGGTACTCCACATCAACCTGACAAACGAATGGTTATTTATAACTATGAAGAAAAATAAAACAATAAATTTCCTAAAATATTTTGTTCTACCGCGAAAATTCAGTACTGTTTCGTAGTGTCATTGTATGCATTCGAGTCTGTATGTATTCGGGTCAAACTATTGTCAATTTTACCCAATTGAAACAATATTAGCTAATCAGTTTTCAAGGTTTCACAAAACGCCGTAAACTGTGTCAAAAATCAGAGGGAGTCCCCAGACAGACGGTCAAATTTGAATAATTAAAAAACCAGCCAAATGCAAGTCGGACTTGCGCAATTGGTATTCCGTACGGGGATTCGTTTTACAATAAAATAAAATCTTTACTTAGGCTAAGTTAATTAAATCCCTGACATGTATATATCTTGAGAGCCTATACAGTAATACCCCGCTTTACGCGAGGGATACGTTCCGAAAAAAATCGCGTTAACTGAAATTCGCGTATATCGAGGTTTATGATTAAACATAGTCAAAATTTAATACAAAAAAATACAAATCATTTTAATCAATCACTTTAATTCTAAGAACACTTTATGCAATACATACTCTTATTTTTTACGGAAAAATACATCTATTGTCTTTTGGGTAACGTTTTGTTTACGTTCTTGTAAAATACGTTCATAACACCCAACACTGTTTTTAATTGTTTGACACACGGTCAAGACACGGTCATCATTATTGTCTATACTCTGCAATATGTCCAAACCTGAATAAATTTTTGAAAGTGCATTTTGTATTTCCCCTGAAGATAAAACTTTCTCTTCTACTTGTTCTTCCTCATCGTAGATAGGATTATTCTGTAACTCGATCAGATCTTCATTGCTAATAGGATCGTCGTGCGTTGCTACAAGTTCTACGAGATCTTCTACCGTGACATCTTCAAGTTCAGACCCCTCAATCATTGCAGCAATGTCTTCAAGCACTTGTCTCTGCATCTGGACAATTCTTCTAGGTGCTTCCACTACATCTGGCCAAAGATTACGCCACACCCCATTCATACAACTCATTTTAACTTCCTTCCAAGCCTCTTCTATGTTGTGAATAGACTTCATAATGTTGTATGACTTCCACCACTCTCGCATAGACTGTCTTCCTTCCCCGTCAGTTTCATGAATTAGTTGGCTAAAAGTGCGGCGATGGTAATAAGCTTTGAAGTTTGCTATTGCTCCCTGGTCCATAGGTTGTAATATTGACGTAGTGTTTGGTGGAAGGAACTTTACGTACACTTTTAAGTCTCTGGGCGTATCAAGTGAGGTTGGATGTCCTGGGGCATTGTCTAAGAGTAATATAACTTTAGGTTCAAGCCCATTTCTGTCACAGTATGATTTGACTGATGGGCAAAAACTATTAGAATACCATTCTTGAAAAATTTCCCGTGTAACCCACGCCTTTCTGTTTGATCGCCACACAACTGGTAGACTTGTCTTGTCTGTGCCTCGCATTGCACGGGGTGTTTCTGAATGGTACACTAGTAAAGGTTTCAGTTTGAAATCACCAGTGGCATTACCACCCAGCAGAAGTGTTAGTCGATCTTTCGCAGCTTTGAAACCACTGGCTTGACGTTCTTCCTTAGAAATGAATGTTCGAGATGGCATTTTTTTCCAGTAAAGTGCGGTCTCATCAACATTGAAGATGAGACAAGCAGGAATTTTCTCTCGTCTAACGAAGTCTTGAAACTTGTCTGGAAACTCAGCTGCAGCTTGAATGTCCGCGCTGGCCGCCTCGCCTGTTATGTGGATATTGTGAAGATTAGAACGCTGCTTGAACCGATGGAACCAGCCTCTGCTGGCAGCAAAAGTCGGAGTGGCACTCCCTTCTCCTTCTTTTGTTTTCAGCATCTCATACAAAGATTTTGCTTTTGTGCATATGAGATCTTGACTTAGTGGTGTGTTCTTCTTATTCAAATCTTCGATCCAGACTGACAGTAATTTCTCCATTCTTTCTAAGATAGATGATCTCGAACGAGAAAGTTTTGTTGCACTTATAGGTGTTGAACCTTCGCTGGAGATTTTAATTTTTTCCCGATTTTTATAAATCGTTCTCACAGTCGATTCTGAGAGTCCAAAATCTCTCCCAACAATTGTTGCTTTGCCTCCATTTTTCATTCTTCTTAACACTTTCATCTTCAATTCCAAAGTGACGCTTTTACGCTCTTTTTTCTTTACAGGCGGCATTTTTAACGTAGGGTTAAATTATGTATGTATGTATCTCCAATAAATATTAAAACAAAACTGCCAGCCGACCGAACTAACATTACGGAACAAATGAACACACGAAACGAACGAGGAAATCCCCATAGAACAAAGTCGAAGGACAGGGAATTCCCAATTCTTCAAAGAGAATATTCAGAGAAAGCGGGGATCCCCCCGCGACCATAGAGAAGTTAATGACTACATGAGCGCGAAATTTGAAATTCGCGTTATAGTGAAACCGCGCGTAACGGGGTCGCGCTAAGCGGGGTATTACTGTATATATTTTTACGTTTTTTTCTTAGTGAATAATGTATAATAGTTATAGCATCTTAGCTACCTAATAGCTAGTAAATCAATCTAGCTCAATCTGGAATCTAGTAATAAAAGTATAAAACAAATATTTATTACCTAAATATTTGTTTAATTATAAACAAATTTAATAAAATTATTTTGTCTAGAGTGACGCGCGACTCGGTAGCAGTAATGTGCTGAAGAGTATATTAAAAAAAACCTCCATCATATTGTCAAGGCACATAGATTTTTTTATACCTGATAAATTATCAAACTAAAAGCACTTTTGATAATTTTCGTTCAATCAACACTTTATGGAAGATATTCCAGAATTTTTTCAAAATTTTTTGGTCAATACTTTTTGAGATAGGTTGGGGGGACAGCGACTTTTGGCCATTTTTAGTGTTCCGTACGGAACACTTATAAGATCACTTCGGTGTCTGTCCGTCTGTCTGTCTGTCCGTCTGTCCACCCGATTTTCTCCGAAACTATTTGTCATAGAAAGTTGAAATTTGGTAATAATATAGGAATTGATGGCCTCATCAGAGCCATGTAGTTTTGAAAGTTAAATTTTGACTTAAGGGGTTAGTTTTGGGGGGTGAAACCGGAAGTGAAAAAAAAAAATTTTACTAGGTAATCGAGTGTGATGTCAAATGAAAGCTTGTGAAAACACGAGTAAAAAATATATATATAATGTAATACTTGCGCGCACTTTTCTTTCTATTATTTTTAAAAAATCGCGAAAAATCGCTGTCCACCCGCCTTATCTCGAAAAGTACTTATCAAAAAATTTTGAAAAAATTCTGGAATATTCTCCACGGGGTGTAGATTGAACGAAAATTATCACGAGTGCATTACCTTTAATAAGCTATCTGTTATATTAAAAAAAACAAAAATTTCAAGGTCATCAGATTTCAGTAAAGATTGGAAACAAACTTTGTTGAAAACTCATTTGGGGTGTGTTTTGTGAAGTCACTGATCATTTTATACCTCTGTAACAAAATTTTTTATTTGAAAAGCAATCAGCGTACGGAACACTAATTGCACAAGTTCAACTTGCACTTGACCGGTTTTTAAAAATAATACAAAGAAATATTTTTGAACTCGTGTTTTCACAAGCTTTCATTTGGCACTCCACTCGATGACGTGGTAAAAAGTTTTTTTTTTCACTCCCGATTTCACCTTCCAAAACTATCCCCTCAAAGCAAAATTCTCCTTTTAGAACTACACGGCTCGGATTGGGCCATCAATTCCTATATTTGTGCCAAATTTGAACTTTATGTGTTTAACATAGGTTCAGAGAAAATCAGACATGACAGACAGACCGACGGACACCGAAGTGATCCCATAAGTGTTCCGTACTCAAAAGAACATTTTTATTCAATTTGTTTTTAAGATTAAAAAGGTCTTTTTGTACATTCTTTTGATACATTGGAAACTTTGTACGGAACTTAGATACTGAGAATTGACATAACATATAACTATTATCACCTTTTGTACTGGAATGATTGTTTTAATTATTATTAATTGTTATACAAAAGCATTATAATAAATACAAGTTAATTTTCTTTTCGTTACTTAGTCCAATCCTGTAATTTTATGCTTAGATTTGCGAAGGATTAGCTCTGTTTGTCGGAGAGCATGGGTCCTAGTTTTTGGGATACTGTTGAGTGTGTTTTTCAAGAGTTTTTAAAGTTTGGACAGCACCTGTTTGTGTCTATTTAATGATAAATAGGAAATAGACTTTACAAATGATGTGGATAATTACAAAAAAAAAATGCTTTCTTATCAACTAGAAAACGAAGCAAAACGATAATTTACTCAATAATTTAGAATTCTTACACTGTTTCTAACTATATGATGCGTAGGCTGAAAAGTTTTTATTCTAGCTACTTAAAACACATTTTTTTTGCAAAATTCGATTTTATTCATCAATATAGTCTCCTTCAAGAGCGTTACAATCAGTCCGACACTTTTCTAACATTTCTATACCTTTCTTGTAGAAGGATTTGCCTTTGCCTTCAAAATAGGCCTCAGTTTGGCTGGCACTGGAGCCAAATCTCATTTCCGCGAGCATTTTTTTTTGAGATATGCGAATAGATAATAGTCGTTGGGGGCCAAATCTGGAGAATACAGTGGATGAGGAAGCAACTGGAACTTCAATTCATGCAATTTTGCCATCGTAATCATTGACTTGTGACACGGTCCATTGTTTTGGTAAAAGAGCACTTTTTTCTTGTTCATTTGGGGCCGTTTCTTTGCGATTTTTCCCTTCAAACGCACCAATAACTTTATATAATATTGGGTATTGATGGTTTTTCCCTTCTCAGCATGGCCGACTGTTGTATCTTTGGTCGCTTCGGGCGTCTTTCACCGGCTCGCTCAGAATCATCAACACGTTATTGTTTTTGGTCCACTGTGAGCAAACGCGGTATCCATTTCGAACAGAGCGTTCTCATGCCCAAATGTTCATGCAAAATATGACCAGCACGTTCTTTTGATACCTTTAGAGTGTCAGCTATCTCACGCAATTTCACTTTATGGTCATCCAAAACAATTTTGTGGATTTTTTTGAAGGTTTCCGGTGTAACCACCTCATTTAGGCGTTCAGAGCGTTCAGCATCATTTGTATCTATACGACCGCGTTTAAATTCAGCATACCAGTAAATGATTAGTGATTTCCAGGAGCAGAATCCCCGTAACACTTATCAAAAAGCGGTGTTTAATCAACACACGAAATTCGATTTTTTTCATAGTTTTGATACACTAAAAGCGAGCACATTTGAACAATGCGTGTTGCCAGTATTGACATACGAAACGGAACCGTGGGCTTTGAATCAAGAAATTATAAATGGTTTACAAGTAACTCAACGAGCGAGAAAGGAGAATGTTGAGAATATCGTTGAGAGATAGACTGACTAATGAAGAAATTCGAGGAAGGTTCAAGATAACTGATGAAGCTGGGAGGGCAAGCAGGTTGAAGTGGGGCTGGGCGGATCATATCGCAAGATTCTCTGATAATCGATGAACCCATAAAGTAAACAACTGGTGGCCCTGGAATGAGAGAAGTAGAGGACGCCCACAAACCCGATAGTCTGACGACATCAAAAGACTGGTGGAATACAACTGGATAAGCCAGGCCCAAAACTGAAGAAGATGGACGTACTTAGGAGAGGCTTATGTCTGACGATGGACTGCATAGCTGATGATTATATATATATATATATATATATATATATATATATATATATATATATATATATATATATATATATATATATATATGTGTGATAAAAGAAAATACAATCGGTGGGATAGTGTTTTTTAGATATTTTCCAGATTGACTATTTACTTTTTCTTCATTATCAATTACTTAATGATGCCACTTAGCGTATACACATAGACAAAATGTAAATAATTAAATTCATGGGAAAAATTCAGTTAAGTTCGTTTCACATGCTTCAAATCCTAGATCGTGGTATAAATATTTACGTGAAATAATAACACACATATAGAGGCGGTACTAATAAATTGCTTTTTTTCTTCGGAGAACAGTCGAAATTTCGACAAGAAGGTGGTGGATCATTTAATTTGGTAGGGAACTTGAATTTATTTATTCGGATTTTTCAAGTTTTTCCAAAGATAGCAAAATTGAATCAACAAATGCAGTAAGTACCTAAAATATTTATGGACGATAATTCTCAGTACTTTAAACCTGAAAGTATTGTAAATGCATTTGCCACTTTTTTTAGGACTGTGGACCTCGTTTTAACGATTCTGACTAGTCTGCATCAATCTGTCATTGATAGTTCTTATGTCATGCTTAAATGCATACCGAAGAAATTGATTATGGGGGCGTTAAGAAAGGCGAAAACCAAATTGAGTTGTGGCCCGGATCAAGTGCCTTGCTTCGTTGTCAAAGGCTGTGCCTTGGCATTGCTGAAACCATTATTCTTTCTTTTTTATTTAGCTTTTAAAAATAAGACTTCCGGAACTATGGAAAGAAGCAAGAAGTACCCCAGTCTTCAAAAAGGAAGAACCAAATGAAATATCGAATTATAGGTCTGTGTCTTTATTGTCTCCATTTGGGAAGGTTTTTGAAATGCCGATATATGATTGTTGATTTAGCAAATTAAACAGCGAATCTCCCCTAAACAACACGGTTTTTTTAGTAATCGCAGTATAGTGAACCTAGCCTGTATTACCTAATATTTTGGGCGGGCCTTTGATAATTTTAAACAATTAAATCTTGTTTACACAGACTTTTTAAAGGTCTTCGACAAAGTAAATCATTCTGTTTTGTTGCAAAAATTGTCTAGGATTTACAGAAAATCTGTTAAATTTAGAGCAACTAGCGGTGTTCTTCAGAGTAGTAGTCTTGCTCCCCTATTATTTTCAATTTTTAACAGTTATATAAGTAATAATATTTCTAGTAGTGTTTTGTTATTAGCTGAAAGAAATTCAGAACGTAAATGATTGTTATTCTATTCAGGGTGATCGTATTCTTCTGGATAACTGGTGCGGTACCAACAAGTTAACTCTACATGTTAACTATGTGGAGAATGTGGAATCTTTGGCACAATGACACTGTTCAGTATATATCACCACTACACCAAACACTTTATTTTTGCTCTCAACGCCCGTTTCGCTAACCATGTTAACTTCATCAGGAGCTGATACTGAGTAGAAGTCTACATGTTAACAAATACTCCACTATGACATTTACAAATAAATTGAATACCATTGACTCTGATTATTATCTGGGGTATACCAATTAAAAATTCTAACAATTCTAAAGATCTTAGGGTCAGTTTTAACCTCTCACTTTCTTTTTCATTACACATTAATAGTACCTACGGCAACACAACGAGAATGTTCAGATGTATACTAAGACATTCGGGTGATTTTAAAAATATCAAACCCTAAGAACTTGCTTGTATGGAATCCCATTTTCACAAATATATTACTCAATTGAAAATAACCAAAGAAAGTTTGTAAAATTTCTTGCATTTCGTCGTAAAATTAATGGAAATAGGATTCCAACTCGTTTCACATCCCCCCTATTCTCCAGACTTGGCTCCCTCGGACTACTATTTGTTCCCCAATTTGAAGAAATGGCTGGCGGGACAAAGATTTTATTCAAACGAGGAGGTGATTGCAGACACTAATGGATATTTTGCAGACTTGGACAAATCCTATTATTCGGAAGGGATCAACAAACTAGAACATCGTTGAACGAAGTGTATAAGCCTAAAAGAAGACTATGTCGAAAAATAAAAAAGGTTTACCCCAAACACATAAGTAGTTTTTATTTTTGCACGGACTTTTCAAACCAGCCTCGTATATATATATATATATATATATATATATATATATATATATATATATATATATATATATATATATACCAGGTGTACAAGTGTGAAATGCGGATTTTTTTTCTAAAAAAACATGTTAAATTCGGAAGAATGATAAAAAAGTGCTTTATTCAAAGTATGCGCCATCGCTTGTTATACATTTTACGGGCAATTTGTGAATACCACGCCAGTAAAAATCTTCTCCTTTTGCTGCGAACCATCATCGAGCCATTTTTTCACATCTTCGTACGAACCAAAGCGCTCCTCAGCAAGTGCGTGACCCATCGATGCAAACAAGTAGTAATTGGAAGGAACCAAGTCTGGTGAGTAAGCCGCATGGGGTAGAACTTCCCAGCTGAGTGCTTCCAACGTGTCGCGAACTGGTTTTGCCGTATGTGATGGAGCATTGTCATGAAGAAAAATGATGGAGCATTGTCATGAAGAAAAATGACTTTGTGTTGCCTCTTTCGGTATTCTGGCCTTTTTTCAAGCAGCGAACGGTTCAAATCGGTCAATTGTTGTTGGTAACGTTTAGTGTTAACCGTTTCCCCAGGTTTTAATAGCTCATAATAGACCACGCCCCTCTGGTCCCACCAAACACAGAGCATCGTCTTCCTGTCAAACCGATTCGGTCTTGCGGTCGATGTGGATGGTGCGCTTGGGTTTACCCAAGATTTTTTGCGCTTGGGATTCTCAAAATAAATCCACTTTTCATCCCCTGTAACTATACGATGCAAAAACGACTTCTTTTTGTACCGGGCGAGCAAAATGTCACACGTGTTTTTGTGCTTTTCCTACCCGATTAGAATCAGCTTGTTGACTAACGCCCAATTGCTCGGCGACTTGTTTTTGGGTTTGCGAATCATCTTCGTCCAACAATGCTTGCAATTCGACATCTTCGTATTTTTGTGGCGGTTTTCTACGTTCCTTGTCTGCAATATCGAAGTCACCACTTTTGAAACGCCGAAACTATCGTTCACACGTATCTTGCGATGGAGCATGTTCACCATAAGCTTCTCGAAGTAATCGGTTTGATTCAACAGCAGTTTTATTCAAATAAAAACAAAAAATTAATGCTGTTCGCGAATGCTCTTTGTTCGGTATAAATTTCGACATATTGAACACAACGACACAACACTATGCACACACTTTTCCAATTTATCACTCGTGCGCGTCTGACACTTGTTCACGCCACAACAAAATGGCGCGGTGTCAAATCTTTATAGCACAAAAACTGCATTGATGCACCATCTGTTGTCTGAAATCCGCATTTCATACTTGTACCCCTGATATATATATATATATATATATATATATATATATATATATATATATATATATATATATATATATATATATATATATATATATCAATTCAATTTTTATGTAAGGGATGTAGATCCCTTATAGATTGCTCTAAGATATTACAAATAATCTTTCATGTTCCTTCACAAACTAATATTCCGTGTAACCGTAGGCGAAACGTAAGAAAGTTACTCCAAATTGACACGATCTAGTTTCAAGAACCAGCATTTCATCTATCATCCATATTACTTTAGTTTTCTTATAGTTAAGAATTAAAATATTTTGTTTCCAATAATTGAAGAACCATGAAAAGAGTGAATTGATTATCAATTAATCAAGATAATTGACAGTTACAATAAAGAATATATCGTGGGCAAATATAAAAAACTAACGCGTTTCTTCTGTGCAGTTAAGTAGAGCGTTTTGTATAGTAAGAACATCAGAAGGACAACATATGGTTTTTGACTTGTTTCAGTATTTATAAGACGTTCCTAGCCACACAATTTGGCAATAAATCGTTTATTAGTTATAATGCCTACGTAAGAAGATGAAGGAATTGAGAGGAAAAAACAAGAAACAATTCTGAGTAATAGGAGTAATGAAATTATACTGGCTATTAAGGACAAAATAAAGACATTAGAGCAATATATAGAACAACTTTTCAATGGACATAGCAGCTAAACAGGAATAATTAGATAGGGCCAGAAATCACAAGAAGATAAGTTATTCATGCTATACAACTACAGACGGATGGAAAAGCAGTTGGTCCAGATGAGATAAAGGGAAAAATCCTCAAAACATTTTCACATGAAAGTCCATTTATTAATCGATTGGTATTCTTATTTAACAAGATCTATGAAACTGGACAAATCCCTCTTGACTGGCTAAAGCTTAATAAGTTTAATGTCTCACGTTCTCAAAATATTCCTGAAAATCATCCATACTAGAATATATAGAAAATATGAAGCAGAAATAGATAACATACAATTCGGATTCCGAAAAGGCATGTGTACACGGAAAGCTTTATTTTCATTAAATGTCTTGGTCCAGCGTTGTAAAGATATGAATATATATGTATATGCATGTTTTATAGATTACAATAAAGCTTTCGACTGTGTGATGCACGAAAAATTCTAGAAACAACAAATATAGTCAAAAGAGATCTAAATATTATTAAAAATCTGTACTATGAATCCATTGAAAGAATAACAGTTATTGGGAGTACACTGAACAACATGCGGTATGCTGATGATACTGTTCTATTAGCAAATAATATCAAAGATCCCCAACAACTGATCAACGAGTCGTAACAGCCAGCGAAACATTTGAATTAACTATGAATATAAAAAAACCAAATGGATGGTAATAATAAAGAAAAATCAATGACCAGAATCCTTCGAAATCAGGGACAACGCCATAGAACAGGTCCCCACATTTAAATATTTGAGAACGAATGACAAGTGGGACCCAAGAAAGGAAATACATTCCCGAATTGAACAGGCCCGAGTAACATACATGAATATGAATAAAGTCTCAATGTCGAACTCCGAATGAGATTGGTGAGAGCATATGTATTCTCTATGCTATTGTAGGGATGTGAGTACTGGACCCTTGACCCTGGCCCAGAGAAACGACTGGAGTCTTTTGAAATGTACATTTATAGACGCCTTCGTCGCATCTCCTGGGTATATATATATATATATATATATATATATATATATATATATATATATATATATATATATATATATATATATATATATATATCAATCGGTTTTATAAACGTCTTCCGATATACTATTAAGCATTGCAATCGCTTTTCTTCCTTGGATATTCCTCTCGAATATTGCTTCTTCCAGTGTTCCGTCCCTAGATATCCTCGTTCCCAAATACTTATAACTGGCACAGTGTTTGATGGTGTGTCCTGTGGCCAGTTTCAAGTCCTGCTGTTGTCCTCCGACGCACATGTACTCGGTCTTTTTAATATTGACTTATAGGCCCCATTTTTCATATTCCTCCATAAGTCCATGTCTTGTTTGTTGATTTAAAAAAGGCCTACGACAGCGTGCCCCTAATGAGATTGTGGGAAACACTACAACAGAGTAATGTAAGCACCGAAATAATTAAAGCCGTAAAATCCTTATACCAAGACGCAAAAAGTAGTGTGAAAACCAAATATGGTCTAACAACAGGGTTCCAGGTCACAAAGGGTCTCAAACAGGGCTGCTGTATATCCCCAACGCTATTTAAAATCTATTTGGAGAGTGCACTGAAGAACTGGAAAAGGAAATGCAGCAGTTTGGGATTACCACTGGATGACGATACTACATTGTACACGCTATCATTCGCAGATGACCAGGTAGTAGTCGCTCAGGACATCGATGATATGGAATACATGACACGAAAACTTATGGAGGAATATCTCCTGGGTACAGAAAATAAAAAACACAGAAGTACTGGAAAGAATGAACAAAATGAAAGAATTCTAACAACCATAAAAATAAGAAAAACTCAATACTTCGGACATATAGTGAGGAGTCCAGAGTAGGAATTGCTACGTTTAATTATTGAAGGCAAAATATAGGGCGAACGATCGATCGGAAGACGATTAGAATTCTTGGCTGTACGACATGAGAAGGCGGTTTAGATGTGCTTTGGAATATTTTTCGAGAAGCAGTTCGTTTCGCTCTATGGATCGCCAACCTTCGTGAGGAGACGCCGTCGTTAGAAGAAGAAGTTATAAGGAGACTTTGCCTAGCTACTCAAAGGACATCTTATTCCAGAAAGTATATGTTTGAAGCATCAAAGGCATATGTTAGGTGAACAAATACCCGCTTTACTCAACATTATGTATCATTATGTATGTTACACCTATGACAGCGATGTTCGAGCTTATGGCAGGTTTTAGGGATACTAAAACAAGACGAATAACCCACTTTGTTCGTGCCTCTTGTCATGTCAACAAGTGGCATTAGTTCATAAGAAGTTGCTTATTTCGTCGAGAATTCGCTAGCCGATTTTTTCATGGTTTGGCGGTAATTTTGCCGCTGAGATGGTTTATCGTTCGAGACAGGTTCATTAATTACCGCTTAATAACCATAAAACGACTAAATTTGCCATAATGTCAAAATATTTAATGAGTCTAGGATAATAAATTTGTAGCTAATTGTATACCAGATCATGCTATTTTATGTTAGATACTGTACAGTTAGCTAATAAGTGCTGAGTGCTTCCAATCATTGAATCGTAATAATAACTTAACACTTGAACTAATTTAAAAGTAATTTGTAGATGCCTACAAGTGATTCTTGCGCTATGGCAGTAAATGCACTAGATAATATGTAGTGCTTACATTCATACAGGGTGAGTGAATCCTTATTTTGGGGTTATGTTATCACCCCCACGAGCGTGGTCAATTTCCACTAACTGATTGGTACAGTGCACCCTGAAATATCCTGTGAAGATCCATGTTTGAGTGTGCCGATTTCCATATGTCGTTTGGCGGAAAATTTGTCCAAAAGTTACTCTGTTTATTCAAATACGTTTTTCCGGAAAAAGTATTTAGAATTGTTGTACTTTATGGTAGTGGGCACAATTTTAAATCGATTGGTCAAAAATTGTATTGTGTCAGTTTTTAGCCAATCAAACTATAATCGCAAGAAGCTTTTCATTTCTGTATATACATATATATATATATATATATATATATATATATATATATATATATATATATATATATATATATATATATATATATATATATATACTAGACGGGCCCGCGGCTCCGCTCGCGTGGACTTGATTCACTACTATCGTCACTGCTTATTCCTTATGTTACCCAACGTAATAAAATATCTCCCATTATTTCTCCTTATCTCCCAATATTTCTCCTTATTTCCCATTATCTCTACATAATTTCCATTATCTAGGCTTATCTCTGCTCATCTCCTATTATTTCTCCTTATCTCCCATTATTTCTCCTTATCTCCCATTATCTCACCTTATTTCCCATTATCTAGGCTTATCTCGACTTATCTCCCATTATTTCTCCTTATCTCCCATTATTTCTCCTTATCTCCCATTATCTCACCATAACTCCCATTATCTAGACTTATCTCTGCTTATCTCCCATTATCTTTCCTTATCTCCCATTATTTATACTTATCTCTCATTATCTCACCTTATCTCCCATTATCGAGGCTTATCTCGACTTGTCTACCATTATTTCTCCTTATCTCCAATTATCTCACCTTATCTCCCATTATCTAGGCTTATATCGAATTATATAGAACATATGTATAAATTTATAAAAACACGTAAATCGGATAAGTGGTTCTCGAGTGATAAGCGCACTAACGGACAGACAGATAGACAGAGAGACGTTGCATTTTATATATATTGTATTCTTTGCTACATGATATTGTTCCATATTTAATGCTTTAGGGAGTGTATTGCAAGAGAACGCGCTAGCAGCAAACTTTTCTCCGACTTAATTCACTATTATCGTCACTGCTTATTCTTTATGTCACCTAATAAAATATCCTATCCTATAACCTGGTCAGAGAACATACGTATGGTTAAAAAAAAGCACGTAAATCGGATAAGTAGTTCTCCAGTGATAAGCACACTAACAGACAGACAGACGGACAGAGACATTGCATTTTCTATATATTATAGATATTCTCTGCTACATAATATTGTTCCATATTTAATGGTTTGGACTGTGTATTGCAAGAGAACGCGCTAGCGGCAAACTTTGTCCGACTTCATTTACTATTATTGTCACTGCTCATTCCTTATGCTACCTATCGTAATAAAATATAGCCTATAACCTGGCCGGAGAACATATGTATGTTTTAAAAAAAAAAGTACGAAAATCGGATAAGTGGTTCTCCAGTGATAAGCGCACTAACGGACAGACAGACAGACAGAATACGTTGCATTTTATATATATTATAGATGTAATAAAATATATACCTATAACCTGGTCAGAGAACATATGTATGAATTTAAAAAATCACGTAAATCGGATAAGTGGTTCTCGAGGAATAAGCGCATTAACGGACAGACAGACAGACAGACAGACAGACAAACATTGCATTTTATATATATTATAGATATAGATTATTATTATTATTATATAACCTGGCCAAAGAATATATGCATGAATTTAAAAAAAGACAGGTAAATCTGATAAGTGATTCCCGCGTGATAAACGCACTAATGGACAGACAGACAGACAGAGAGACATTGCATTTTATATATATTATAGATTATACATTACAGATATTCTTTGCTACATAATATTGTTCCATATTTAATGGTATTGTATGGCTGTGTATTGCAAAGGCACGCGCTAGCGGCAAACTTATTTCCGACATCATTCACTATTTTACGTCACTGCTCATTCCTTATGCTACCTATCGTAATAAAATATAGCCTATAACCGGGCCAGAGAACATATGTATGTTTTAAAAAAAAAAGTACGTAAATCGGATAAGTGGTTTTTCAGTGATAACGGACAGACAGACAGACAGACAGAGAGACGTTGCATTTTATATATATTATATAATATATATATATATATATATATATATATATATATATATATATATATATATATATATATATATATATATACTTATTTTATGTATATGTACAGAAAATCGAAAATAAAAGAGTTTCATTCTTAACTTTATTGTCTTAAAAATGAGGTAATTTTTAACGGCACTCGTTTTGCGTTAGTTCTGTTTTTGGCTGCAATGTCTCTCCAACGTTTGATAAGCAAAACGTCCGCGGCAGTTGCATTTTCTTGTTGTTCTACATAAGTTAACGCTTTTTCTAGGGCCTCTAGTCCTTCTGAATATGACATTTTTACTGGAATATTGTCAGTGGCTTCTACTTCGTTATCCTCATCGTCATCACTGTCTATTTTATAAGAATTTCTACATACACTTTTAATTAATTCTTGGTCAGTAATTTCAACTTCTACACTATCACTGTTTAACCATTCACAAACATCGGTTTCCGTAACACTTTCACATCCTCATATTCTTGTAATAATTTGATATAAACTTTCATTATCTTCTGTTTCTGCCTTTGAGTAATGTCTCTCCTCTTGTGAAATCAATTTAGACCAAGATTTTTCCAGAGTACTATTCTTTACTTGATTCCAAGCTGAAGCTATCCAATATATAACATTTTTCAAATTTATCTTTTTTAGACAATCAGTAAGATTGCCACTTTCATCTACTTCTTCTAAAATATGCTCCAATAACAAACGCCTGTAATTGCGTTTTAAATTTTCCAGTACACCCCCGATCCATAGGCTGAATGAGAGAAGTTACAGAAGGAGGCAAAAACATTGCTTTTATTTCCCCACTTTCAAGTTGCTCCGCACTTGGGTGAGTGGGGGCGTTATCTAGTAACAGAATACATTTTCTAGAATATTCATGTTTTTTTAAACAAAGTTCCGCTTTGGGAACAAAATCTCCAAAAAACCAGTCTTTAAATAGAGGCATTATTTTGATTTTTATACAAAATGGGAAAAGCATTGCGACGAATATTCTTAAAGGTTCGTGGATTTGCTGACTTACCAATACATAATAATGGGAGTTTGTGTCTTCCAAAAGCATTATTGCATGCAAGAACAGTAATACGTTCTTTGCTACGTTTATAACCAGGTGCTTCCGTTTTTAAAGCTAAGGTATTTGACGGCAACATTTTGTAGTTCAAGCCTGTTTCATCACAGTTCTAGATTTGGTCTGGTTGTAAACCTTATTCTTTCATAAGCTGCTCAAAATTCTCTGCAAATTTTTTTGCAGTAAATACATCAGCCGACAATCTTTCTCCCCAAACTTTCAGTTGACGTACACTATGTCTTTTTTTTCCACCTGTCTAGCCAGCCATCAGCTGCTCAAAATTCTCTGCAAATTTTTTTGCAGCAGATACATCAGCCGACAATCTTTCTCCACAAACTTTCAGTTGACGTACACTATGTCTTTTTTTTCCACCTGTCTAGCCAGCCATCAGTTGCAGAAAAATTTACAGGCGCTTCAATAACCGGTAACTCTTCGCTTAATCTCACTGCCTTATGTTTTAAAGTTGTTCCTGAAATTGGTATCTCACGTTCTCAATTCTGTGTAAACCATAAAAATAAAGAATCATCCACTTTTTGGTATTCACCGCTTTTCATACTTTTTCGTGCCTGTGTGTGCGATGACAAAACACTACACCATTTTTCAAGTTTTTCACGATTTTATCTCCACTCTGAAACAGTACTCAGGGCTACACCTTAATCCTTCACTATATTTTTAAGAAGTTCTCCATTATCTAAACGTTGAATTGCTTCAAGTTTCTCTTTTAAGGTAGTAACAACACGTTTACGCTTATTATTATGAGGCTCCATTTTGTAAAATATCTATTAAAACGAAACTATTACCTCTGCGATAGTAATAGACGTAATGAGTAACTTATAACACTCGTCGACTAACCAAATCATAGACAGCGGTGAAATTCTAGACGTCGAGGAGTCCCCGACGCGTTAAGGAAATCACTCATCGTCTGTTTCGAATAATGGGGATTTTTTCGTTTAATGGGAATACAATTTTCTTTTTAACAGTTTGTTTTGGATAAGCCGGATTTCAGATAATCGCGATTCTGATAATTGGGATTGTACTGTATATATATATATATATATATATATATATATATATATATATATATATATATATATATATATATATATATATATATATGTTTATACCATCTGTGTTAAATAAGCTTGTTTTCAGTTCGACTATAACATTTATAATATCAAAATAGAACACTCTGTAAATCATATCTCAAATGTTCAACGCCTCAAGTTGTTCTTATCCCGTATTCACGAATGTAATTACAATAATATATTAAAATATTTACATATATGTCAGAGTAAACAGTACCTGCATTTCTATATAATGTAAGTACATACGTACACAATATTGCAAACATAAAATATGCAATAACATAGGAAAAGAGCTCTAACTCCATAATAAAGTGTACATATATAATATGAAACGTTTAGGTCCGAAAGCACTTATGTACCGTATCTTTGAAAAATCTTTTACCGTATTATACGCCTTTGCAACCTCTCAGTCTCTCTAAACCCACACGTACGTATGCTGTTTTGGAATATCTGAGCACACGCCAAAAAGCTACGTTCGAATTTATATTTACTTTTTTCTTGTACTTTTTTTAACAATTTAAACTTCGAAAATGGGCTGTGTAATGTCATATGTATGTACATATATGGCTGCTGCCAGTTTGTTAATTTTCCTTCTTCTTTTAATAATCCTCTCTAGTGGGGAGGGATATTAGAAGATGAAAGTCATAAATATTTTGAACATTATTTGGCCTTAAAGGCGACAGATACCAGGTGTACAAGTATAAAATGCGGATTTCAAACAACAGATGGTGCACCAATGCAGTTTGTGCTGTAAAGATTTGACACTGCGCCGTTCTGTTGTGTCATCAACAAGTGTCAGACGCGCACGAGTGATAAATTGGAAAAGTGTTGTGTTTGTGTGTTCAATATATCGAAATTTATACCGAACAAAGAGCATTCGCGGACAGCATTAATTTTTTGTTTTCATTTGAAGAAAACTGCTGTTGAATCATACCGATTACTTATGGTGAACATGCTCCATCGCAAGATACGTGTGAAGGATGGTTTCGGCATTTCAAAAGTGGTGACTTTGATGTTGCAGACAAGGAACGTTGAAAACCGCCAAAAAAATACGAAGATGTGGAATTGCAAGCATTGTTGGACGAAGATGATTCGCAAACACAAAAATAACTCGCCGAGCAATTGGGCGTTAGTCAACAAGCTATTTCCAATCGGCTACGAGAGATAGGAAAGATTCAGACGACCGGGGAGATGGGTACCACATGACTTGAACGACAGGCAAATGGAAAAGCACAAAAACACCTGTGACATTTTGCTCGCTCGGTACAAAAGGAAGTCGTTTTTGCATCGTATAGTTACAGGGGATGAAAAATGGATTTATTTTGAGAATCCCAAGCGCAAAAAATCATGGGTAGACCCAGGCGCACCATCCACATCGACCGCAAGACCGAATCGCTTTGGCAGAAAGACGATGCTCTGTGTTTGGTGGGACCAGAGGGGCGTGGTCTATTATGAGCTATTAAAACCTGGGGAAACGGTTAATACTAAACGTTACCAACAACAATTGACCGATTTAAACCGTTCGCTGCTTGACAATGCTCCATCACATACGGCAAAACCAGTTCGCGACACGTTGGAAGCACTCAGCTGGGAAGTTCTATCCCATGCGATTTACTCACCAGACTTGGCCCCTTCCGATTACCACTTTTTTGCATCAATGGGTCACGCACTTGCTGAGCAGCGCTTTGGTTCGTACGAAGATGTGAAAAAATGGCTCGTTGAATGGTTCGCAGCAAAAGGGGAAGATTTTTACTGGCGTGGTATTCACAAATTGCCCGAAAGATGGGAAAAATGGAGCGATGGAGCATACTTTTTATCATTTTTCCGAATTTAACATGTTTTTTTAGAAAAAAAATCCGCATTTCATACTTGTACACCTGGTAATTTCGTAACAAATCCGTGATCAAGGGAAAGTTTTTGGTTATTAATTGGCTGCCAAGCGTTCTTAATTTTGGCCGTCGCGTGGTTTGGGGTTGACATGTTGCTGCTGTTTTTTCTCAGTTGCTTGGTACAATCTGGTTAATTTTTGACGATGGAGATCAGAATCAATCCTTTGGCTAGGTTGTAGCACCTCATGATAAACACTTCCTTTCCAGTCCTACCAAACACACAGCATTACTCTTTGTGGTGTTAATCTTGGCTTTACCATCATTTGTGCAGCTTCACCACGCATCGACCAAAATATGTTCAACTAACTACAAAGCTCAAATTCGTCGAATTTGAGCTTCATACAAAATTAACAGTTGTTGTGGAGTGTAAAGTTTTCTAGTTGGAAGTAATATCTCAGCTTTTGAGAAGCTCTCTTTGATATGCTTGCAACATGTTCAGGCCAAGAGACATTAACGCCCAGTAAATTGAGTGACGATGCTAAAAGAATGGAGTGCTCCGACATGACTACGTTAGGTTCAGCAACGTTTACTTTTTTAGAAAAAACTGTTGATTGGATTTTTGTTGCGTTAAATTCTACTTCGTTACTGTCTCCCCAAAATAGAATTTCTTCCAGGTCATGATTAAGCTGAACGACTTCCTGCTGTCTGCGGATATTCGCCTGAGTAGCCGATGTCCGAGCGTTCAAAGTGAATGAAGATATAAGCGTACTGTCATCTGCAAAGTTGTAGAGTGGATTCCTGATCTTTTCCAACAAATCGTTAATGTAAATGAGAAAGAGAGTAGGAGACAGTATGGAACCCTGGGGCACACTGGCGTTAATAGTGAAGGTGTTATAAAAAATCCGTTGACTGTCACTCGTAAAGAACACTCTTTGAGAAAACATGAGATCCATAAACAGAACTTTTCAGACATAGCAGAAGAGCGTAGCTTAGCCAACAATCCATCGTACCAAACACGGTCGAATGCCTTGGATATATCAAGAGTAACCGCTCGGGATTCTCCAAAGTGTTCAATTGCGTTATTCCCAACGTGTGTTACATAAGTTAGAAGATCTCCGGTTGATCTATACTTACGAAAGCCATACTGATGCTCGGTAATAATATTGAATCCTTCGAGATATTTTAGAAGATGCTGATTGATAGCCTTTTCCATGACTTTCGATATTATTGAAAGCAATGCGTCGGTAATGTTTGACAAGGTCTTCTGACCTTTTTTGGGTATCGGCTGAACCGTGGTGCATTTCCAGCAGGAAGGTAATATTCCCTTTTTGTAGGATATATTGAAAAGTCTACAGAAAACTGGTGTTTGTTTTCTCGCGCAGTTTTTGAGTACTGTGGCTTGTATTCCGTCAGCACCAGAAGGTTTTTGGTGTCTAGCTTCACTACAATTTGGAGCAGTAGCCCATTAAATGCTGATTTTTTGTTGCGATGTGTTACAGGCGTGGTTATACAAATTTATATTTTTTATTGCAATTGATGATATAAGAATTATTGCAAAATTAACAGAACTTGCTGGTGTACTCGGAAGAAAAAATGTTAATTTTTTGGCATACTATTCGACTGATGCAGTTCTAAAACTCCCTTTCAAGACTTTTACCATAGAATAAGTAATTAACACGTAAGCTGAAAAGTTTTTGGTCTGACACATAGATGTCGCCCTTTTCAAAAATTCCATATGGTTTTTAGGAAGTACCAACCTTCAAACGATATGTGTCAAAATTTCATAACATTTCGACTATTAGTTTACAAGTTACAGTGGTTTTAGTGATGCTACTTTTGATATTTTCAAAACAATGGAAAAAATCGAATTTCGTGGGAAAAAATGCCGTTCAAGCAAAGCAATGGCTTAATAAGTGTTACGGGGACTCTGAACTTGGAAAATTACTCATCATTTACTGGTATGCT
>CM032451.1:104635345-104660345 GCA_019049505.1 Pachyrhynchus sulphureomaculatus
AGAAGATCCACTGTTTTCGAGAAAAATTTTATTCACCGATGAGGCCCATTTTTGGCTTAATGGGTTCGTGAATAAACAAAATGCCCGTATTTGGGGTGATGAACAACCTGAAGAGGTTCAAGAGCTGCCATTAAATCCAGAAAAAACAACTGTTTGGTGTGGTTTATGGGCCGGTGGAATAATCGGTCCATATTTCTTCAAAACAGAGGCCGGCCGGAATGTTACTGTGAATGGTGACCGTTATCGCGCCATGATAACAGACTATTTGATGCCAGAAATTGAAGCCCGTGGTCTCGACGAAATTTGGTTCCAACAAGATGGCGCCACTTGCCATACAGCCCGTGAAACCATGGCTTTACTGCGAGAGCAATTCGGCGAACAGATCATTTCACGCTTTGGACCAGTGAATTGGCCGGCTAGATCATGTGACATCACACCTCTTGACTTTTTCCTTTGGGGCTATGTAAAGTCCAAAGTCTACATGGATAAGCCAGCTACAATTAAGGCATTGGAGGCCAATATTACTCGAGTCATTGGCCAAATACCACTCGAAATACTCACACGCGTCATTGAAAATTGGAACTTCAGAATGGACGTTGTTAACCGTAGTCGCGGACAACATTTGAAAGAAATTATCTTTAAGAAATAATTGTAAAGAATGGTCCTTTTATATGATAATAAAGATTATAAAATAAAATTGTTTTTATTCATTTTTTTTTATTTAAAAAAAAGTACCTCTAAATGAATCACCCTTTATATATATATATATATATATATATATATATATATATATATATATATATATATATATATATATATATATATATGTATATATATATATGTATATATATATATATATATATATATATATATATATATATATATATATATATATATATATATATATGTATATATATATATATATATATATATATATATATATATATATATATATATATACATACATACATACATACATACATACATACATACATACATATATATGTCATTACTGTGATATTAGTAAAAATAATTCATCATCTGTCATAAACTGACCTTTTATCTTTCTTTACAGTGGCCTGTCAACGCCTCCATCTGATAAAGGAGTGACTCCTGTGTATCTAAGATGTTCTGCCGGCAAGATTTTGTGGCTTTATCCAAGAGGAGCACTAAGAATACTTCTAAGGTAAGATTTTGGAAGATTCAATACTCTTACATATATAATACGTATAAATCGTTTTTCAAAAAGTTACATTAAGCCGTGTATTCTTCGTTTGTAGATGAATACTTAAACCCGAATAATTCGTCAGGTGATTTATTTCAACTAATAGAATTATCATCCAAATTGTATGTATTATGTAATTTTTTCAATCATATCACCATTATACATAATTTCTTTGAAGGTTGCCTAATCAAGAACGAAATTTTCGGGCTTGTGTCAAAATCAGAACGACGGCTAAGCCAGGACGACCTGTCACGAGAGTTTACTTGGAAGGACCTAGATCCTTGATTTCGATTGATGTTGGAGATAGCGAAGCTAAACCCATCAGGTACGAATTCAAGTAATAGTTAGAGATTTTTTTTATTATATTCCATGTCAATGTTTTCAAGTGTTCGTAAATTAAGTTTTATCCAACATTTTTTACCGAAGCATTTATAGAAAACACTTAAGGTAATTCTTACGAGAAGACAGAGAGAGCATTATGTTAGAGAAAGACGCGAAATAATTTGAATTTCAGGGGATAATGAATGAGGCAACGTAGCTTCTCGCCGCACGCAATCACGTGTTATTTATTTTTATTTAGTATCGATGTATATAAATTAATTAAAACAATACTTAGGTTATTTATTAAAAATATATCAATTATTAAGTATCGATAACTAAATAAATACGCGTGCGTTTGTTCTAACATCTTTTAAAAGAAAGTCCGATCAGTGCAGTGCATAGTTGTGATTCAAAATTTGAAAGAACGTCCCCGCGCGCGCAATCTTCTTCAAGCTACGTTGCCCCAGCGCTAATTCACTTTATAGATTCATTAAAAAGTAATATTTATCTAATATTTTTGCAACAACTAGGACGTAAATTACCTTCATATTTTAACAAACGAAAGCAAAGTAATTTTTTTATGTATATATTTTTTCGTGACTTTTTACTTTTTAATGCACATACAACAATAAAAATTGTAAAAAACGCATGATTTTGATCGACGAAAGAGTATGGATTCCTATCTTTTACGTGTCAAATATCTGAAACTTTTACAATTAATTATGGCAATACGGAATGGTAAACCATCTTTATATTGAAGCAGTGAATGCATTATGCTAAAGTCTGTCAATTCTCAAAATTTCAAGCAAAACTACTTTTAAAAGTTACTCGTCAAAAATAACTTAAGTCAACTCCTTTTCATGTTCTAAAGAAACAATTTCTAGTTGGACCCCATGGAATTATTGCATAGTTCTGGTAGAGGCGGCTATAGCGTAGAGGTTATCGTGTCTGTCTTCTACACCGGAGATCCGAGTTCGATTCTCGGCTCGGAAAATCATAAATTTACAAAATAAACATTACAACGTAACAGTCGCCTCTCTCGGGAAGGCAATGGCTAACCTCCCGTATTATCATGTCTAATAAAACCCTCTCACTTTGGCCATTGCGAACCGGCATTAAACTGTAGGTCCCCTTAACATTTAAAAAAGGCACGAACCATAGGCAAAGGCGAGAGGATTGTCTTCGTCCGTATCGGATATGTTACTTCAAGAAAAATAGGTAAAAGTAAACATGCTTTAGCACAATCAGCCAAGTTACGAAACACGAACATATGAAGCTAGATTTACACAACAAGCATGAGTATGAGCATCCCAGTTCAGCCTTTGTTGCAGACAATCGCTAGAAATTTGTCATTGGCAGCTATATTCATCCCCAGTACGTCACGGGTTGCGAAGGAGTTTTAAAAGCGTTTAAGGCCATTCTTCGTGAATCGATCGGTCCGCTACAATGGATTGCGAAATCCTTCAATATCTCATCTAAGCGGGTTTACAGACGATCAAATAAATTCGTCCAATCAGTTTGTCCTGCAAGTTAGTCAAGTAAGTTTGACGGTACAAGTTGAGCCCATGCGTGCAATTAAAATGGACATGGACCAACTTCTCATCAGTGTGTTCGGGTTGCTAGTGAAGTGTGGACAGCATGCTGGGTTCAATTTCACGGGACTTGCTGAGGAATTTGTCATAACCAACGTTTTTCTTATCATGGTTGCTGGATTCCTTGGATTTTGTTTTCCGTACCTCTGGCAAGGATTTATAGAGTTCTATGAAGTCGTTGAAAAAATTCTTACGTCCATTGTTTCATGATAGAACTCGGAATGAATGGATACTCGAATGAAAGTAAAACGAATGAAAAACTAGAAAAACTGAACTTCACAAACTCACAAGATAAACACTAAATGATAATAATAAATGATAATGATAACAGATTGAAAAACTGCTCCTATCGGACATATCGAGAACTACAAGTTGGTGAATTAGATTGACAATATCTTACACGATCAAACTTACTTATCAAGCCGTCAGTCTTCCAACAACTTTTCTAACAAATTCAGAAAACTCGTCATCAAACCATCCAACTTGCCAATTTTGCCAAACTTACTTGACAGTTGGACCAACTTACTTGACAGTTGGACCAACTTACTTGATCGTGTGTAGGGGCCATAAGTCTGCATCATGGCAAGAAATTGTAGTGTCGTCAGCAAAAAGGCTATAACGAGCCTCTGAGTTTACTAGTGATGGATCTCAATATATATCAAACACAGCACGCGCCTCAGGACAGAGCTCTAAGGTGCTCTAATAATTATCTTTCGGCTCATAGCACTCCCACAACTCGTACTTTCAGGGGAAGTCTGCCATGACTAAAATTGTATGTGGTATACTTTTTTTAAGACGATCCCGTACGCGTACACATTTGAATGTCTAAATTAAGCCACCGAATGGTAGAAAAGATGGTCTCGACGCTCAAAAACGTCGTAGATGAGTGAAACCAAATTAAGAATATGTATAGATGTAATTAGATCTTTGGGAAAGCCTAACTGCTGTTAATGAAGAAATTGTTACCGTTGAAATTTGATTTTTACTTGCACCAAGAAAACTTATACCAACGTGTTCATCACTGCAAATGATAAAGAGTGTTCTTTATGTTATTTTAAGCCCGAATGTAACAATTTGACTTGCATTTAGTAAATAAATCATCATCACCGTCATCGTTAGCGTATTCCATCCATAGTCAGATGTAACCCTCCTCAAGTTGTCTCCAGTGAGCTCTCTTGTTTGCTTTTTGTATCCAATCGTGTCTCGCCAATCTTTTTTGGTCGTCTGGCCAAATTTTCTGTGGTCTACCTCTGCATCTATTATGTTTTCTATGCCTCCATTCAACCGTAGGGCGTATCCATCTGGTATCATTCATTGTTGCAATATACGCCACCCAATTCCACCGTAATATACATATTCGTTGTATTACATCTGTCATTTTTGATCTTCTTCGTATCTCGATGTTAGGAATACGATCTTGGAGTCTAATATTTAGCATTCTCCTCTCCGTTGCTCTTTGGTTTACCTGGAGTTTATTTATTTTTCTTTTATTTAAAGCTCACGTTTCAGTGTCCTATGAACACTTTGGCTTTTATTGTATTTGGGATGTCTAGTTTAAATGTAGATTGTAACCTTCTATCCAAGACAGCCTTTAAATTATCTTTTGATATTTCGATTTTTTGTCCAAAATATATGAATATTTGTACGTTTCCTATTCTTTCACCTTCTATTAATAGTTCTTGGCTGTTATCTTCACTTTCGTTGTTCAAATATTTGGTTTTGGTGAAGTTTTTTTTTAGACCTATTTCTCGAGTCTTGTTATTTACTTTCCGTTAATTTTCTTCATGTAATTAGAAATGCCCATTGAACGTTCAGTTATTAAAATATCGAGAATTCAAAAAATTCTTAAAGCAAGAGATGTGGACCAGAAGATTCTTCTAACCAGATTTATATCGTTGCTTCTTAATCGTAGAAATTATACGAGGGTGGCTTGATAAGTCTGGTAAATGTCTACGAAATGATTTTTGTAACGGTTGCGTTTGAAGTTTCAAACAGATGCAACGCGGCGTTTGTTTGTTGACAGTTCTCGTAAGTGATCGATGTTACATGTTTCGTAGAAATAGACAAAGCCTTCTATTGCATGTCAAATTGTTTTATAAATAGCCATGCCCGCGGCTCCGCTTGCGTGGACTTAATTCACTATTATCGTCACTGTTTATTCTTTATGTTAGCTAACGTAATAAAATATATCCTATAACCTGGCCAGAGAACATATGTATTTTATAAAAAAATACGTAAATCGGATAAGAGGTTCTTGAGTGCTAAGCGCACTACCGGATAGGCAGACAGACAGAGAGACGTTGCGTTTTATATATATTACAGATTTTTTGATAAATATTAAGTTAAGAATTTAAAAAAAAAAAAACATGTAAATCGGATAAGTGGTTCTCAAATGGTAAGCACCCTAACGGACAGACAGACAGACAAAGAGACGTTGCATTTTTTATATTTTAAATAGATTATTATTATATAACCTGGAACATATGTATGAAATAAAAAAAAAAAAAAAACACGTAAATCGGATAAGTGGTTCTCGAGTGATAAGCGCACTAACGGACAGACAAACAGACAGAGACGTTGCATTTTATATACATTATATTTTTTGCTACATGATATTGTTCCTTATTTAATGGTTTAGGCAATGTAATGCAAGAAAACGCTCTAGCAGCAAACTTATTCCTTATGTTACCTAACCTAATTAAATATATCCTATAACTTGCCCAGGCAACATATGTATATTTAAAAAAAAACAGCACGTAAATCAGATAAGTGGTTCTCGAGTGATAAGCGCACTAACGGACAGATAGACAGACAGACAGAGAGACGTTATATTTTATATATATTATAGAAGATTATAGATAACCTGTCCAGAGAACAAATGTATAAATGAAAAAAAAAATGTAAATCAGATAAGTGGTTCTCAAGTCATAAGCGCACTAACGGACAGACAGACAAACAGACAGAGAGACGTTGCATTTTATATATATTATATTCTTGGCTACATGATTTTGTTTCATATCTAATGGTTTAGGCAGTGTATTGCAAGAGAACGCGCTAGCGGCAAACTTTTTTCCGACTTGACTGACTATTATCGTCACTGCTTATTCCTCATGTTACCTAACGTAATAAAATATAGCCTATAACCTGGCCAGAGAACATATATTTTGTATGTTTTTTAAAAAAAGCACGTAAATCGGATAAGTGTTTTTCGAGTGATAAGCGCGAACGGACAGACAGACAGACAGAGAGACGTTGCATTTTATATATAATATAGATGCGATCTCTGATCAACACGGATTATTATAATTATATTCTTGACAAGCTGGCGATTTATTGATGAATGTAATCTGATACCATAGGCACAGAACTATGCTGTAACGTAATTTTTCAGTTTATGCTTATACGTTGTAAAATATGACAATCGGCACTGTAAAATCTTTTTTTTGGGTTTCAAGTCATGCACAATTCACCTATAAATTCACTTTTTTTTTCTAAATTTACTAATAAAGGAAAATGCCATATGTTACACACTTTTTGTCACTGCATAAAAATTGGGAATATTCTTAAGTTAATAAATATGGTAATAATTATAAATTATAGTACGATATTTATTTCTTGTTTTTTCTTTCAGGTGTTTCAACAGTAGAAATGGCCAGGCTGCCATTTATCTTGAAGCAACGGACGAACGGTCTTTTGACAGACAACTAACGGAAATAGAGTACGATCTTCAGCAATTACCGAAGAATTATTATGGATTTGATCCTTCAGAAGGTAGGTAACAGATATTTTTGAATAATTAGATATTAATCTAAAATTATTTGTGGCGTTGTATGAGGAACATTTTTGTTATGGATATTATAGTGAGCTGTGTTGGACGGAGGCAATTTAAAAAGCATTGGTTTTAAAAATTACCGCTAGAGGCGCGTGTGTACCAAATGATCCTTTAAGCACACCGTTGCTTATGACCATAATCACTATTTTTATTCAAATTAACTTATATATCGTTTTTAGTGTTCCGTACGGAACACTTATTGGATCACTTCGGTGTCTGTCTATCCGTCCGTCTGTCACACGCGATTTTCTCTCGAAACGATTTCATATAAAAAGTTTAAATTTGGCACAAATATAGGAATTGATGACCCAATCAGAGCCGTGTAGTTTGAAAGTTAAATTTTGACTTAAGGAGTTAGTTTTGGGGGGTGAAATCGGAAGTGGAAAAAAAATTACCAGGTCATTAAGTGGGGTGTCAAATGAAATACGAGTTCAAAAATATATATGATGCAATCCTTGGGCATACTTTTCTTCGTATTATTTTTAAAAAATGGCCAAAAATCGATTCCTATCTCAAAAAGTACAAAATATTTTGAAAAAATTATGGAATATTCTCCATAAAGTGTAGATCGAGCGAAAATTATCACGAGTCCATTATGTTTCACGATTTATCTGATAAAAACAATTTTTTCAAGGACATCCAGTTTTCGACGATGATCGGAAACAAGCTTTGTTGAAAATTTATTTAGGGTGTGTTTGGGGAAAAAAATTATTTTAAAAGCAATCACCGTATGGAACACTAATAGCGCAAGTTCGACTTGTACTTGGCCGTTTAGTTTTTAAAGAACAAATGATAATCTTGAACTTATTATCAAAAATATAATTATATGAAACACCTTTAGTAAGAATTGGCGTTTTTACGACAACTTAAATATAAAACTATGGTCTTTCTAGTTTGATAGCCAGGCCCGCCATAAGCAGGGCGTGCACTGCACGCGGGCAGCACATGCAGGAGAGGCGGCAAATACAGAAATCTCATCATGTTCAAACTCTGAGGGGCGGCCGCATAGTAGGTTTTGTACGCGAGCGTTCAGCCGACTAGCGGCGAGCTTGTAGATAGCTTCTTCAACTTTCAGGCTAATATTTTTTCTTTAATTTTCAGAGTGCAGACCCTGTTCCAAGGAGGAACTAGCTCACATTTTTTGCACAAGTGATTTAGGTATGTATTATTATCGTAGTTTAACATTTCGGTGATGCGTTACCTGAAAAAAAAGAGTAGATCAAATAAATATAGGTTTGATTTTGCTATGTACCAGGTGTACAAGTATGAAATGCGGATTTTTTTTCTAAAAAAACATGTTAAATTTGGAAGAATGATAAAAAGTGCTTTATTCAAAGTATGCTCCATCGCTTGTTATACATTTTTCCCATCTTTCGGGCAATTTGTGAATACCACGCCAGTAAAAATCTTCCCCTTTTGCTGCGAACCATTCATCGAGCCAGTTTTTCACATCTTCGTACGAACCAAAGCGCTGCTCAGCAAGTGCGTGACCCATCGATGCAAACAAGCGGTAATCGGAAGGAGCCAAGTCTGGTGAGTAAGCCGCATGGGGTAGAGCTTCCCAGCTGAGTGCTTCCAACGTGTCGCGTACTGGTTTTGCCGTATGTGATGGAGCATTGTCATGAAGAACTATGACTTTGTGTTGCCTCTTTCGGTATTCTAGCCTTTTTTCAAGCAGCGAACGGTTCAAATTGGTCAATTGTTGTTGGTAACGTTTAGTATTAACCGTTTCCCCAGGTTTTAACAGCTCATAATAGACCACGCCCCTCTGGTCCCACCAAACACAGAGCATCGTCGTTCTGCCAAAGCGATTCGGTCTTGCGGTCGATGTGGATGGTGCGCCTGGGTCTACTCATGATTTTTTGCGCTTGGGATTCTCAAAATAAATCCACTTTTCATCCCCTGTAACTATACGATGCAAAAATGATTTCCTTTTGTACCTAGCGAGAAAATGTCACACGTGTTTTTGCGCTTTTCCATTTGCCTGTCGTTCAACTCATGTGGTACCCATCTACCGGCTTCTGAATCTTTCCCATCTCTCGTAGCTGATTGGAAACAGCTTGTTAACTAATGCCCAATTGCTCGGCGAGTTGTTTTTGTGTTTGGGAATCATCTTCGTCCAACAATGCTTGCAATACCACATCCTCGTATTTTTTTGGCGGTTTTCCACGTTCCTTGTCTGCAACATCGAAGTCACCACTTTTGAAACGCCGAAACCATCGTTCACACGTATCTTGCGATGGAGCATGTTCACCATAAGCTTCTCGAAGTAATCGGTATGATTCAACAGCAGTTTTCTTCAAATGAAAACAAAAAATTAATGCTGTCCGCGAATGCTTTTTGTTCGGTATAAATTTCGACATATTGAACACACCACTATGCACACACTTTTCCAATTTATCACTCGTGCGCGTCTGACACTTGTTGATGACAAAACAAAATGGCGCAGTGTCAAATCTTTATAGCACAAACTGCATTGGTGCACCATCTGTTGTCTGAACTCCGCATTTCATACTTGTACACCTGGTATTAACAGAATTCTTCGTTTTATGACGCACATTACTAATTCAGGTATACTAGACAGACAAGGAAGGTAGAACAGTCACCGACAGTTCTACTTTTGTTGTCTGTCTAGTATACATGAATTTCCTGGGATCATTGTCGTTTAGAAGGATTACTATAAAGAACTTTTTGTGCCTCAACTCGTGGGCGACTGCATTGTCGACAAGAGCCATGTATTCTTAAATCTGAAGTCAGGAAGGCTATTTAAAGGTTAAACAACATAAAAGCAGCAGGTACTGACGAGATAACTGGGGAAATAATAAAGATGATGGGAGAAATCGCCGTGACTATGCTACATCGACTGTGTAATATGGTATGGAAAACTGGAAGATGGTCGACACATTGGTGCGAAGTTGTATTTATACCCTTGCATAAGAAAGGATCCTCTTTGGAGTGCCGCAACTATAGAACAATCGCTCTGGTGTGACATGCTGCTAAGGTGTTTCTCTGGATTCTAAATGAAAGACCCAAAACTTACTGCCGCAAATACCGAACAAACAGGCTTCATTTCAGGAAGAGGGACTAGTGAACAAATTCTTAACATACTGTTATACTTGCAACCTCAATACAAGACCTAGAATCAATTATGGAGCGCCTGGAAATCACTAGCAAAAACTATGTACAAGTATGAAATGCGGATTTCAGACAACAGATGGTGCACCAATGCAGTTTTTGCTATAAAGATTTGACACTGCGCCATTTTGTTGTGTCATCAACAAGTGTCAGACGCGCACGAGTGATAAATTGGAAAAGTGTGTGCATAGTGTTGTGTTCAGTATGTCGAAATTTATACCGAACAAAAAACATTCACGGACAGCATTAATTTTTTGTTTTCATTTGAAGAAAACTACTGTTGAATCATACCGATTACTTCGAGAAGCTTATGGTGAACATGCTCCATCGCAAGATACGTGTGAACGATGGTTTCGGCGTTTCAAAAGTGGTGACTTCGATGTTGCAGGCAGGGAACGTGGAAAACCGCCAAGAAAATAGGAAGATGTGAAATTGCAAGCATTGTTGGACGAAGATGATTCGCAAACACAAAAATAACTCGCCGAGCAATTGGGCGTTAGTCAACAAGCTGTTTCCAATCGGTTAAGAGAGATGGGAAAGATTCAGAAGACCGGTAGATGGGTACCACATGAGTTGAACGACAGGTAAATGGAAAAGCGCAAAAACACGTGTGACATTTTGCTCGCTCGGTACAAAAGGAAGTCGTTTTTGCATCGTATAGTTACAGGGGATAAAAAGTGGATTTATTTTGAGAATCCCAAGCGCAAAAAATCATGGGTAGACCCAGGCGTACCATCCATATCGACCGCAAGACCGAATCGCTTTGGCAAAAAGACGATGCTCTATGTTTGGTGAGACCAGAGGGGCGTGGTCTATTATGAGCTATTAAAACCTGGGGAAACGGTTAATACTAAACGTTACCAACAACAATTGACCGATTTGAACCGTTCGCTGCTTGAAAAAAGGCCAGAATACTGAAAGAGGCAACACAACGTCATTTTTCTTCATGACAGTGCTTCATCACATATGGCAAAACCAGTTCGCGACACGTGGGAAGCACTCAGCTGGGAAGTTCTACCCCATGCGGCTTACTCACCAGACTTGGCTCCTTCCTAGTACCACTTGTTTGCATCGATGGGTCACGCACTTGCAGCAGCAGCGCTTTGGTTGGTACGAAGATGTGAAAAAATAGCTCGATGAATGGTTCGCAGCAAAAGGGGAAGATTTTTACTGGCGTGGTATTCACAAATTGCCGGAAAGATGGGAAAAATGTATAACAAGCGATGGAGCATACTTTAAATAAAGCACTTTTTATCATTCTTCCAAATTTAACATGTTTTTTTAGAAAAAAAAATCCGCATTTCATACTTGTACACCTGGTAATGATTGTTAGTCGTAATGACACTGTCACACATAAATGAAATTGCTGGTTTTGCTGTTGTAGACCATTTCAGGTATTTCGGATCCCTCATAACTAACAATGGTGGCTGTGAAGCGGAAGTAAGAAAACGTTTGGCTGTGGCTAGAAACTCGACGATCAAACTCACTAAGGTCTGGAAAGATCCAGCTGTCACAAAAAACACAAAAGTTAAGATTGCTATCAAGCCTTATATTTCCCATAGCAACTTACGCATCGGAAATATGTAGCATTAAACAAGCCGATAAAAGACGAATCGATGCGTTTGAGATGTGGGCATAACGAAGAATCCTCGGAGTACCATATACCGAACACAGTACTAATGTATTTATTCTTGAAGAGCTTAGTATAAATGACCGACTTTCAAATAAACATTACCTGAAATATTTTGGTCATTATGAGGAAAGTGAATGCTATGGGAAAGCTTGTAGTAACAGGGAAGGTAGAAGATAGAAGATCAAGAGGACGGTCTCCAATAAGATGGTCCGACCATCTTTGGTATGAGTATGCACGAGTTAAGTCAGGTCGCGCAGGATTGAGATGCCTGTTGAAGCAGAAACTATATAGTGTCCCTGATACTCCTATTGAGGTGAAAGGATTGAGAGAGAGAGAGAGAGAGAGAGAGAGAGAGAGTAATTTTCCAGATCTTTGAAAAATATTAAAAAATATTTCCTGTAGCTCAAAAAAACATGTAAAGTGCAAGTTTGTGCGGTATTGTATAGAAGCCTAGAGTTAACTTTGCACCCCTAATCGTTTTGTAAATAAAAAAAAAACTAATGATAACTCGTGGTATTTTGATTTTAAAGGCAATATTTTAAATTGTTTTTTTTTTATTTTTAGTTACGAGAGGTACAATCCAATCCGTCGAAAACAACCACATCCTCGAACTCTCCCAGATGACCATCAAAATCACGAAACTTCTCCGCCATACCTCGGCAGAAGAGTTTCTTCAGGAAATTGACAATAATGACATATCCCCCTCCTTGTCCAAACAGAAATCGGTCACCGTCAATATTCCTCAGCACTGTGGAGTAAATCACGGATTAGGGGAATTCGTATTTATGGCCAGGAGGAAGTTGGGGGATTTAACGTTGCTCTGTGCTCCAAGATTAGAAACCTGGTCTCTTTTGGCTAATAAATTGAACAAAGATGGAAGGTCACATTGTGTTTTGAGGAGTTAGCAAATGTAAATAGAATTTTTACGATATATTTTTAAAAGATTTGAAAAAAAACTTGGGCTTACAGCTTAATAACGTTTTTGCCCGGATTGAGACACCTTAAATACGATTACCCTTTACAAAACATAGTCTCAAATATCTTTGCTGAAAAAAATGTTGTCTCTTAATATATTTTACCCATCTCCATAAGCAATTAAATCAAATAAATTGGTAGTTATGTTTCTAACAGTAATTAAAGGAGTTCTGAGGGCCTCTATATATATATATATATATATATATATATATATATATATATATATATATATATATATATATATATATATATATATATATATGTGTATGTATATATAGGATGTTATAAAATTCTTTCAGGAGTGGGTAGGTTGGGCTAATAAAATCCAGTTGTGCCCTTTTTTTAGTTTTTCAAAAATTTTCGAATTTGAAAAAAAGTATAGAAGTAATAAATCATGTAAAATTATGCAAATTAACTTCGTGTGATAGTACAAGTCTCGGTACCGCACAGTACATTTTACGCAAGAAAGTTACAACAAGATTATTTGTATCGGTAGTATTAGCTTGGACTAACATTTATGGAAAATTACAATAGAATGATGGCATTTTTGCCTTTAAAATCTCGAGAATGACCGAGTCGTGTATTGGTTGGTTATATTAAAAAAATATTTACAAAATATTACAGATATTACTTAAATATTACAAGAGTAAAACTAGTTTTAAACAAAACTGAGGAATTATAATAAGATAACAGAACGGCGCCCATCAATGCCAGATGATTACTTACCTGCATTATGCATACAAAACAGTAAGATAGTTCAAATCAAATCAAATCAAATTTATTTATCAAAACATATAAATTTACAAATAAATAGTAAATTAATTACATATAAATAAGTTTTAAAATATAAACGCACCTAGGTGCATGCTCCTGTATGTGCTTTTACAAAACACTATTTAAAGCCTAAAATCTAAAAGAAAACAAATACAAATGTCACACAGGGAAGACCCAATAACTGTATGTTGACTGGTTTTTTATTTTTATTAATATTTATTTATCCACGGGGCATGCCCATTTAACACTGAGGGTAACAATTAAAAGTTTATCATTTATAAAATAACACCTTAAACTATAACTTAAATTTGATGACAAAATAAAATTATTATATCTAGCCCTAGTGCTATGTTAATCTTAAACACCTTCTGTATCCGACATGCCAGACATATCCGAACTAAAATCTGACATCGTCTGTACCTAATGGTATAACTAGTAGTTCTACAATTTGCTTTATTGATGAATCTAGTGTCCACATTTTATCGTCTTCTTAATTACGTGTTCAACACATTTTTGCTAGTTTTCTGGAGTGGGATTACATATTGCTTTTGCAAATAGATTTTTAAGGTCTGTTAATTTGTAGGTCACATTGTTTCTAGCCACTTTGCTTTTTACTTGAGCCCAAATAAGCTCTATAGGATTAAGCTCGCAATGGTATGGTCGCAAGCGAAGAACAGTTATATCCCGTGTTTTGGCAATTTTGTCGATAACGTACTTATTGTACTTATCTTTGTTTCTTAAAACTTCACGTTTGACTAATTGTTAACTCGCATTTAACATTGTCATCATAGAATAATATATCTCGCGGAGTTAACCAAGACTGTATATCACGTTTAAGCCATCCCATCGTGGGAACATGTTCAACTTTTTTGGAATGGTAACTTGCATTATCTATGATAATTATTGAGCTTCGGGGAATCAAATCTATCATCTGCGTAAACCATTCTTCAAACACATCAGAATTCATATCCTCGTGGTAATCTCCTATTTTTTTCGATTCGAATGTAAGCCGACCGCCATTAACGAAACTGTGGATACACCCTATATATGTTATAATTAATCGGCGTCCTTTTCCAGATGATGGACAGAGACCGGTTGACCAACCTTCCATAAAAGCTTGTCTCGAACTCAAAACGTTTTTGTCCTGCCAAAACTTATTTAAGGTGCACCCTTCATTTATCCAAATTTCGTCTAAATAATAAATACCTTTTCCTTGAAAACGTTCATGTCTAATTTTTCTCAGATAATCTCTTTTCCAGCGTACAATTTCTCCCCTTTCAATTAACAAGGATTTTCTTTAAAATTTTTTGGAAGCTTGGGATTTTTTTTTCAATGAAAAACCCATGAATGATTCTTCGCAGGGAATTTTTTACATCTTCTGTCAGCTCCAGTTTTATTTTACCTGGTTTTAGTTTTGGCGCAGTAACTCCTCCTTCCCTTTCTTCCTTCAAAATTCGATAGATAGTTGTTTTTCCAACTCCGGTCATTAGTGAACACTTTTGAACATTATCGTCGACACTTAAATTAAGGTTTTCATCACTTTTGATGGAATTCAACACATTCCTAATTATGATCTTTTCATTTAAGCTTAAAGCCGTTATTTTTTGACGTTTTAGGGAAGACATCTTTATTGTTCTAAACTAATGCACTACGTGTTACGTGAGAAAATAAACTGAGAATATACCGTCGATACGGTTTATAATCCAAATTAACCCCATCAGGTAAAACAACCCGCCTTTGGTTTATTACCCACTGGGTCACTTTTATTACTTATTTGCATAATTTTACATGATTTATTACTTCGCCTTGCAAACGGAAAGAGTATAACTCTAATTTACCATTTTTTACTAAAATTTAAAAAAAATACAACTATAATATTTAAAAAAATTCTCTTAATCTGATAAATTATATAAAAAAACATTCTTAGCTATTGTCACTCTAAACGAAAAGCCGAAGTAATGTAAGCAATATGTAATTAATATTTAATACATAAAATTTAATACATAAACACACAAAATGAAGCAAAATTTTGAACTGAGCTCAAGTATTCCATTTAAGAAAAAACTGATTAAATGAAACAAAGCATCTAAAATCAATTAGAATCTACAAACTTATTAGGGGAGTTAGCTTACACAAAATATGTTAGATACCCTTTTTTCATATCTGACCCTTTGCACTAGTACTGCAATAACTACTTTGGGTTTTCTCTTTTCTGTCGATCCTGATGAGTAATGATACGGCGAAAGTCTTTTGGAGGTGGATTGACAGATGAGAAAACAGTGATGTAAGCCTCCCCAAGTTGTCTCCAATGAGCTTTGTTGCCTTAAAGGCCATAAAATCCAACAACCCTAACTATGCATATCTGAGGCAAATCTCAGATTTATTTTACATCGCCAACATTAGGAAAAAACAAATTACTCTCATTTGGATCCCGAGTCATTCGGAAATTAAGGGTAATGACATGGCGGATCGGGAAGCCAAAAAAGCTGCGGACAGAGGCATCGCCATCACAAGGGAGAATCATATGAATGATTTTGTAAAAATATTATCATTAATAACCAGAAAGGCTTTTCAGTTGGAATGGGACCTTGAGGTTTCCAGTAACAAGTTATGGGAAGTTAAATCTCGAGCTCATCCCCCCCTCTACATATACAATCTCAGCAGATCAGAGAACACAACTCTGAGAAGATTGGCAATAGGACATACATATCACACGCATTCCCACTTATTGAGAGGTGAACCCGTATTGTCAGTAAAACACATATTTTAAGCAGAACATTCATCTCATCTAAGATCTATACACAATATTCCATCGGATATCAAGCAAATAATCAATATCTTTCAAACAAACAAGGCAGGTATAATCAAATACCTCAAAGATCTCGAAATAATTATCTAAATCTTTCTTGGCCGCCAAATGACCATTGATGTCGACGGGCCCCACCCCAATAAATAATAAAAAAAAGAGCTTTGTTGTTTGCTTTTTGCATGGATGTGTGTATATATATATATATATATATATATATATATATATATATATATATATATATATATATATATATATATATAGCTATAGCTATATATATAGATATATATATATAGATATAGATATATATAGATATATATAGATATATATATATATATATATATATATATATATATATATATATATATATATATATATATATATATATATATATATATATATATATATATGTAAGAGTTAATCTGAAGTTACAAGAAAATAAATAAGCAAACGCGTGACTGACACTGGCTTCAAAATTTTGTGTCATTTTGTGTGTTAATTTTATATATTTTGTGTGTGCAGTATTAATTACATATAACTTACATTTCGTATCACATTTGATGTATTTTTTGTTTAAAAGGAGAACAGCAAAATTCTCTTTTGTTAATTATGTTTTCTTTTATAAGCGGCTAACTTTTTTAAGATTAAGAAAAAAAATTTTGTACGGTCTAGCACTTTTTGAAGTCGGGTTATTTTTTTTTTATTTTTACTGAATCAAAACCCGCTGTCAGTCTCAAAGAAAATCCACAGCAATAATTTTTCTCAATCGAATATGAAGTTGGTAAGGCTAAGTTTTCTTTTTGTTTACGAGTAATCATATCAAATTTTAATAAATCACTAACGTAATAAAATTAGCAGAAAGTCGATAATAAAGATTCTCAAAACCATTTTAAGTGTGGTTTGGTTGTTGAGTTTGTATTCTGTGATGTTTTTGTATATAGCTTGGTGTATAGATATGACAAAAATAAGGTAAATTTACTTAACAAAAAAACCCAGGTAAATATTTTTCATTTTTAATTAATATTTTTAGGCCGAAAGGTTGTTAATTCTATAAAAAAAAAACCATAACTAACCTAGTTAGGTAATTCTCAATAGAAATAGTTTCTATCAAAGCACACCCTCAGACGGTTGGCAAGTCAGCAAAACCTCGATTATTTTGACAAATTTAAAATTCGATAACTATGTAGATCAGCGGATTTTGGTTTTGATTGAACGAATACAAGGATGTTTGCACTTCAACAGGGTAACAAGTTTTCCTAACTAGGAATAGAAGTTTTCCTAAGCTTGTTACTCCCTGTTTCCTCGGGGTCGTTTCTTCACAGACATTTACAACTGTGACGGTAAGATACAACAATTGGCATCTCTGGCTGGTACGAGTCCAGTATTGGAAAGATACCTGTCCTCTGTCGGAAATCGTTCAAGCCACAGACCGGCAAAGGAACTCTTAGCAAGCACAGTCACAGTTTGCCAACAGTCACCACGAGGCAGTGCAAGGTCGGTTAATCTATGTATCTAAAAAAATCAATATCTAAATTGAACACAGACCATACTTAAGCAATTATTTACTGTTCTCTCATCTATCGGACCATCTCGGGATCGACGGAGTAGAGAACAGAACACAAAGTACCTATCCCCGTACTACAGTGCCCTAGTACTGGGCTTGGCAGTTGATATTTACAACTATATCTACTATGAAATCTACCAAATAAACTAAAACACCTAAAACGGGTAAGATGGTACGGCCCTGTCTCACTGTTAGTTTGATGTCGGTCAGATTTTTTGTTAAATTGACGTTGATTTTGACGTATATTGTTGCGTGTTCGTATATGTTTTCGACGATTTCTGTGTATATGTGGTCAATTCTGGCATTGTCCATTGATTCTAGGATGTATCGGATTTCTATGGCGTCAAAAGCCTTGTAGAAATATGTGAAAGCCAGGCGAATGGGTACATTGTACTCTGTTGTTTTTTTAGTCACTGTGCGTAGGGTTTTGTAGGTGGTCTCTAGTGCTGTAACCCTTACGGAAGCCTGCCTGTTCTACTGATTGGTAGACGTCGTTCGGCGTTTAGTGATGATCTTGGTAAAAAGTTTGTACAATGACAACAAACTAATCGGAACAATTCCAGCATAATACACGAAATTTTCTTAATCTCTCTAAATTTGAACACCATTTTCCCTTGTCTTAAACCAAAACCACAATTTCCTTTGGTTTTTCGAGTCGAAAGTTACCAAAATAATTCGGTTCATGTTCTCAAAATTTTGTTAACTCGCCAACCTCCTCAGGTCGCTTTGTTAAATCAATACTATTCTACCAGAAGATAAATCATGTCATTCATAAAATTGTGTCCCGTCAAATCAATAATCCATCAGAAACTATTAAGTAAGGCATGGACAAGAAGAAAACACTCGACGGAATTATAATCGTGTCTTTTGTAAAGAAATTGCCTTACCACACTACTGTGAACACCGCACGTGGTCTGGTAGTAAAACTTGGTGTGGATAGGTACCAGTGTTGTCACCTAGGTTTGTTAATTAATAGCAAATTATTTGTAGTTATAGATAACTTATTAAAGTACAAATTTGGAAAATATTCAGCCGTTTCTTATAAATATATTGCTATTTACTTTCTTCTCTATTACTTTTAATGATTTTGAGAAAGATAGCGAGTTTTTTAAATTTTGGAAGTATGACAACACTGCACATTTGACCAATTCGTTCGCATACTACCCAGTCGACCAGTTTTCAGAACAAATTAGATGTGTAATCGTATTTTAACGTAAACTGCGTAGTCTTGCTTTTTAATCGAAGATATTGCTCTTGAATTATATAACCAGGTTAGTATAGATCTTTTAAAAGAAATAACTTTCGTTGCCTAAAAACATCAGTTTAAAAAAGATGATTATTCCGGTTTTTTACTTTTTAAAATTTATCTTACGTTTGACAGTAGTATATTTTAGCTTGCTAAATGCTATAATTTTAATTTTAAAATTTATGGTGCTACAAGTAATTTTTTCCGCTCCAGTTTTACATCGTTTACCGCTGCATACGCTAACATAATAATATTAAACAGATATTTTTTGTCAGCTATCAAAATTAATTTAATTTTTGTACTTACGAGAATTTTGTGATAGTAGCTTAATTTTTGGTGGCCATGTTTTTTTTGTAATTTAGTGGAAAGTTAATACAACGAAAATTTATTTTATATTCTAAGATATAGTGTAAATAATAATTATTTTCTTAAGCATAATAATATGGATAATGTTTGCTATTCATAACTAGGGCTATGGTTATCTATAACCTGCAACTATCGAATTCTATGTGCCAATTTCTGTTTTCTTGTTTTGCCTTTATTTTATTTTACTTTTTATTTAATTTAAGAATATGTAAGCTCGTTATGAACCATTTCCTAAGTCAGTATAAAAACTGTTTTTGTTGAGATCATCGACATTAAAGCAACTTTAAATGATTAGCGACTAGTAACCGCAACATTTTACCTTTATGTATCTGTAAAACACTCAGAAAACAAAAATAAAACAGTGCATAGGCGCAATATAACATACTTTAATTACGATGCTCTACAAGTTGCGGTTAAACTCGCGCAACTTATCTCATGAAAAGGTTGTCTTAATGTCTGAAGATCATTAAGCCTTTTTTTCCGATCCAATTGCTTTATTGGTACTCACTGTATAAAAAATGCTTTATTATTTAGACTCATATCAGATCTCAACTGTATATTTGAACATTGATTATAGATAGATATGAAAATACATATTTTTTAAATTTAAAAATACGATTAGGTCCGTCTTACACTGGTGCAATAATTGGAGCAATAAATATTGTACAGTATATGACAGACTTTATTTTAAAGTGTTATTTATAGTTATGCTGTGATAGAAAACACAAAAAAATGTGTAAGTGCCTAATGATGGTAATAGTATTTAAAAAAAAGTTTAACATAGAAGTAAAATTGCTATAGTTATAGGTTTCAAAGTATTTGTAAATAGTCTAGAGTTAGAAAAAAAAAACTATATATTGTATGAAAAGAAAATTTTATGGAATTTAAAATGTGAATAAAGAGTTTTGTTGCAAAATTTAGGTGTTTTATTTGGATGTGTTAAAAACAATGCTTCTTAACACAAATATTGACTAGGTTATTCTTAGAAACAAAAAAGTAGTAAACTAATGTACCAAGTACTTCCCTTGCAGTTACAAGGTGTAACTTTAAAACTTCCTTTTATCCCTAACTTTATCACACTAAAAATACTTGGATTCAAACATTAAAGGCTAATTTCGGGATTTTTTTTCAAAAGTATACTAAAAGCACTCGAAACGAATATTTAAGTAGTTTATATATACAGTAGAACCCCGGTTATCCGAGGTAACGTGGTGGGCACCCTCCTCGGATAACTCAAAACTTGGATAATCCGGATTTGTTTTTTATTCATTCAAAAAATAAACACCAATACTTTAAACTGATGCGATGTATTAACGTTTTTAACATATAAATAGGTACTCGTATGTACATAATAAAACAGTGAAATAGGTATCTATGCGATCCAAAGGACTAGTGATGCTGAACTCTGCAAAAAGTTTTTTAGGGCGTCAGAAGTTCTCATTAACAAAGTACGTCAAAGGCAAATATGCAGTTTAGAGTAAATACCGAATATGACTATAGCGAACTAAGAATAACTTATATGAAGTATTACAACTAGAAATTTTAATGAAAATGGAGCGCTTTATCATGAGATATTAATAACAAGAAGTCATGCAGCTTCAAAGATATTACAAACAAAATGGTCATTTTCCTCTAAACACTGTTTCTGTTAAAAATGAAAATAAAATATAATTTTTAGATTTTCCAATTCCAAGAACCCTGAAAATGACATAACATAATATATTTAAGGCAACCAACTCTTCCCTCCCCTTCGAGCCAATATATATATATATATATATATATATATATATATATATATATATATATATATATATATACTAGCCGGGCCCGCGGCTCTGCTCGCGTGGACTTGATTCACTACTATCGTCACTGCTTATTCCTTATGTTACCCAACGTAATAAAATATCTCCCATTATTTCTCCTTATCTCCCAATATTTCTCCTTATTTCTCATTATCTCTACATAATTTCCATTATCTAGGCTTATCTCTGCTCATCTCCCATTATTTCTCCTTATCTCCTATTATTTCTCCTTATCTCCCATTATCTCACTTTATTTCACATTATCTAGGCTTATCTCGACTTATCTCCCATTATTTCTCCTTATCTCCCATTATCTCACCTTATCTCCCATTATCTAGGCTTATATCGAATTATATAGAACATATGTATAAATTTATAAAAAACAACTAAACGGATAAGTGGTTCTCGAGTGATAAGCGCACTAACGGACAGACAGACAGACAGAGAGACGTTGCATTTTATATATATTGTATTCTTTGCTATATATATTATAGATATAGATTATTATTATTATTATATAACCTGGCTAAAGCATTAAATATGGAACAATATCATGATATTGTTCCATATTTAATGCTTTAGGGAGTGTATTGCAAGAGAACGCGCTAGCGGCAAACTTTTCTTCGACTTGATTCACTATTATCGTCACTGCTTATTCCTTAAGTCACCTAATAAAATATATCCTATAACCTGGCCAGAGAACATACGTATGTTTAAAAAAAAAGCACGTAAATCGGATAAGTGGTTCTCCAGTGATAAGCACACTAACGGACGGACGAACAGACAGAAAGACAGACGGACAGAGAGACATTGCATTTTATATATATTATAGATATTCTCTGCTAAATAATATTGTTCCATATTTAATGGTTTGGACTGTGTATTGCAAGAGGACGCGCTAGCGGCAAACTTTGTCCGACTTCATTTACTATTATTGTCACTGCTCATTCCTTATGCTACCTATCGTAATAAAATAAAGCCTATAACCTGGACGGAGAACATATGTATGTACAAAAGTACGAAAATCGGATAAGTGGTTCTCCAGTGATAAGCGCACTAAACGGACAGACAGACAGACAGAGATACGTTGCATTTTATATATATTATAGATGTAATAAAATATATACCTATAACCTGGTCAGAGAACATATGTATGAATTTAAAAAATCACGTAAATCGGATAAGTGGTTCTCGAGGGATAAGCGCATTAACGGACAGACAGACAGACAAACATTGCATTTTATATATATTATAGATATAGATTATTATTATTATTATTATAACCTGGCCAAAGAATATATGTATGAATTTAAAAAAAGACAGGTAAATCGGATAAGTGGTTCCTGTGCGATAAACACACTAATGGACAGACAGACATTGCATTTTATATATATTATAGATTATACATTACAGATATTCTTTGCTACATAATATTGTTCCATATTTAATGGTTTAGGCTGTGTATTGCAAAGGCACGCGCTAGCGGCAAACTTATTTCCGACATCATTCACTATTTTACGTTACTGCTCATTCCTTATGCTACCTATCGTAATAAAATATAGCCTATAACCTGGCCAGAGAACATATGTATGTTTTAAAAAAAAAAGTACGTAAATCGGATAAGTGGTTCTTCAGTGATAGGCGCACTAACGGACAGACAGACAGACAGAGAGACGTTGCATTTTATATATATTATAGATATTGTTGACTATAAATAACTATTCTTAAAATCTGTTCATTATATTGACAAAAAACCAAGAAAAAGTCTCAGATATGTTTGAAATTATAAATAAATTATTGAGTCCTACCCCCCCAAAAGTGATATTTCTCAAAAACTATAGATTTATGTCCTAGTTCAATTATTATATCTGTATCAAATTTAAAATTGATATCTCATTCCATCCAAGAGTTACTGTGGCAATAGACAAACAGATGATGGACACTGGAACCTCCTTTTTTTTTAATCCAGAGATCCGGAAACATAAAGAAATTCAAAAATCTCTGTTGTCTGTGTTTTTTTTTACAAATGCAATACTTTACCGAGAGAATTTAAAAAAGTATTTACTATGCAATAAGTTTCAACCAAAAGAATCTTTTAAAAATTTCTTTGTGACGGTCATCACTTTAATAATTAATTAATAATGAAAATTGACTAGAGGATGAACGACCTACAGAAAGAATATCATAACCTTAAAACTTACCAAAAAAAAGGTCGAATTCATGTCATGAAAAGTGTTTAAGACAGCATTATAATCACCGACCTCCATTGTGAAAGACCATTTGTGAAAAAAGTATAGATGCCATGAACTGCACCATGTGGTAATTCAGTGTGCTGTATGCCAAATATTTCTAAAATAAAAAGAAACACATGTTTAAAAAATGTAATAAACATAAAAAGAGAGTAGGAACAGAAGGGGTGTTTGAACAATGACTAATTGTTTTGAAAAAGTGACTGGCAGTAGCCAGTTAATCAATATATGTACATATGTTTGTATATGTATATGTATATGTGTATATATACGAGGCTGGTTTGAAAAGTCCGTGCAAAGTCCGAGAGATGGCACCACCGGCGCGTATCGAGGTCATGTTTAGTTAGTAGCATCTCTTGAATGAACGCACACCAAGTTTCAGCCATATTGGTCTATTTCTTTGTGTTTGGCATTCGTGTGAATCAAGGAAGTCGAGCGATTTTCAAGAAATGGACGAAAAAGAATTTCGTGTGGTGATTAAACATTACTTTATGAAAGGCAAAACGCCTCAGGAGACTAAAGAGAAGCTTGATAAACATTATGGTGACTCTGCACCTTCAATTAGAACAGTTTATAAGTGGTTTTAAAATTTTCGGACTGGCCATATGGGCACAAGTGACGCTGAACGTTCTGGACGGCCTGTGGAGGTTACGACTCCAGAAATCATTGATCAAATCCATGATATGGTGATGGATGACAGAAGAGTTAAGGTGCGTGAGATTGCTAGTGCTGTGGGCATCTCGACTGAACGGGTACATAATATTTTGCATAAACATTTGGACATGAGAAAGCTATCCGCAAGATGGGTGCCGCGATTGCTCACGCTTGACCAAAAACGGAATCGTGTGAAGTGTTGCAAGGATGGTTTGCAGCTGTTCCAGAAGAATCCGGAGGACTTTAAGCGTCGTTTCGTCACTGTGGATGAAACATGGATACATTACTATACTCCTGAGACCAAACAACAATCAAAACAATGGGTTACCAAGGGAGAATCTGCACCAAAAAAGGCGAAGACCGTTCCTTCGGCCGGAAAGGTTATGGCGACTGTCTTTTGGGATTCACGAGGGATAATCCTCATCGACTATCTGGAAAAGGGTAAAACTATTACAGGTGAATATTATTCATCGTTATTGGACCGTTTGAAAACCGAGCTGCAAGAAAAACGCCCGCGATTGGCCCACAAGAAAGTCCTTTTCCATCACGACAACGCACCAGCACACACCTCAGCAGTTGTGGTCGCAAAATTAATGGAAATAGGATTCCAACTCGTTTCACATCCCCCCTATTCTCCAGACTTGGCTCCCTCGGACTACTATTTGTTCCCCAATTTGAAGAAATGGCTGGCGGGACAAAGATTTTATTCAAACGAGGAGGTGATTGCAGACACTAATGGATATTTTGCAGACTTGGACAAATCCTATTATTCGGAAGGGATCAACAAACTAGAACATCGTTGGACGAAGTGTATCCGTTCGTCTAA
>CM032451.1:104665345-104706111 GCA_019049505.1 Pachyrhynchus sulphureomaculatus
TTGCGTAATTCAATGTGCGTTCGTTCTATTTCTCTCATTTTGTGAAGGATTTTCTACCTTGTAAGTTATGATTTTAATTTTTAGACCTTGATGTAACAACCTTCATTATAATCAACTCAGATCGAAATGTTTAGGCTATAATTATAAATGGTAATGGTTAAAAAAACAGCAGGGATGGGGGGGATACCAACTTAATTAAGGGTCATGCCCTAAATTTTACACTGGCCAAACAGGTAGATCATTTGAAAAAAAGAATAAATGCACATAAATGAAGACATAAAACAAAATAATACCTCTCAATTTGGCGATCATTTAATAACCGAAAATCACGTTTTCAATGACAATTTTAAAATACTCCATAATGAAAGGAAATCTAAAAAATTAAATTTGGGAGATAATGAAATATAAAAAAATCAGATATGTTATTAAATTAACAATCAGAAGCTAATAACTCCCCATTATTGAATCTTAATTTATTTTCAGGAATAACCCAATTAAATGTACTTGAAATTTTAGCAAACAGATAAGTCCAAATGTTTATAATTTAAATTAAATGCACCTCAGAGTAAATAAGTAGACCCAAATACATATATAAAGAAACAATGTCAATTTAGCATTAGTTTAAAATATCTTCCTTTTGATGAAGTGTTGAAACAATTGTAACGGAAAAAATAATAAGTGGAAATTGTGAAACATATTAGTGTTTAATGTTGTTAATTTACAATGAATTTCCAATCAAGTAACGGCTAACTCAGTAAATGATTTAATTGAAATTTTTATGTCGCAGTAGATGCTTTCTTAAATCGCCTTTACGTTTCGTTTGGTAATTACAATGGGCGCATTTATACATTTCAACTTCACTGGCATTTTTATGTCGTAATAGATGACAGTTTAAATCGCTCTTATGCTTTGTTCGATAATTACAAAGGGTACATCTAAACAATTCGACTTCGTTGGAATTTTTATGTCCTAATGAATGCCGGTTTAAACACCGTTTATATCTTGTTTGGAAATTACAATGGTTACATTTAAACAATTTAACTTCGTTGAAATTTTTAGGTACGAACAGATGATCATTACGATGAATGCATTTGAACATTCCAACTTTAGTGACATTTTTATGCCGTATTAGATGATTTATTAAACTGACTCTAAACCTTGTTTAATAATTACAATGGGCACAGTGAAACATTTCAACTTCGGTGAAATTCTCATGCAGTAACAGATCTGTCTGTAAATATCGTTTATATCTTGTTTGAAACTTACAACGAATACATCCAAACATTTCTGTTTTACTTGAACTTTTTGTAGTAATAAATGTAGTTCTAAACTTTTTTTCTGTTTTGTTTGAAAATTATAAGAGCATTTAAAAATTTTAACTTCGCTGAAATTCGTACGTCCTAATAGATGTGTTCTTAGATCGGTTTTGCATTTTGTTTGATAATTACAATGGGCACAATTAAACATTTGAATTTCGTGGGAATTTTTATGCACTAAGAGTTTTGCTTGATAATTACATTTAAACATGTTAACTTCGTTGGAATTTTTATGTCGTAACAAATGCTCTTTTAAACTCTCTATATTTTGCTACCTAACAATGTTGAATAGGCATAGAACAATAGGCGACCCCTCCCGTTACCAATTTGACAGCGCGCACGCCGGAGTCTCGGTCGGAATTTGATCGTCGCTCTGAGTGTTCGTTTCTCTCTCTCTTCGGGCATTTGTTACCAAATATTTATCTCGTGCAAGTTTTAATTTAATGTTAAGTTTCAATGTTTGTATTATTATTTGTGAACTGTAATTTTTACCATGGCGTTGTGTAAGTCGATGTGCGTTCGTTCTAATTCTCTCATTTTTTGAAGGATTTTTCTACCTTGTAAGTTATGATTTTAATTTTTAGTTCCGTACGGAACACTAAAAAACAATGTCAATTTAGCATTAGTTTAAAATATCTTCCTTTTGATGAAGACACTGTTGTGTTGAAACAATTGTAACGGAAAAAATAATAAGTGGAAATTGTGAAACATATTAGTGTTTAATGTTGTTAATTTACAATGAATTTCCATCAAGTAACGGCTAACTCAGTAAATGATTTAACTGAAATTTTTATGTCGCAGTAGATGCTTTCTTAAATCGCCTTTACGTTTCGTTTGGTAATTACAATGGGCGCATTTGTACATTTTAACTTCACTGGCATTTTTATGTCGTAATAGATGACAGTTTAAATCGCTTTTATGCTTTGTTCGATAAGTACAAAGGGTACATCTAAACAATTCGACTTCGTTGGAATTTTTATGTCCTAATGAATGCCGATTAAAACACGGTTTATATCTTGTTTGAAAATTACAATGGTCACATTTAAACAATTTAACTTCGTTGGAATTTTTAGGTACGAACAGATGATCATTACGATGAGTGCATTTGAATATTCCAACTTTAGTGACATTTTTATGCCGTAATAGATGATTTATTAAACTGACTCTAAACCTTGTTTGATAATTACAATGGGCACAGTGAAACATTTCAACTTCGGTGGAATTCTCATGCAGTAACAGATCTGTCTGTAAATATCGTTTATATCTTGTTTGGAAATTACAACGAATACATTCAAACATTTCTGTTTTACTGGAACTTTTATGTAGTAATGAATGTAGTGTTAAACTTTTTTTCCGTTTTGTTTGAAAATTACAATGAGAGCATTTAAAAATTTTAACTTCGCTGACATTTTTATGTCCTAATAGATGTGTTCTTAAGGCGCCTCTACGTTTTGTTTGATAATTACAATGGGCACATTTAAACATTTGAACTTCGTTGGCATTTTTATGCACTAATAGATGTTGATTTAAATCGCGCTTAACTTTTGCTTGATAATTACAATGGACACATTTAAACATGTTAACTTCGTTGAAATTTTTATGTCGTAACAAATGCTGTTTTAAACTCTGTCTATATTTTGTTTGAAAATTACAATGGGCGCATTTAAACAATTCGGTTTCGTTGGAATTTTTATGCACTAATAGATGATGATTTAAATCGATTTTAACTTTCGCTTGATAATTACAATGGACACATTTAAACATTTTAACTTCGTCGGGGTTTTTATGGCGTAACAAATGCTGTTTTAAAATGTATTTATACTTTGTTTGATAGTTACAATGGGCGCATTTAAACGATTCAACTTTGTTAGAAGTTTTTTGCTTTAATAGATCCGTCTGTAAATTATTTTTTCCTTTTGTTTGAACATTACAGCGAACAAGCTTAAACATACTGTTTTCTTCAGGATGATGCATCAAATAGTGTCGTTTTAAATTTCTTTTCTGATGTGTTTGATAACTACAATGATAGCATTTAAAAATGATATTTTGTAAGGATTTCGTATCAGCACAAAGTTGATTCTTAATATGTTCTTTCCATGCGATGCGACTGTCATCACCTTGGTGGGCTCTAAAACTTACTCGGTCTTTCCTGGCAAAATAATTTGAAGACGTGCTAAAACAAGCAAAAAGAAATTATTATTACGTTTCACTGGGTTATGAGTTAGAATGTGTGGATTTGATAGCTGACCATTTACTCTGACTGTGAAGGATCTATGATTGAGAAAATTTTGTATGTAGTTGGGAAGATTACCCTCAAATCCCAACTCTTTTAACTTCTGAAGTATTACGTTTTTGTCTGTGAGGTCAAAGGCATTTGTTAGGTCCAAAGCAACTATTAGGTGATGATTTTTCCGGCGTATTAATTTAAGAATTTCATCAGTAGGTATTAGAAGGTAATCAATCGTGGATCTATGCTTTTTAAAACCCGTCTGATAAGGGGAAAGCATGTTTCTTGTTTCCAGGAGCCATGAAAGCCTATTTTTCACCATTCTCTCCATAACTTTGCCCATGTGACTGGTGAGTGCTATCGGTCGATAACTATCTACTATGGTTTTTGGCTTTCCTGCCTTATGAATTGGAATGATGGTCGATTCTAGACAAGATTTTGGAAAACAATTGTTTTTCCATAAGTGATTGTAGAATTCTAATAATTTGAATTTTGTGGAAGTGGGAAGATACGTTATCACTGGAAGATGTATTTTATCTGGAGCTGAGTTCTTTGATTGTATAAGGGCATTGTTAAATTCTGATATGGAAAATGGGTTGTTATATTTATGTTCGGCAGTAGGTCTATATTTGAAGGAGTGTGTTTCCAATTTGGAAGGCTGCGCTTGATTAGATTTTTGTTGAAAAAATCTGCGAACAGATTTGCAATATCAGAAGGTCATTCTTTGGAATCTTGTTGTCAAGAATCATGTTTATGGAGTGTGATGAAAAACCTTTTATTCTCTGGATAGAGTTCCAGAGATAAGTCGAATTGGTGGTATGATTTAAGGAGTTAACGAAATTTTGCCAGGATTTTTTCTTTGCCTCAGCCAATATTTTCTTAGCAGAAGCTCTAAGTTTTTTTTAAAATGGATTAAATTATCCGGAGAAGGATGTCTTTTAAGTTGTGATAATGGTCTCTTTCTTTCTCTGATCGCTGTCTCACAATCTTTCGTCCACCAGGGTACCTGCCTCTTGCGGTGAGGGGAAAAAGTTGGTATGGATGCATTCGCTGCCGTGAACATTATTTCTGTTAATTCCTCAAGGAAGACATTAGTGTTTTGAATAGGTGATTTAGGGGGATATATCATATTGGCATACTCCATCCAATTAGCCATTTTTAGATTCCAGATAGGATTTCGGGGAGTGTAAGGAGTGATGTGGGAAGAAGTAAGAATAATTGAGAAGTGGTCGCTCCCGAACGTGTCAGGGGCTATGTCCCATTTGAAATCAGAGAAAATCAAGTGACTCGACAGAGATAGATCAAGGACTGAGAATGAACCTGATGAGTTGCTGATGAAAGTTGGAGTCGAGTGATTGAGTAGAGAAAGGTTGAATTCTTCAATTATTTGTTGTATGTCTTTGCCTCGAGGAGAGACTGAGGGAAAGCCCCATAAATGATTATGGGCATTGTAATCACCAAGTAACAACATAGGAGTGGGAAGTTCTTGGACCAGAGATTGTCTGGAGAGAAAGGAAATTTGTTCGGATGGGGGTAAATAAATGCTACATATAATAACAGGAAAAGGCATTAATAGGCGTACGGCGACGATTTCTAGATCAGAATTAATGTTAATGTTTTCATAGTCCAGAAAATCATGAATATATAGAGCTACGCCTCCCGAAGCTCTAATTGGATTTGTTCTATTTTTAAATTCTATGTTGTATTTTTTTAATTTTATGTGAGACTGTTGTTTAAAGTTTGTCTCTTGGATGGCGAGAATGGCCGGTCTATATATGTTTATTAGTAGATTAAGATCTTCGTGTCTCGGATGAAGTCCATTGCAATTCCATTGTAAGATTGAATGGATTATGAGAGTTACAAAGGATTTATTACTTGGAATCAGGTGAAGTTAATTCTAACATCGATTTTCTTGACGAGTTCGGGGTGGTTTTTGGGGTGGATTTAGTTGAACTGTTTTTTCCCTTAGGGGGTTCTTTCCGATGAGTTATTTTCTTTTCAGTAATTGGATTTTTGGTGGTCTGAGGTTTTTTGTTTAATTTTGAAGAATTTGTCCTATCTGGAGTACCAGATGAAGAGAAGGGTTGAGGTTTATGAACAAAGTTTCTCTTGGATTTCTCCGAAGAGGAATTATATGAAGAATTTTGAGAAGAGGAGAAGGAGAGATTAATCAAGGAAGAAGGAGGGGGAGATTTAGGAGGTAAAGGAAGTGGAGAAGAGATTTTTGGGGAGTCTAAAGGGATAGTGGAGTACAAGAAAGTGATACCTCCGTCGGAAGGAGGAGGGGAAGGGTCACATTGTGTTGATTGCGAAATCATTTGTGGCTTTTTAGCCGCTATAATATTGTATGGAATCTCCAACAAAGGATTCCTATCTTTGACTTTTCTTTTTGCTTCATGATATGGAAGTTTTTCTATAATTCTTATCTTACGAATTTCAAATTCATGTTTATAGACTCGACATCCCCTATATACTGGGGAGTGATTTTCTGAACAATTTACGCAAATAGGAGACGAAGAACAAGGGGAACCAGGATGTTTGTCGTATCCACAGGATGGACAAATAGCCTTTTTTGAGCCTTTTGTTGAGGTATGGCCAAAACTCTGACAATTATAACATCTTGTAGGGTTAGGAAAATACTGTCTGACTTTTAAAGAATAAAATCCAGCTTTAATTGTTTTAGGAAGCTGATGAAGTCTGAAGGATAATATGAAAGTATTTGAAGGCCTGTCTGTACCTTTCTTGGGTGGAATTCTGTAAACTCCTGTTACAGCTTGATCAGATAAGATCATTAAAATTTCATTGTCATCGCAATTTGCAAGATCAGAGCATACTATTACTCCTTTCACTATATTAAGCGTTGAATGAGGGACAGTGGTTACATCTGATAAATGTAGTTTGTTGAATGAATTTGCCAAAGCAGATTGTTTCTCGTTTGATGTTTCAATTAATAAAGATCCATCAGCTAGCTTTCTAATATCTTTAAGAGTTCTAAAGTGAGCTTGAAGACATTTATTTATCAAAAAAGGCGAAGTAGACTTGAAAGATCCTTCTTGCAAAGTGATCTTGAAAAATCTGTCATAATTTACGATTATTGAGCAGGGAGGAGACTGTATTCTCGGTCGTTTTTGATCGGTGAATTGAGGAAAATCTTGATTTGTGAACATATTATTCCCACGAGTATCCTGAGAAATACAACGTCCACTGGAGTAAAGCTCGGATACTCCAGTAAGGCTGCTTACTATCAGATTGCGCCCGGTATCTGATAGGTACCGTTAAAGACTTAAATCCCGACTAAGCCATACATCTTCTCTGCACGGTTACTAACATATTAAGATTGCCGGAAGAACATTTATGGACAGCACTGGACGACACAAACGAGACTCGGGACCCTCGGGGTCGTCACTCCCCGTACTATCAGAGTAAAACTGATAGCCCCTGAGGGGTCTCTAATATGAAGATGTAAATTCGTCGTTTTTCTCTCTCCATGGTCCACACTAGAGTGACCGGATCTCATAGAGCGGCAAAAAAAAATGTCGGAATCTTGTTCGTCTGGACCCCACAAAACGATTCCCCTTTCCAGATATTGAGATAGCCGAAATTTGAGCTCGATTAAACGACGTTAACTCAAAGTTTGAAAAAATCCAAATTTTTGGCCAAAAAGCTGACATATCAGCTTTTTGGCCAATCGAGAACTTCAGAACAGTAAATAATAGAAACACGCTTAATATCTCAAAAGAAAGCTAATGTTGTTCTTCAAAAGTTATATTCTATACATAATTGTTGTTATTTTAAGTCAAAACGAGTTACAACAGCCTTTAGCCGCAAAAAAGTGACCTGGCACCACTAGGAGCATACTTCGTATATTTTGTTAAGTGATAAATTTTGCTTTTTTTTTTGGTATATTTTTGAGTTTAAAGTAGAAATATAATAAAAAAACAAGTAATACTGATAAGTCTAATGACATTTTTTATTTTAAAATATAAAAATTAGGTATATAATAGATACAAAACAGACACAGAAAAGATACAGGCGTAGTACCTACATGAGTTGATAATTTTACATAGTTATCTAATCTATTCTAGAGCTTTTGTTAAAGTAGTTTTTGAAACGTCAGGATATAATGCTCGGCATTTACTTACAACTTGCAGGACATATTGCTTTTGGTCTTCATCTTTTGTCAGAAGGTCGTTAAAGTCGGTTATTAATTTAACACCACGCTCAGCCATATCATTAACTACTTTTAATGTTTTGACAATTTTCAATCCTTCTTGGAAGTCATTATTTTGAGGCCAGGTGTTTGGATGTTGTCTTAGGAAATCTGTTTTTATATTAAATTGGTCAAAGAATGTAAACGTTTCTTTGGTAAGTAAATTTACCAATCCTCCATCAACTACCTCTTTTAAGTTTTCTTTCCTAACTTTTGGATTTACAACCCTAGCGTGCTGTGATGGTTCATCTGTGCTACTGAGCAATTTATTAGCCATTAACAACTTTTCATCGTCTGTAATGGTGGGATCAAAAAACGATAATCCCACCAACCTTACATTCAAATACCACAAATGGTTCGAAAATTTGGTCAGGGCTATTTCTGCAATGTCGTTGTCATATTCTTTATAGTCTAACAGACTATGCAAAATACCTAAATCTTGCTTTGGTGCAAGATGAGCTTTTGGAGCATTGAACCAAGCTTTACAATAAATTTTAACTAGGAAAACAGAAATGGCACGCACAGAACTTTCTTCTTCTTTAGACATCTTAAAGTGACGACGAAAAATGAACATTTTTAAGCAGTAAATAGCCTTTGCCATCCACCTAGCGTGATGAATGGCTCCTGGAGTTCTAAAACCCACAACATTGCCGTCTAGTGATCCAACAAATACGAGAACCAACTGCAATAGCTCCTTGTAGTCATCTCTGGGGTGGCTCTCAGTTAATTAGGTCTCGAATTCAGCAGTAACATTTCCAATTACTTCTGGAGTTAGCTGCTTTTGTAATAGATTGTCACTGATACCTGTGTCGTATTTTCCTTTGTCTATCTTGGGCCACGCAGTGAGGAATCTCTTGAAAATGTCTGGATGAGGTCCAGTGGTTGATCCCATTTTTGTGTCGAATACGCCTCTTAACAGAATTTCCAAGATATGGTGACGGCAAGCTAGGTATAACAATTCTCTTCCTAACATTTGCTTCAATATGACGCATGCTCCTTTGAGTCTTCCCGTGTTGGATGCTGTAGTGTCGAAGCACATCGCCTTGACGGTGTTGAGAAGACCCCATTCATGTAGGCATTCATATACGGCTACGGCTTGCTCCTCTCCAGAGCTGTTTGCTGTTACAGGAACTCCCAGCAGCTGTTCCTTTTCGCCATATGAAATAGCTATAGCTATTCGCTCACATTGTTCATTTTTTAAAACACCCGGTAAAAGTTTACCGTCCCAATGGACAACCACGGGCTCTTTTTCAGGAATGTTTACCTTATCAAAATTTTTTTTATTATATTGTTCTCTGAACATTTGCCTTCTATCATGTAATAAAGTTTTCGAGACTTTGTACTCAAGAGGGTCAAGGTTTAGTGCTTCTAGAGTAACTATTAAAATTCTCGTGGCATTTCTGTCGGATACCTTACATCGATCTAATAAAATGGACAATTTCATGTTTAAAATCTCTTTAACGCCCCTTGCAAATGAAACTTTCATCCTCTTGCTCTCAGATGGTCCTGAATCTTCTGCAGCTTCTTCAGGGATGTCCATTTCCTCCAAGCTCTCAAGTTCCTGGTAGATGCTGTCCTCTTCAGTGTCTTAAAATATCTTCACTAGATAATTGTTCGATCTAACCAGCTCAAAGGCACTTTAGAAACTAAACTGAATAAATAAAAGGTCGGTTGTACGCTGAAGTAAAATCACCATCCCTAAAATAGAAATTAGATTCACCCTCCTTTTTATCTGTCAAACGGGTCTTTCTTTGGTAAACTAGTCAGGTAATCCCCATATAATAAAAGATTAAATTTGAACAAAAGGCTCTTTATGTTTGAAAATTGAGTTCCAAAATACTTTTTAACAAAAAAATGTTAATTCCGAGACACATTATGTAAAAACCCGTAAAATTCTTAGAATACTCCCAAACTGGCTCCTACAGGTGCCAGGTCACGTTTTTGGGGCTAAAGGCTGTTGTAACTCGGTTTGACTTAAAATAACAACAATTATGTATAGAATATAAATTTTGAAGAACAACATTAGCTTTCTTTTGAGATATTAAGCGTGTTTCTATTATTTACCGTTCTGGAGTTATGGCTCCATATGTCAGCTTTTTGGCCAAAAATTTGGATTTTTTCACACTTTGAGTTAACGTCGTTTAATCGAGCTCAAATTTCGGCTATCTCAATATCTGGAAAGGGGAATCGTTTTGTGGGGTCCAGACGAACAAAATTCCGACATCGATTTTTTGCGGTCACCCTAGTCCACACTTACTTGGTTACTAAGTTGGGATTGTGGAATCTTTGGCACAATGATACTACTCAGTATATATCACCACTACACCAAACACTTACTTGGTGATTTGCATTGGGACAGAAGCGTCGTGTTGATTCGTTTATATTTTACATCTAATCTATGCAGTTCCAGTCAGAGTAGCTAAATTTAGTTTTGGCGCTCAATATTTTGCAACAAAGGGTGTATTTTTAGTATTAAGCCGTGAATGCAATTAGATGCAGACATAAACTGATTATAATTGATGTAATGAACGAAAAAATGGATGCACAGCCGGGGTGTAGTAAATTGTTAGGCGTTAAAAGAAACTTTGAATATACAGTGAATTATTTAAAACAAAATTTTTCGAAGTTGCCTTTAAAAGACAAACTTAAAGTGAATGCTGCCAAAAAACCGATTCCGAATCTTAGTATTACTCAAATAAGTAAGGGGCAAAAACGCGAGTTGAAAAAAAGTTTTAAAAGTGAATTATATGAAAAACATGAATGGTTATGCGGATGCAGTGTTAAAAACAGCTTGTTTTGTTTTCCATGTCTGCTATTTGCATCCGAAAGTGCTGAAGCGAGTTGGCTAAAAAGTGGGGTAGTCGATCTGGCACATTTATCACAAAAAATTAAAAAGCGTATAAATTCGCTGTTAGAACTAAGACTTTTGGGAAAAGTTAATATGAAGCAACAACCGGATAGTGCCTACAGATATGTACGTTTTGTCGAAAATCATAAATTGTATAAAGTTCTGTGGATGTTTCGAATAAGCTTTGCGAGGACACGATGAAAGGGATGGTTCGCAAAATCCGGGCATTTTCAAAGGTCTAATCAATTTTTGAGCAGAGTTGGATCCGGCTTTAAAAGAGCATTTTGAAAAATCTACGGTCTTCAAAGGTACTTTAAAAATAATTCAGAATGAATTATTAGATTGCATGCTACAAGTTTGCCTCGAATATATAAAAAATAAAATAGCAGACGCCCAATTTCTTGTAAGTTTCAAATGGTAGTACTTTTCAGATACATTTTAAAAGACGGTACCCCAACTAAACGATTTTGGATTTTTTTTGAATCCACAAGATCATAATGCAATTAGTTTAGCAAATTGTATTAAAGACGTTTTGCTCAAAGTTACAGACACATTAAATAAAGTAATTTCACAAAGCTATGATGGAGTAAATGTTATGAGTGGCCGCCATGGTGGAGTAAACAGAATTATTCAATATGATTATAAATGCGGCTATTATGTTCATCAATTAAATTTAATTTTAGCTCATGCAACTAGCCTGAGTGCAGAAGTACTTATTTTCTTTTTTAATATAACAGATATTACGAATTTTTTTCAATTTCTCCTGAGCGGGTTGAAATATGAAATGAAGTTGTACGCTGCCATATAAGAACTTCTACGACACGGTGGCTTTTTAAAAATAGAGCTATAAATACGAGTATTATTTGTGAGAACAGAGAAGCACTTATCGGAGAAGGTAGAAAATACTTCGAAACAATCTACCACAATTTTTCATAAAATTATGCCACACGCCGATATCCTATATAACAATTTGCAAGAATCAACTTCTGATCCTGCACAGGTAGCCACAGCAATTAATATATTTAAAAAATGTATAGCGACTGAAAGACAAAATGCTGCAGAAATTCCTACTTTAATCGAAGATGTAGTTCATTTTCAGAATAAAAGACGTAAGGAAGATCCTTTTTGAACGAAAGTAGTTGCAGCAAAAGAAGTATGTGATTATATACACTCCTGGACAAAATTAACGCAACAATCTGAAAATTAATTTATCTTTTTCTTATGTCAGTTTTAAAGTTTATTGAGTATTTGAATAGTAGGCAATGCATATTTTGTTTCGTTGTTCATGACCGAAATCAAAACAATTCGTTTAGATTTACAATTTTAAAGAATTTTTTAGAAAATAAACAATTTTCTGTAATAATGCGATATAGATTTTTTTTAAAAGTAAGCTTATAAATTGTTCCCTTTTTCAAAGTAATATGTTTTTGTGGTAGACTGTTTTATTTTTGACCCCGAAGAATTAGAAAAATGAATCGAACAAGGAATTTAACTGAACACGAGGTAGTGCGAGTCTCAGTTTTATTGGACGAGGGATATTGTCAGAGTTATGTTGCTAATTTGTTAGACAAACATCGTTCCACAATAAGTCGTATGGTAAGACGCTTGAATGAAGTAGGAACTTATTCTAGAAGGCTAGGGCAAGGGCGAAAACGATGCACTAGCGACCTAGATAAATGTTTTATAAGACAATATGCTTTAAGAAACAGGACTGTCACTAGTTCTATAATAAGAAACGAACTCGAAGCTGTTCGCAATGTCTCAATTTCTTCTAAAACAGTTAGAAGACGGCTAAATGAAGCTGGATTAAACAGTAGGAGACCAGCCACTGCGCCCTTGCTTACTAGAGGGAACAGAGTTGCCAGGTTACGTTTTGCTCGAAATCATGAAAACTAGTCTGTGGATGATTAGAAACAAGTTTTCTTCACAGATGAAACTAGGGTCAGTCTAAAACATCCAGATGGTCGTGAGCGAGTATGGCGAAGACCAGGAGAGAGGTTTGCTCCTTGCAATATCTCTGTAAGGATTCCATTCGGCGGTGGCTCTGTTAAGTTCTGGGGTGGCATCTGCTTTGATGCTTGCACCGAGTTAGTTCCTGTCCGTATGAGATCCATGAATGCTGACTACTATCTTGAGAATATTGTAATAGAACATGTGATGCCTTTCGGTCATTTTGTGGGGCCCAATTTCCTGTTTATGCAAGACAACGCTCGACCTCACGTGGCTAGGGAGGTACTCGATTATCTTAATCAAGTTGATATACCAATTATGCAATGGCCACCAAAAAGCCCGGATCTGAATTCGATATAACATGTATGGGATCACCTTAAGAAAAATGTGAAACGTCATATACCTGCACCTAGAAACCTAAGGGAACTTGAAAATGCAGTTATCACAGAATGGGAGCAAATTTCTCAAGATTTTATCCAAAATTTAATTAGATGCATGCCTAGGCGCATAAACGCTGTCATCCGAAGTAGAGGAGGCAACATACGCTACTAGTGTCCCAGTTACACCATTAATTTTGCTACTAGTGTCCCAGTTTATTTTTTTCATTATTACATAAGTTCAACGATTTTGTTATTATGTCTTAAGAATCATTTTAATTCGAATCTTATAGAGAAATTTGGTAGCTAATTCACTTTTAAAGTATCCGAATAAGTTTTTTCTAACTTTTAGTGTAACCAATGTTCATAAAAAAATTATTAAAATTAATTCATTATAGAGATTTGTATGATTTATTATATTGTTGCGTTAATTTTGCCCAGGGGTGTATTAATTCAAATTAAGGAAAGGTTTTATTTAATAGTCATCTAAATGTTTCGCTTCTGTGTATGTCTTGTGAGTTCTCGGAGTTTGAAAATAAATTCCCATCGCACTATTTAAATGATATAGTTCAGGCATATCCATTTTTGGACAAAATTAGATTACAAACTGAACTTGAACTTATTTATAAACGGCCAGATTTTAGAAATTTGCCAGGAGGGGTGCATTGTTTGCGATTTATAATCGAAAATAATTTACAAAATGTATTTTCCGCAACGTACTCTTTACTGCAGCTAATTATTACCACTCCGATGACAACTGCTGAAGCTGCAAGAAATTTCTCCATTTTAAAATGCTGACACCGCAGTAATGTAATTTTTTCCGATGAAGCTTTTATTTTGAGGGTATGTTATCGCGTCCTGAGCCTCGTCAATTTCCACTAAACGAATGATTCAGCGCATCGTGTAACCCCCTGTGAAGATCCATGTTTGGGGATGTCATTCGGAAAAAGGTTTTGGCAGACTCTTCACCTTTACATACAATTTGAACGCTAAAAAAAATGCTCCAGATTTACAAGAAGCCCTTAGTACTGATTGGTTTGTCGATAAAAATGAAGAGTAGATTCTTCAAGAGGATAACAACCCTAAACAAAGGAAAACGTGTAGCCAATGGAGAGGGGAATCCGGTATCGTCACACTAGATTGGCCATCCCAATGGCGCGATGCAAACCCAATCGAGAACGTGTGGTCATACAAGCAGAAGCTTCGTAGTAAAAAGGTGCACACAGTGAAGCAGCTATTACCCCAAATCCGGGCAATTTGGAGATATTTATCTCAAGAATACGCGGAAAATCTCGTCGAAAGTATGTCCTAATAGTCTAAGAGCCCGCGACTGCCAGACCTTCGGTAAGTAATAAAAGCTAAAAGTTTCTCTACGTATGTCCACAATACAGGTAAGAACGATCCCCGACTATAAAACTTGGGTCGCGGTGGCTTTGGCAGGTAACAGGTAGTAAAGGTGTATAAAATTATGCCTCAAATTCAGTATAGTATAAAGCTCAGTTTTTATGTATTGTATTCGTAATAATCTTATAAATCGCCTAGTCCACTGCCAGACACTTAGTACGGTTGCAACCCCCTGCCAGACACCCTTAAAATATAGTTAATTGTAATTATACTTACATTATAGTATAAAAGCTGAACTTTATATATGTTATTTGGGAAACTATAAAATGATGTTTCCTCAGTAGCCAGACACTTTCGATAGTTCCCCCATCTTGCCAGACACATTCAAAGTCTACTGTAGGTGCGAGCGCGAGGGATATATATGTAAGCGAGTGCGAGTGAAATAGTGCGTTCGGTCAATGGCGATCTTTTACTGCGCATCAGCTGTCTTTTATTCTGTATTGTGTATTGTGTGGTGAACTGTTATACGTACAGCAAACGTTTTATTATTTATTTGTGCAGTTTATGAAATAAGTGTGATCCAGTTGTAATAAAGTGTTATCATGGAAACGGAAGGCAAAAAAATTAATTTGTTTTGTTTGTAAAAAAAGTGATGGCAAAATAACATTGTTTTCTGAAGAGACATTAAAAAAATGCCAAACTATTTTGACAGTCAGAAAAAACACAACCTCAAATATAAAAACATTATTTTGCCTGATGAATATACAGATGGTGGTTATTATAATCCTGCATTATTCAGGAAAGGAAAATTACAACCGTACAAACTATTGAAAAAATTTGACGAATTCCAGAAAGCTTTCATTAGGTTCGGTGACAGCGAATTAATTGAAAAAAACCGGTCAAGTGCACGTTGAACTTGCACAATTAGTGTTCCGTACGTTGATTGTCTTTAAAATAAAAATTTTTGTTAGGGTGGTATAAAATGATCAGTGACTTCACAAAACACACCCCAAATGAGTTTTCAACAAAGTTTGTTTCCAATCTTTACTAAAAAGTGGTGACCTTGAATTTTTTTTTTTTAAATACCAAATAAATTATTAAAGGTAATGCACTCGTGATAATTTTCGTTCAATCTATACCCCGTGGAGAATATTCCAGAATTTTTTCAAAATTTTTTGATCAGTACTTTTCGAGATAAGGTAGGGTACAGCGATTTTTTAAAAGTAATACGAAGAAAAGTGTGCGCGCAAGGATTACATTATATATATTTTTTACTCGTGTTTTCACAAGCTTTCATTTGACACCACACTCGATGACCTAATAAAAAAAAAATTTTTCACTTTCGATTTCACCCCTCATAACAAACCCCTTAAGTCAAAATTTATGTTACGGTGGTATAAAATGATCAGTGACTTCACAAAACACACCCCAAATGAGTTTTCAACAAAGTTTGTTTCCAATCTTTACTGAAATCTGATGACCTTGAAATTTTTGTTTTTTTTATATACCATATAAATTATTAAAGGTAATGCACTCGTGATAATTTTCGTTCAATCTACACCCCGCGGAGAATATTCCAGAATTTTTTCGAAATTTTTTGATAAGTACTTTTCGAGATAAGGCCCGGGACAGCGATTTTTCGCGAATTTTTAAAAATAATACAAAGAAAAGTGCGCGCAAGTATAATATTATATATATATTTTTTTACTCCTGTTTTCACAAGCTTTCATTTGACACCACACTCGATGACCTAATAAAAAAATTTTTTTTTCACTTCCGACTTCATCCCCCAAAACTAACCTCTTAAGTCAAAATTTAATTCTCAAAACTACATGGCTCTGATGAGGCCATCAATTCCTATATTATTAACAAATTTCACCTTTCTATGTCAAATAGTTTCGGAGAAAATCGGGTGTGACAGACAGACAGACAGACAGACACCGAAGTGATCTTATAAGTGTTCCGTACGGAACACTAATAAAGATGAACAAGAAAACGTCTTTAATACTATTCAGAGATTTATATGCAATATATATAATGTTGGTAATATAATTGACGTTGATGTGTCTAGACTTCAAATGTTCATAGATTCGTATACAGTCTCTGATGTGAGTGAAGCTTTTAATCGAAAAAAAAAAAATGCGAAATTTCGACGCTAGCAGTTTACCACCTTGTAAAAGTGAACTATTACAGCAATTTTTGCGAGCAAATTATATTTGTACTATTTGGAACAATGCTCAACTGAAAAAACCAACTTCCTATAAACCAGAAAATAATGGTTGGGTACTGGAAAATGACCAATACCATTTTAAATGGTTTGAAGGGGATCAACTACCAAATTATGTCAGTGATTCTCTAAGTACTTTTTCAGGTATGTAATTATGATATTAAATTATTGTAGATAAATTTGTGATTATTCGTAATTGTGTTAACTTGGTTTAATTATTATTACAGAAACTGCCGGAGAAGGCAATAATGATAACGACCAATCCACAGACTGGAGTAGCGGTGATGAGGATAATGAAGATATCGACGACAACGATGAAAATAATTGAATATTTTTTTGAATTTAATAATACATGTTTGAAATATTATTTTTTTACTTTGTATACAATGGCTATAAGTATAATCAAACTCCTTTTTCATTGAATTTCTTACTATCAAAATAATTATTCCCTCCTTATAGTAAACAAAATTTTTTATAAAATATTGAAATTTTTATTGGATTAAATATTTAAATGAAGTTTACAAAACTCTAAAACGTATTTGATTACACTATTGGATTGTTGACTTAATAATTTATTAACATGAAAATTTTACTGAATAATTTTTTGAAAATTTATTTTTTAGTCCCTAATAATTTTATATAATAAATTTTCTTCATAAATCTAGAAAATAGTTTACCACAGAATAAGAGACAGTTAATGCTCAGTAAAAGATCGTCATGGACCGAACGCACTATTTCACTCGCACTGAGGAAACATTATTTTATAGTTTCCCAAATAACATATATAAAGTTCAGCTTTTATACTATAACGTAAGTATAATTACAATTAACTATATTTTAAGGGTGTCTGGCAGGGGGTTGCAACCGTACTAAGTGTCTGGCAGTGGACGAGGCGATTTATAAGATTATTACGAATACAATGCATAAAAACTGAGCTTTATACTATACTGAATTTGAGGCATAATTTTACACACCTTTACTACCTGTTACCTGCCAAAGCCACCGCGACTCAAGTTTTATAGTCGGGGATCGTTCTTACCCGTATTGTGGACATACGTAGAGAAACTTTTAGCTTTTATTATTTACCGAAGGTCTGGCAGTCGCGGGCTCTTGCTCTATAAAGATGCTAGGCGATCATCGACGCTAATGGTTGAATCATTAGCATTTTAATGGCAATCCCATGATGTAAAAAGCTTTAAAATGAGTACTTTTTTTAAATGAACAATGCGCGATACGTTCTTACTTGAACGACTGTAGGTTTATTTTTTTTTTTCTAAATTTTTATTTTATTCTATTGGCCAGAATATTCTTAAGTTAGAACTTCATGTATTCACGCCTTCTACTCTTTTTTCAACAATTTACTTCGCTAGAAAACCTTATCCCATCAAAAATATAAAATGTAAAAAATGCCAAGTCTCGCAACGCAGTCCTTTCACCACAAAAAGTTGTGAGATCTCATATAAAAACCAAGTCAGTTATTGTAGTTAGTATCGATGGAAGCACCTGTTCAACAACTTTGTCATAAATTGTTATCTAATTAGTTACCTACCAACATTTATAGTGACCGTATCAATATTAGACATCTTTACTTCTATAATAAATATGACTTGGCAATCGCACGGCAACATAATCACATAAGAATAATCTACTATTTCGATTGCTAAATAAGTCTAAACAGTGCACTTAAGAATAAAGTATAATCAAATAAGAATAACATAGCCCCACAAAAAAAAAAGTGGGGTATACTTTTGATGCGATATATCAGATCCGTAGTATTTTTGCCCGCTGATCACGAATCTGACGTCAGAATATCGCCATCACATCTCAATTTTTTTCTAACCTCAAAAAATAGGTAAAAATTAGTAAAACTTAAGAAAAATATACTCCTAAAAAATTAATTCAAGCTTTTTCATGAATCCAAAGATGTATTAATATGTATTCGGACACGCTAAGCTAATATTCATCGGTTGGATTGAGCCATACAGTTCTGTTTTCTTTCTAACCTCAATAAATCAGACAGATATAGTGCTTCTCGAATGCAAAAACGAATTCAAATTCAAATTCAACCGATTCTTACCAAATTTGGTACACGGGGGTTTTTTGGGTTGCTGCTCATGAATCTGAGGTCGGATTTGCAAAATTCAAAATGGCGGATCCAAGATGGAGGACAAAATTTTTGAAAACCAACCGATTCCTACCAAATTTGGTATACAGTTGGGGAATCTTCAAACCTGATACTCTTAAACCCTAAACCCTGAAACCTTAGACTCCCACACCCTGTAACCTCCTTAGACTCCCTGTAACTTTAAAATGAGACCCAATAAACTCAAAACCAGGACTTTTAAACCATATACTCTCAAATAGTAGACCTTAAGCCCTAGAATTGCGAAGGTTAGACCCGCGCCTAACTTTCCTTTTTTTGGCTGTATCTTGTTCTTTTTTCCGCGAATGACCTATTCAAAGGCTTTCTGCCCAAACGCTTTTGGGGACTTGTTTCTCTTTTTAGCGACCAGCAATAGTCCGCTAGCATATGGTCATCCCATCGTCCTTGATACCGATTTTCTATGATTTTCAGATCTTGGTGAAAACGTTCCCCTTGCTCCTCACTGTAGTCACCAAGATTATCTGGGAAATCATCGATGTGGGAGTCCAGGAAATGTAATTTTAGATTCATTAAGCAACCTAATGTTTGAAAATTTTTTACCATTTTCTCGACTATTTCTTTGTACTTAGGACTTTTATTATTTCCCAAAAAGTTTGTTGCGACTTCTTTAAAACTAAGCTAAGCAGCTTTTTCAACTTTATTCATTTTAGTAACAAATAATGAATCTTGAAACAATTTTCTTATTTGTGGCCCGTCAAATACGCCTGCCTTAATTTTAGCTTCAGAAAATTTCGAAAATTTTTTATGCAAATATTTGAAACATGGGCCGTTTGTATCTAATGCTCTCGTGAATTGCTTCATAAGTCCAAGCTTAATGTGAAGCGGGGGAATAAGAACTTTTCCTGGATCTACCAATGGTGGAAACAATACATTATTTTCACCAGGAGTGAACGATTCTCTTGTTGGCCAAATTTTTTTCTTATAATGTCTCTGTCTGTCTCTGCTATTCCACAGACATTTATAACAGGGATAAAGTGTAAACCCAGACTGTTGGCCAACCAATATTGTTACAATTTTCAGATCTCCACAAATTTTCCAGTTATGATCAGCATATTTTATTTTTATCAAAAGCTGCTTCATTTTTTCATATTGCTCTTCCATAACTGTGGAATGAGCAATCGGAATGGGAGCGTAAACGTTGGTATTATGCAGCAAAACTGCCTTAATGCTCCGTTTAGAAGAATCAATGAACAGTCTCCATTCTTCAGGATCGTATGAGTTATTTTGAAATTAGACCTTTTACATCGGTACAATATGAAAGTGACAATTCCTCGTCCATTGTGAAATATTTTCGAAATTCTTCATCTCTGTTTCTATAATAAGAAATCGTAGCTTTTGGCTTAAGTAAATGTCTGCTTTAAAAAGGAAGCAAGATGCTCTGAACCATCTTTGGATAAGCCTAAATCTCTGGCTAGATCACTAAGTTCTGACTGTGATACGAGTATTGGTTCTGGTTTACGGTTGTATGGTAGAAATTCTTTATCTGTGTCACTAGTATATGATAGGTTGTCACTAGAACATTCATTAGTAACAGTGTTTGAATCTTTTTCGACAGTCTCAATGTTTTCGGCATGAACTGATAAGGTGAAATCATTTGTTTCCATAACATCAGCATCAAGTGGTTCAGGAGGCGGAATTAGTTTAGTTGGTCTTGTTACTGTCGAAACATCGTTATAAGTAATAGTGCTTTTATTTTTTCGGTTATGCCTAGATACAACATTCATACAAAAGTAGCAATCATTTTCACTGTATGGTCTATTCCATATTGCTGGTCTGGAATATTTAATCGCCTTCTTATTGATGTACAACATTATTTTGCAAGAATTGCAAATGATGTGGGGAACCCAATCTGTATCCTGGTGCTGTATTTCAATGTTAAAACAATCCTTATATAAGGTTTTAATCTTATCCGTTATCGGTGACCCCATTTTACTCATTAAGTGTTGACAGCAAATGTAACAAAATGAATCACTGTTTTTATCGCACTTATGAAAAGTCCTTGTACCGTGAGAACGTTTTCTTGTAGCATTATACTCTACATGAGCCAAGTCACCCACACATGAAGAGCTACGGTCGCTGGATGACGACGGCTGCGGGCCCGCTTTCCCACCCTGACCAACCGCCGTTACTGGGTTTCCGAGTCCCTGCATCGTAATTCTCTTTCTTCTACCTGCCATGACGGCATCTAAGCCGTTATCCAGGGACTCTGCCGGCTAGTGGAGTAACACCGTTGCCCACCGTCACCACGTGGAGGTGCCCTGGATGCAGGTAGAAGAATAAAAATCGACCGATGAATTTTCTCGGCGTTCAAAATGGCGCGAAAACATCTGCCATCTTGAATCTTGCAAATCCAACCTCAGATTCGTGATCAGCGACCCAAAAAATCCCCGTGTACCAAATTTGGTAAGGATCGGTTGAATTTTAATTTGAATTCGTTTTTGCATTCGAGAAGCACCATATCTGGCTGATTTATTGAGGTTAGAAAGAAAACAGAACTGTATGGCTCAATCCAACCGATGAATATTAGCTTAGCGTGTCCGAATACATATTAATACATCTTTGGATTCATGAAAAAGCTTGAATCAATTTTTTAGGAGTATATTTTTCTTAATTTTTACTAATTTTTACCTATTTTTTGAGGTTAGAAAAAAATTGAGATGTGATGGCGATATTCTGACGTCAGATTCGTGATCAGCGGGCAAAAATACTACGGATCTGATATATCGCATCAAAAGTATACCCTCTTTTTTTTTGTGGGGATGTGTAATCTACTATTTAAAATACTTTATTCTTAAGTGCACTGTTTAGACTTACTTAGAAATCGAAATAGTAGATTATTCTCATGTGATTATGTTGCCGTGCGATTGCCAAGTCATTATATTTATTACAGAAGTAAAGATGTCTAGAATTGATACGGTCCCTATAAATATTGGTAGGTAACTAATTAGATAACAATTTATGACAAAGTTTTTGAACAGGTGCTTCCATAGATACTAACTAAAATAACTGACTTCGTTTTACATGAGATCTCACAAGTGGAAGGACTGCGTTGCGAGACTTGGCTTTTCTTACATTTTATGTTTTTAATGGGATCTCATTTCTTTTTGTAGGCAGTCCTCTTTTTTTTTCTTCTCGGGAAATATTTCTTGTACGTCAGCTATGGATTTTCTTAAAGCCTCTATTGGTTTTTCTCCAAGGCTATGATGTAACAATTTTTGACAAGTCTGGACGATAAGAGCTTCTAAGTCGATTATATTCAACGATTGCAGACTCCTCAGCTTTGATACTACCGAAGTCGACATTAATTAGATGTAATCCGCCCAGACTTGTCACTCTCGAAAGTGCCACGTATGCTTGACCGCATGTGAACACTGAAGAACCAATGACCATCAGTGCACTGTTTAGACTTAGATCCTGACTATGTTCGCGATGAACATAAGCTCTATTAATAATTTCAAATTTAGTTTTGACTGGACCAAGCTCGTAAAAATGTTCATTATTAAATGTAATATGTATTTTTTTTTTATTTTATTTGTATTTTCAGGATCAACCTTTACTCCTTGTACTATACCAATAGAGTATCAATATTTCGTCTTAACATGACTTTTGCTCCTATTTTAATAACTATATTCTCTTCTAGCCCTGCTGACATGGAAGCATCATCTTCATACTTTTTTATAATTAAAATATACTAAAAGTATTTCACTTAACAATTTTTTAATTACACGAAGTAGGTAAGTATTATTAAACGAATATATTTGATAAATGAAAAATATTATTAAATATAATATATTATATTTAATAATATTAATTAATATTTCGTCTTAACATGACTTTTGCTCCTATTTTAATAACTATATTCTCTTCTAGCCCTGCTGTCATGGAAGCATCATCTTCATACTTTTTTATAATTAAAATATACTTAAAGTATTTCACTTAACAATTTTTTAATTATACGAAGTAGGTAAGTATTATTAAACGAATATATTTGATAAATGAAAAATATTATTAAATATAATATATTAATTAATAAATAACACAAATTATTCATAATTATGGATTTTTTAGTGATTAATGAACTTTATACGACGTATTATTTACCGGGACTCACGGTTGACCTTGCATTATGCTATGTATGGCAGCGCTGCGCGCTCTATCTCAAAAACGGTTAAGCGTATAAAAAAATGTTTAGAACAAAATTTGTAGAGAATTTTATGCTCTACAATTTCATCATCATAATAGATGCAAATATCATTGAAACCATAGGAAGCGAGATATTTGCACAAAACCGATTTTTGTGATCTTTGACCTTGAATATCTTAAGACGCGGACATGAGATTTTATGAGACTTTTGAGACAACTTTTATAATGCCAAAATAAAGGTTTATACAAGTTTACAGCTTATTATCTCTCATTCCGAGGTTGACCCTCTTTTTTGGCTTAAGTGACTGTACAATTTAGAAAACGTGACTGAAATTTCGGGATGTTTTAGTTTTTCCTTCCTTTATAGGCTAAATACTAACTAAATTCAAAATTTAAAGTTTGTGTGTCTGCTAGAAATACCTTAGAATTTTGAAGATCAGTGAGTGTGTCAGTGACAAAATTAAAGAACTTCGACTAGCAATAGTTCATAAACTATAAGGTATAAATAGTAGGTAATTTAGGAATATAGCTAGTATAGTATGTCCTCTTGGTCACTGAAAATTCAGGCTTCTAGCTTTATCCACAACGAAGCTACGGGGGGGTCGAAAGTGCCGTGAGTGGCTTCGAGAAAAGGATGGTACGGCTGTGCTTTCTGCTCAACTTGGCGGGAGCACTGCCGTGCTCCCAGATACATCCGTAATATTCGTAAAATATTAATAATCTCCAACTATTTCTAAAACTCACCTGTCCTTAGCACTGTCCCAAACTGAAGATGAACGATCCAAAATGTATTCTCCATTTTTTTCAAAAATTGTAAGTTTTTTCAAAAACAATTATTAACTCAGGTTCTCGTTTACAAATAGATGAGCTGACCGAGAACAATTCAGTTTCAGAATTTATGCATTCCGGTTTTTCTTTTACCATAGAAATACCGGTATTTTTTTTCGCCATTGTAGTAGAACATTGTTCTTGTGTTACTGATTCTAAGAATGAATCTATATTATCACTTTCCTCTTCTTTACAATCATCAGATGATAATATGTTTGTTGCTGTATTAAGTTCTTCAAACAGGTTTGCATCTTGGGCGCCTACACTATTTTCAATTTTCTCTCTACCAAGGCAACTTGAAGACATACTAAAAAATGAATAAAGTAATTTACCAAGTACATCCCTTGCAAACCTATAATTCTAAAATAATTACTGAATTCGACATTTTCAAGTAAAAAGTAAGTACAGGTTGCTCCACCAAAAGCCGGACAAATCAAATAACTTTTTTAAGGACATGTTCTTTAATGAAAAGTGAAATTTGAAAAAAAAATCGTTTCACATGCCACTTAGGACATCTATGTTAATAGCAACCATTCATTAGAGAGATTTTGCAACGCTTATTTTTCACATATCTTTGTTCTTATCGTTATCTCAAGCATGCGCAGTCTTAAAGCGAAAGAATTGCAAGGTTAGGTTAGTATTCATCTTCTATAAAGTTGGAGGATATTTTTGTAAATTCATTTTATGGCTAAGCACATCGGTTATTAGTATTTGATGGGTCAACACAAGATTCTAAATTAAAGATGTATCTAGCAGGTTTTTATCACTTGCTTCAATATTTTCAAGGTAATACGAATGCGCGATAAATAAAATTTCATTTGAAATTAGGACCACACACACACACACTGTAATGCCATTGTGCCAAAGATTACAAACTCCCAACATAATGTGAACACTAATTAACTGTTGTCAGTGTTATTTGCAATAAAAGATTATCGTTTCAATTTTACTGTATTTTCTTAGTGGTTTGTATACCTAAGTAGGAGAAAAAACAGGCCCTACCATAATAGCGATAAGAATAACGAACTTCAAATAACCTCTCTAATAAGTTCCTAAATAAGGGAAATCGTTATCCTTAATAAGGGTTTCTCTTATTTTATTTCATTACTGCGCACGCTCCAAATGGTGGGTGCATGCTTCAAATAAAGATAAAGACAGTAGCCTACCAAAATAAGGGTTGCAAAATCTCTCTATTTTTCACATGCCTTTGTCCTCAAGTATCAATGATTCTTTGCATGCACGTCATAAACGTCTGAATAGAATGTAAACATCCGTCTATATTATTCTTCTCGTAAACATGTTAAGTATATTTAAAAACGTAGGTCTTCTGTCATCTGAAGTTATTTACGACATTCGCTCTATTATCTGTCTCGGTTATTTGTACATATGCAAGAAAGACAGCGAACAACCTGGAATTTGGGTATAGCTTCATGTTTTAGAAGCCAGTACCGCCGAGTCTATAGGCAATAAAAATAATTAATAATTCTTTGACGGATTGGGGTTACGTCATCTTTGCACAGATGCATTACAGTTTGGCCTGTCTGTATTGCACGCTAGGATCTGATTATTCGAAAGTATTCTGAATTTGTCGTACAAGCTTCCTGTGCAAAAATGACAGCTAAGATCAGATAGCGATAAAGAATTTGTTAAGCAAAAAAGGGCAGAAATACAGGCAAAATTTAGCGAGCAAACGGACTTAATCATAGATATACCAAAAACTGGATTTGGTAACACCAATGATGGCAATATAAGTGGGAGATTTTTTGCAAATCCAGAGGTGACCGCTGAAATTACTGGTGTCGATTTTAACTTCATAAATCACTTGAAAGTGATTTTGGAAGTAATACCAAGTGGTTATAAAGTCGACTTGAAAAAATTTGCAGACTATGGATATGAGACCTCCAAAATATATGTGAAATTGTATTCCTGGCATTCCATGACTTCTACGATGCACAAAATATTATTTCACGGTGCAACAGTAATGGAAAAGGCACCTTTCCTCATTGGATTACTGACCGAAGGAGTAGCAGAGGCGCGAAACAAGCACTTTGGTCTGTACCAGCAAAATTTTGCTAGAAAATTATCATGAAAAGAATGCTATTTAGATGTCCTCAACAGATTATTGCTCAGCTCAGATCCTTTAATATGTAGTATAAGGCGAAAACCCAAGAAAAGATCTATGTCGTTTAGTAAAGAAGCAATACAAATGCTTGTTTCTGCAGAACCCAATATTAACAACGAAAGTTCTGAAGAAGAAGAGAAATCCGGGGAGGAATCTGCAGAGGAAGCCGAGAAATGGATCTCGGCGTGGACGAAGAGACGTGGGATTCTTCATCGTGAATAATTATTTTTGTAATTTTTGTATAAGTCAACATGTTTTTCTTTCTCAGTATTCTGTTTTTTTATATATTAACACGTAGGCTGAAAAGTTTTTGGTCTGACACATAGATGTCGCCCATTTCAAAAACTCCATATGATTTTTAGGAAGTATCAACCTTCATTAGGTATCAGGTAGACACTTTTGCACAGTCCCAGTGTAAAACAGGTTTACTTCAGGAAAGCAATCCTGCCTACGCGAGCCTTGGTTCTTCTCTGCTTCCCAAACCAGAGGGAATCATGTTCTTTTCCTATTCCTACCAACAACCTATATATCCTTACCCGCCCACTACCCTGGTGAAGGGCAGCAGCGATCACCAGTACCAGCTAGAAGCGTAGAGGAATTGATCCGGACCGGTTCAAAACTGGACTGTCACAAGCATGACTGCAGCAACTTTAATGGTTGTGGCACCGCGGTGCAAAAAAGCGAAGAGAAACTATTGCACTATTTTTCTCAAGAAAATGTATCATGGCAAGTACAAATACTACAAAGGCCCCTAGTTCATGGCCGATTTTAAATAAATAATAAATAAAAAATAAATATCGTCTTTATTAAGATGTTAATCACATGTGATGTGAGTACATATTACCCACACACATCGTGTAGTAGAAGAGGCGAGATTTAACCATCGGTTACTCTTACATCTAACCTCTTCAACACACAACGCGCTTACAAACAAAAATGAAGCAACAATCACATACTAACATAGTAAAATCAATAATCGACAAGAAACATCAAAATACAAATAAAACTACGTCTGAGAATTCTGCTTATTTAACAGCTCTTCTCTATATAATCGACGAAGTCGGCCAATAGTGCACGTTTTCAGTTCTGGATTCATAGTATTGTATGTATTTACTGCACTATATGTAAAACTGCGCGCTGAAACAAGGCAGTGCGATGCTGAGGCATAGTCAAGCGATCAGGCCGTCTAATATACCTATCATGTACCAAATTTCGGGATACTAGCTTCTCCTTAAATAAATCGGGACTGAAGTTCCTAAGAGCCTCATTAAGAATATTACGAAGTGCAATTGCACAGTATTAGCAAAATTTAACCATTTTAACTCATTTATTTTTTTTAAAGTTATATGATCATATTTTCTCAAATGGAATATAAACCTACAGCAGACGTTCTGTACATACTGCAAACGTCTCCTTGAAAGCGCATCCAAGCAAGGATAGTATACAATACTACAATAATGAAATGAAGACAAGACCAAAGATTCACACAATTTTTTCCTCATTTTAAAATTCAGAATAAAACGATTTGCATATAAAACCTTCATTTTCGCATAACTTCTTTGTAGGAGCACCCTAACATGTTCCCTGAATCTGAGATGTGTATCAATGCAAAGACCCAAATTCTTGGCACAATCAGAAAACAGCAAATCCTGATCAGCCAGCCTCAGTCTCAAAGCCATGCTCAAGGTTGGTCGCCGATTTTCCTTGCAAAACAATAAAACTTGAGTCTTGTCTGGATTTAGCCTCAAATTATGTTCATCCGAGTAAACTGACAAAGCCATGAGATCCTGATTTAAATTTTCTGCTGCAGATTCAGGATCCGATGGTTCAAAGAAATGAAGCAACTGTGTGTCATCAGCATACGACTGAACCGATGAATATACAGCCGTTTGGAATATATCAAAAGTATATATAAGAAACAGAAGAGGCCCCAGTATTGAACCCTGGTGCACTCCGGAGATAATTTTACCAGCAGCTGAACAAACATCACCCATTCGCACCCTCTGCCATCTATTCGACAAATAGCTATAGAAAAATTGTACGGAGTGATCAGCGAAGTCCAGATAGTGCAGTTTAGCACAAAGTAGGTTATGATCCAGCACATCAAAGGCTTTCGAATAATCCAGCGAGACTGATATAACAGCCATATTTTTATCAATAGCTCTGATTATGCTATCCGTTAAATTCAATAAAGCCGTTGATGTGCTATGACCCCTCCGGAAGCCAGATTGATGCAAGGGGAGCAACTCATTTGTCAAGAGATATTCTGAGACCTGTGTGTGTACTGCCCTCTCCAAGACTTTTGACATAACTGGTAACAAACTAATTGGACGCAAATCTCTGACGGTTAAAGGATTTTTAACTTTAGCAACAGGGCACACAATAGACTCTTTCCAGCTCTCCGGAAAATACCCACTCTCCAGGCAACAATTAACAATATGGGTTAGATGATATAAGATAACAGGTAAACTAAGCTTAAGCATAAAAAGTGTCAAACCATCATTTCCAGCAGCATTGGACTTTATACTATTAACACACCTGCAAATTGACTCAGGGGTTTCCATTAGGAAATTAAAGTTCAGATCTAAATTCCTCTTATTGTTACTGTAATAATATATTTTACCAGCACAGTTGTCAGACTTTCGGAAAACGCTCAAAAAAGTATTCATTTATATCATTCACATTGGCCAAATGTGCAGGCAGACGAGGGGTATCTTTGAACCCGTGTGAACATTGCATTGCTGAAGTCCCTTCCATAATGATTTTGCATTCTTTTGTGTCTCTAAATATTCAAGATATCCCAAAATTTTTTCACGACGCACACTGTAAAGGGTGAGATTTCTCATTTCTTTGTAATATTGATGACTCTCTGAGTTTTATTTCTCTTAAACTGAGCTAGTGCTCGGTCTCTTTCTATCATTAGCGCTTTCAAAGCAGGTGTTAGCCAGGGAGCTGGAGGCTTGTTTACTCTTACCGTTCTGAGAGGACAATGGTCCCCAAACACGCCTGACAAATGAAAATTAATAAATCTGACCTTGTCCTCAATATCCTCAATATAATAAATGTCATCCCATGATATGCGCTGTAGGTCAGTATAAAAATTATCCTCATTAAAGTGCTTAAAATCTCTGTAAGTTATGAATTTTTGTCGGCATAATTTTGCGAAAATATTTAATTTACAATATGTTAATCTATGATCACTTATATTTTCCGCGTCTAAAGTGCCCACTGAGACAACACACTCCTCATCCATAACAAAAATAGGATCCAACAATGTTGAAGTTTTTTGAGTAACTCTGGTTGGCTCATTGATGACTTGGGCAAAACCAAGTGTGTCAAACACTTCTGACATAGGATTAGGTAAACAATCCGGCATCATGTTAATATTTAAATCACCCAGAACTATAACACGTCCATACAATGCCAAAACCTCAGGGAGAACCTGGTCAAGAAAATTAACAGAGTCGAGAATATTGTTTTTGGTGCGATATATTACACCTACCACACAACATGATTTAAATTTAACTCTTATCCTTACCCAAAGGGTCTCAAGACCATCTACCCGCTGCGGCATCTGCAAGGGGAGCAGCTCGCTCTGCAAGGAATCCCTGACATATACTCCCACACCTCCACCCCTGCCATCTATTCGATCGCATCTATAAAAGTTATAGCCGTTCATTCTCACCGCATCATCCGTCACATTCACATTTAGCCATGTCTCACTGACCGCCACAACATCAAAACTATTTGTCGCTACAATATCTACAAATTCATCAAATCCAGGAAAATAGATCTTAAATTTAAATGAGCTACACTAAAGACTGATGAATTACTTTCCCTATTCATTTCACTAACTCTTGAGATTCACACAAATAGTCAATCTTTTTATTTTCAATTTCCATCATTTTAATAGGACAAAGCCGATCCAATGAACTGTGATGAAAGTCAGCATTACGATTCTCATCTTTTGAAACTTTAGTGCAGTTTACACATTTTTTAGTCCCGGATGACAGTCTTTGTAAGAATGGTCTTCAGATGAACAAATAGAACAGACTCCATGGGACATCTTTGGCAAAATGACCAAAATCCATACAGTTATAACACTGCAAAATGCTAACATGGTTAAAGACCAGGCATCTCGACCAACCAATACAAATTTTATTATTTTTTTAGGAGCACATTATGTGTTTTTGGATCCGTCTCTAATAGAAGATCCACTTTGCCATGCTTATTTCTACACTTTTTTAGAATTTTTATGTGCGTACGACCGTCATTAATTAAATTATTACACTGAACAATCTCCTTCACTATGTCCTCATCAGCATCTTCAGGATCAACATCGTCCTTGTTTATATTGATAATCTTCAACTTTGGATTTTTTAAACGGGGCTCTTCAACAACGTACTTTTCACCAAGTCTGTCCTTCAACCGCGATTTAAGAGTACCGATTTGTTTCTTATCCTCGCAACCAATCACTACTTTACCATCATAACCCTCTCTAAATGTTGATACACTAAGACCAGACGGATCTACATGACTACGTATATATTTCTTTGTGATGGAGCCGGCTTGTTTTTGTTTCGGTTTCACTATCACTATAGATTCTGCCTTTCCCTGACCAAGAGCCTCAGCATATGATTTAGGTTGCCTGACAACTGCGTTACGTCTTTCCAGTGAAGAACTTTGAATGAGCTTTAGATCACCTTTTATTTCTTCTAACATGCTAACAATGAGCGGAATTTGCTTCGCTATTAATAGACAGCTGTCACACAAAAAAACCAACAGGCGCTTCTGCAAGGGCATACACTTGGATTCAGACGGAGCCAAGCGTGCACAAGCCTTATGAACATGACTACAGCAAATATCACACTGATAAAACATATCTTTATGTAATATCTCTTGCTGACATTTATAGCATTGCAAAGGAGGATCACTCACCTCGCCCGCATCCTCATCCTCGTCATCCGTCATTACACTCCACGTGCTGAATCTACCAATTTTTGCAGCAACACAATATATGGAACAGACTATGTGTTCCTTAAATACGATGAGCGTACCAAGCAAATCTCACCGAACACGCCGGGTGGCACGCACTATACAGGTCTTTTTTGTAGACAGTACTATATGTGTCTGCACTAATCACGCAAAAAAACTCAAATATTTCTCATCGAAAATGAAACACTAATTATTATTTTTTTTTTACTTCAGACAGTTCACTCGGTTTTAATAATTCTTCAATGTTAAACAGTAAGTTTTACGTGAAAGTCCTCGAAAGGCTGAGGAAAAGAATGCAACGCGGTGTTCGGTGTTTACTAGTCCACAGTTTGTTCTAAACTATAGTAAATGTATATAGTCAAGGGATGCTAAGAATCCCCACGATGAATGCTAGGACCCACCCGCAAGTGGATAAACAAAATAATTATAAGATTTTTTACATCAAGATTGGCACATGGAATGCAAGAAGCCTCTATACGACTGGAAAAACACACAATATCATCTGAGAAATGAAACGGCTAAATTTCAGTGTTTAGGTGTTAGTGAAGTACGATGGCCGAAAGTGGGAAAGATCAATATTGGTAAGTACACTATGTACTATTCTGGTACCGATGATCCAAACCACTACAACGGCGTGGCAGTTATATTGAATAAAGTAAGTAGTAGGACAGTACTCAACTAGAACAAGTAAACAAATTTAAATACCTAGGGTGTTGGGTAACTAATGATTTGAATCCTGAAGTTGAGGTACGAGTTCGCATTGAAATAGTTAGAGCGGCTTTTCTCAAAATGAGAGACCTCCTCACAGACTCGACCCTTTCTTTGGATACTCGTTATCGTTTTGTAAAGGTCTATATATATCCAGTGCTTTTTTATGGAGTTGAGGCCTGGACCTTGGGAGTACGATCAATGAATCGTTCGGAGTCTTTCGAATTATGGGTCATGCGGAGAATATTGAAGATCTCTTGGACAGACCGTGTCACTAATGAAGATGTACTTCGTCGAATGGGTAAAGAAAGAGAACTATTGTCATTTATTAAAAATCGTTACTTGGGACATATTTATAGGGGTCCACGTTACTCACCGCTCCGGTTGTTGATGGAAGGGAAAATTGAAGGGAAAAGAGGTGTGGGGCGTCGAAAATGTTCCTCGCTGAAAAATATACGAGACTGGGCAGGTCTGGATACCCATACCTTATTAAGAATTGCCCAGGATAGGGAAGAATTCGCCGTGATTACAGCCCAACTTCAGTAATGGAGATGGCACCATAAGAAGATTAACCTTCAAACGATACATGTCAAAATTTTATGACATTTCGGCGATTAGTTTATAAGTTACAGTGGTTTTAGTGACGCTGCTGTTGATATTTTCAACATAATGGAAAAAATCGAATTTCGTGTGTTGATTAAACACTGTTTTTTGATGGGAAAAAATACGTTCAAGCAAAGCAATGGCTTGCTAAGTGTTATGGGGATTCTGCCCCTGGAAAATCACTCATCATTTACTGGTATATTGAATTTAAACGCGGTCGTACGGACACAAATGATGCTGAACGCTCTGGATGTCCAAATGAGGTGGTTACACTGGAAAACATAAAAAAATCCACAAAATTGTTTTTGATGACCGTAAAGTGACATTGCGTGAGATAGCTGACACCCTAAAGATCTTAAAAGAACGTATTAGTCATATTTTGCATGAACATTTGGGCCTGAGAAAGGTCTGTTCGAAATGGGTAACACGTTTGCTCACAGTGGACCAAAAACAACAACGTATTGATGATTCTAAGTGCTGTTTAGACCTGTTTAAGCGCATTAAAAAGGATTTTTTCATGCAATATGCGACAATGGATGAAACATAGATCCACCACTACACACCGGAATCAAATCGGCAGTCAGCTGAGTGAACAGCAGCCGGTGAAAGTCGCATGAAGCGACCAAAAGACACAATAGTCGGCTGGGAAGGTTTTGGCCTCTGTATTTTGGGATGCGTATGGAATAATTTTTTTTTTATTTTTTTTTTTGATCGACTATGCTGAGAAGGAAAAAAACATCAATAGCGAATATTATATATTGGTGCGTTTGAAGGCAGAAATCGCAAAGGAATGGCTCCAAATGAACAAGAAAAAAGTGCTCTTTCATCAAGACAATGCGCCATGTCACAAGTCAATAGTTACGATTGCAAAATTGCATGAATTAACGTTCAAATTGCTTCCTCATCCACCGTATTCTCCAGATTTGGCCCCCAGGGACTATTATCTATTCGCAGACCTCAAAAAAAATGCTCGCAGGAAAGAGATTTGGCTCCAATGAAGAAGTTATCGCCGAAACTGAGGCCTCCCTCTTCATCTCATGCATCTGTTGCTCCTCACTTTCATCCAAACAACCCACAGGCATACAATGTTCCCTTCTCCATTAGCGAACTGCACTCTTTCATTAATTCATCCAAAAACTCAGCCCGCGGTCCAGATTCCATCCCTCTGTCGATGATACAACATCTCAATGAGAATATGATGACAATCACCTTTGGCTGGACGCTGAATTCCCTAAATCCTGGCTGACAGGCATCATCATTCCTATCCATAAGACGGGCAAACCGCCATCATCCTTAGAAAGCTACAGACCCATCACTCTGACAAATCACCTCTGTAAGATCATGGAAAGAATGGTCCATTAACGTTTAACCTGGCATTTGGAATTCAGTAACCCCTTACCAGGCCAATTGTTTGGTTTTAGAACTGGCATATCATCCATGGATCATCTTTCTTTTCTGGATATGGATATCAGAACAGCTATCTATAGAAAACAATATACGAGTCTGGTATCCCTGATCTTCAAAAGCGCTTGACTCATTAGAAAACTCTACAATCTTAAACCAAATGAAGGATTTGAGCTTTACGGGAGCACTTTCTAAATTTATAAAAAATTTCTTATCTCTAAGAACTTTTCAAGTAAGGTCGAAAAACACGCTATCCAATACTGGTCGACTAACCTTAGGCGTCCCTCAGGGATCGGTATTAAGCCCAACCTTATTCAATATAGCAATGTCATCATTAACTAAAACTCTTCAACGTTCCATAAAATTCAAACTATTCGCCGATGACATAATCATCTACAATATCAATACATCCTCCAATGAGAATATCACCATTCTTCAGGCTTCAATCTCAGCTTTAAACAACTGGATCAAGGCCAATGGTTTATCTCTTACTCCATCCAAGTCAAGCATCACTCATTTTTGCAAAGTGAGGAGTTGCCCAAAGATCAACCCAATGAACATCGACAATCAATCTGTCCCAATATCTTCATCCACTAGAATCTTGGGCTTAACTTTTGTTAATAAATTAAACTGGTCTATTCATATCAAATAACTCAAGATCAGTACAAACAAAGATATAATTATTCTCAGAGCTATTACCAGCACGAAATGGGGTGCTGACTTTCCTTCACTGAGAAATATTTGCAAATCCCTGATCCTCTCCAAACTCAGGTATGGAGATTCCATTTATGATTCCGGCTGCCCTAGCACTAGAAACCCTTAAACACAATCCAAAATAATGCACTGAGAATAATGACAGGAGCCTTCAGAACAACTCCAATTCCCAGCCTCCAATGCCTAGCCTCCATCCCTCCCTTATACCTAGACAGACAACTTTATGAAATATTATACTTCTCCCATACAAAGAAAGCATTTAAAAGCATCTCTAAATCTAACCAATGTGCATCAAACCAATCTAACATTCCCGCCCAAGTCCATCCCTGGCCGAATCAATAAATACCTCACATTACACAATCTCTCACCTCCCGTTTTCAACTACCCGTTTTGGCACTCTTTCCCTCCATTGCTCTCTCCAAACCCACCAGTCGATTTCTCTCTTCGCGTCCCAAATATAAAAACCTCAGTGAAATTGTAATAAAACAAATTTTTCTGGAAAGACTACACTCTCACTACCCCAACTTCACTATTATTTATATGGGCGGCTCTAAAACCGATAATGGAGTTGGAGCTGCTATAGTTCTCAAAAATGTCTCAAAATCCTTCAAACTTTCACAGCATAATACAGTATCCACTGCAGAACTAGCAATCAAGGAAGCAACCAAACTTGCCATTACAAACAGCAAAGGAAGTAAATTCCTAATAGTTTCCGACTCATTAAGTGCATTAAAGTCCTTATCCTCTAACAACTCCAATCAATCATTCCTAAGACAGCTCTTGGATCTTCAGCACATAGCCAAAATAAGAAATAAAAAAATTGCATACATGTGGATTCCAGGACACAGCGGCATAAAGGGCAATGACAAGGCAGACCAAGAAGCCAAAAGAGCCACAACTAATGGCTTGCCAACAACTGAAGAAAACCATCCTAAAGACTTCCAAAAGGTTCTAACCAACATTAGCAGAGAACTATTCCAACTGGAGTGGGATTAGAAGATGATAGAAACAAACTCTGAGAAATCAGATCAATTGTATATCCCCCACTCCACTATCAGAATTTAACTAGATTTCAAAACGTCACCTTGAGAAGATTAGTCGCAGGACATTCATTTCACACCCACTCTTATCTGCTAAAGGGTGAACCCTCTCTGGTCTGCTCAGTTTGTAGCTCCTCCTATCCATTAAGCACAACTTTGAAGCTAAACACTCAATCAATATTAGTTTAAAACACAACATTCCCGCTACTCTCATAAAAGTAATCAACTCTCTTCAATCGAACAAAGAGAATGTATTTAACTATCTCAAAGGATTAGAAATCAGAATATAATCATGAAAATAAAAATAAACTCTGGGCGCCAAATGACCAAAGATGTTGACGCGCCCAATCACCCTAAAATCATCATCATCATCACAAATCCTTCTACAAGAAAGGTATAGAAATGTTAGAAATGCGCGTTGGAATGATTGTATCGCTCTTGAAGGAGACTATGTTGATAAATAAACTCGAATTTTGCAAAAAAAATGCGTTTTAAAAAAATAGTTAAACCAAAAACTTTGCTTGCCAGCCTACGTCTTAAAATGTATTTTTCTTCAAAATATGCATTTCAAAAAAGCTTTTACTGCTATATTTAGAAATAAAATCCGATTTAAAATATCTAAAAACGATTATTACCTCTTTCCAAATTTGAAAAAGTTGCTCCAGAGGAAGAGATTTGGCTCAAATGAAAAAGTAGAATGGGAAACTAAGGCTTATTTTAGAGAGCTCGACAAATCGTAAGAGATGAAAGGTTGTAACATTCTTTTTTTCCTAGATTTTAAGACCATGTTATGTTACTGTTTTTCTCCTTATAATTTACATTTTTTTTTCCATTTTTATAACAGGCAGTGTTTACTAACTTTTAAGCAGTGTAGTTCACTCGAATTTCTAAGCGGTTTATATTACAGTGTGCATTGCGGGTTTTCTACCGGATTTATTAAATTCGTTTCTAATGCGTCGATTGGCTAGATGTTTGTATCCGGGAAGTAGCCATCTTGAAGACGTGATTTATACGGAAGGGAGAATGATATTTAAGGGTCCGGATGACACGGATCAAGGCTTTTTTCCATGATAGAGCCAAGTCGAGTACGTGGCTCTTTCCATCCAGTAACCGTAGTTGGCTTTTTCCAACATGAAGCCGTAGTAGGCTTTTTTCCAACATGAAGCCGTAGTGGGCTTTTTTTCCAACAAGTAGCCGTCGTAGGCTCTTCCCAACATGTAGCCGCAAGAGGCTCTTTCCATCGTATAACCGCAGCTAGGTTCTTTTTTTTCAGCCAAAGTAAGGGCTTCTTTTTTTAGAAAGCCGCCCAGTAGGTTTTCACTATCAAACAGTCGTACTGATATATTAGTGATGGAATAGTGTGAAAACGGTTTTAGTGTGCTCAATTCAAGGCCTTTTCCTTTGAAATATCCTGTTTATTCTCAGACCTTTAGGGGCCAAAGAAAAGTTTAGTAGCCCAAAGGGAACTGAAGTAACCAAGGGGGAGACATCTGTGTTTTGAATATCCCACCAGGACAGGCCTAAAAGCTCGTAGGAAAACCGTAAGTCATCAGAATATCCATCCGTAGACCTATTTTCCGCTGATAAGTGCGTTTCACATCGCATTGAACTGATAACTCGTGAAGTGAACCTCACGAATCTTCAACTCCGGGTTTGTAGCAAAGTTTTAGTTAAAAAATCCTGATTTAAGGACTCTATCTAGCAACACCACCTACGAGGCTGGTTTGAAAAGTCCGTGCAAAAATAAAAACTATTTATGTGTTTGGGGTAAACCTTTTTTATTTTTCGACATAGTCTCCTTTTAGGCTTATACACTTCGTCCAACGATGTTCTAGTTTGTTGATCCCTTCCGAATAATAGGATTTGTCCAAGTCTGCAAAATATCCATTAGTGTCTGCAATCACCTCCTCGTTTGAATAAAATCTTTGTCCCGCCAGCCATTTCTTCAAATTGGGGAACAAATAGTAGTCCGAGGGAGCCAAGTCTGGAGAATAGGGGAGATGTGAAACGAGTTGGAATCCTATTTCCATTAACTTTGCGACCACAACTGCTGAGGTGTGTGCTGGTGCGTTGTCGTGATGGAAAAGGACTTTCTTGTGGGCCAATCGCGGGCGTTTTTCTTGCAGCTCGGTTTTCAAACGATCCAATAACGATGAATAATATTCACCTGTAATAGTTTTACCCTTTTCCAGATAGTCGATGAGGATTATCCCTTGCGAATCCCAAAAGACAGTCACCATAACCTTTCCGGCCGAAGGAACGGTCTTCGCCTTTTTTGGTGCAGATTCCCCCTTGGTAACCCATTGTTTAGATTGTTGTTTGGTCTCAGGAGTATAGTAATGTATCCATGTTTCATCCACAGTGACGAAACGACGCTTAAAGTCCTCCGGATTCTTCTGGAACAGCTGCAAACCATCCTTGCAACACTTCACACGATTCCGTTTTTGGTCAAGCGTGAGCAATCGCGGCACCCATCTTGCGGATAGCTTTCTCATGTCCAAATGTTTATGCAAAATATTATGTACCCGTTCAGTCGAGATGCCCACAGCACTAGCAATCTCACGCACCTTAACTCTTCTGTCATCCATCACCATATCATGGATTTGATCAATGATTTCTGGAGTCTTAACCTCCACAGGCCGTCCAGAACGTTCAGCGTCACTTGTGCCCATATGGCCAGTCCGAAAATTTTGAAACCACTTATAAACTGTTCTAATCGAAGGTGCAGAGTCACCATAATGTTTATCAAGCTTCTCTTTAGTCTCCTGAGGCGTTTCGCCTTTTATAAAGTAATGTTTAATCACCACACGAAATTCTTTTTCGTCCATTTCTTGAAAATCACTCGACTTCCTTGATTCACACGAATGCCAAACACAAAGAAATAGACCATATATATATATATATATATATATATATATATATATATATATATATATATATATATATATATATGAAAATTTACACGGTTATGATGTAAATAAAATTACTTAATAACGCAAAAAAAGATAAAAAACCAAATGATATTCGTATAATAATATTACTAATTAATAAATGGCGGTATGTCGTCCGCAAAATGACCGTGGCGGCAATTCTCACCTTCGGTTGACGATAATTTTTTTGTAAAAGAAAACCAGGTGTAGTATCAATGCAGCAAAAAACTAAAAAGAATATGAGTGTAATGGAAATTTAATATTTTATTAATAAATATTTAGTATAAGAGCTTCTCTAATATGAAGATGTTTTTAGGTTATCTTCCTAACTATGTTGGAAAACTTGATCAGCTTTAAAAAAAACCACTTACACCTAACTACTCGTGGATCTACAGGACATAAAACTGATTCAATAGCTAAATCAACAACCAAGACAATTTCGCATAATGCCATTAGAACTATACGAAGTAATCATCTTAAACAACAACAAAGACAACTTTTTGTAATACTGTGGTAACGATGAAAAATTGATGAACTCCCGTCCCCTCTTTCGCCTGTCCTTAAGCGACGTCTAAAAACTATACATTCTCTTTTTTAATTAAATTACATATATGTCCCAAATTTGAAATCGATATCTCTTGTCGTTTGGGAATTATCGGTTATCGCGACGCTTAAAGTCCTCCAGATTCTTCTGGAACAGCTGCAAACCATCCTTGTAACACTTCACACGATTCCGTTTTTGGTCAAGCGTGAGCAATCGCGGCACCCATCTTGCGGATAGCTTTCTCATGTCCAAATGTTTATGCAAAATATTATGTACCCGTTCAGTCGAGATGCCCACAGCACAGCACTAGCAATCTCACGCACCTTAACTCTTCTGTCATCCATCACCATATCATGGATTTGATCAATGATTTCTGGAGTCGTAACCTCCACAGGCCGTCCAGAACGTTCAGCGTCACTTGTGCCCATATGGCCAGTCCGAAAATTTTGAAACCACTTATAAACTGTTCTAATCGAAGGTGCAGAGTCACCATAATGTTTATCAAGCTTCTCTTTAGTCTCCTAAGGCGTTTTGCCTTTCATAAAGTAATGTTTAATCACCACACGAAATTCTCTTTTTCGTCCATTTCTTGAAAATCACTCGACTTCCTTGATTCACACGAATGCCAAACACAAAGAAATAGACCAATATGGCTGAAACTTGGTGTGCGTTCATTCAAGAGATGCTACTAACTAAACATGACCTCGATACGCGCCGGTGGTGCCATCTCTCGGACTTTGCACGGACTTTTCAAACCAGCCTCGTATTAGGCTAAGGTTTTTTTTGTAATACAGGATAATAACAGAACCGCAAAGTTAGAACTTTTTTTCTTGTTTAAGGCTAGTGTTTCACTGTACTACCTATTTTACTTTTCAGGACAAAAGGGTTGTACCATATCAAAATTTTCCTTAACAACTACATAACCCTTCAGTGTTTAAGTTAGATCCTTTTTATTTTAAAATGAATGATGCCCAAAATTTGTACAACCAAAAATTTTAAACAACTATAGAGACTATTTCCAAAAGACGTACAAAAATTGTCTCTTACCCATATTACTTCTACCAAGAAAAACTGAGCTAGTGTATGTTTAATTTCTTTAGTTCTTTTAATATTAATACCCACTCAATCCATTCTCAGAAATTATAAAAAAAGTATAGAAAGGAGGGGCTATAAAAATAGCGCCTCAAAGTGCGGGCGAAATTGACACGCCACAAGGTATCCAAAAGTTGGAAGATTGCTGGAATAAGTGTATGGCTCTTGAAACTCTTGAAACAAACTATGTTGAAGAATAAAATCGATTTTTGGCAAAAACATTGTCTTTTCTGGAAAAGTCTAGGGACTTTTTACCCCCCATGTAAGGGTATAAAAAAAACGTACTAATTTCACTTAAACATCTCAACTTCTCCTGGCTTTTTATGTCGTAGCATATGTCGGAGTAAAGTGTATTTATTATAAGTTTGGTAATAACATTGATCACACTTAAACATGACGATTTCGTCTGGATTTTTATGTCGGAGCTTATGTTGGCGTAGCGCGCTTTTATAACTCGTTTGGAAACCGCACTGATCGCACTTAAAAATCTCAACTTCCTCCGGATTTTTTATGTCGGAGCATATGTTGACGTAAGTGGCTTTTATAAATAGTCTGGAAACCACACTGATCGCACTTAAACATGTCAACTTCTTCTGGATTTTTATGTCGAAGCATATGTCGGCGTAAATTGTATTTACTAATAGTTCGGAAACCACACTGATCACATTTGAACATATTAACTTCGTCTGGATTTTTATGTCGGAGCATATGCTGGCGTATATTGCGTTTTTCAATAGTCCGGTAGTCACAAGCATCGCATATAAATGTATCAACCTCATCTGGATTTTTATGTCGAAGCATATGTCGGCGTAGCCTGTATTTATTATTAGTTCTGTAATCACACTGGCCACACTTAAACTTATCAAGTTCGTCTGCATTTTTATGACGAAGCGTATGCTCCCGTAATCTACCTTTATCAATAGTCTGGTAATCACACAAATCGCACGTGAAACTATCAACGTCTTCCGGGTTTTTATGTC
>CM032451.1:104706211-104836211 GCA_019049505.1 Pachyrhynchus sulphureomaculatus
CAAATAGTTAATAATAATTTCAATATAGTTTAACTACTGTTTTAGTTTAAGTAAATGGAGCAATAGAGGCCGATCCAAATTTTTTACCAAAATAATGTTTTCTGATGAAGCTACTTTCGCAGTAATGGAGCAGTTAACAGCCATAACATGCATTATTAATATTCAACAGTTAATCCATTTTGGGTCCGGGAAGTTCAAAACCAAAACCATTGGTCGCTTAATATATGGTGTGGAATATTAAATTTTCCAATTATTGGTCCATATTTTTTCCGCGAATCGCTTAACGAGCCTAGATATCTAAATTTTTTTGCAAAACGAATTACCCCAGCTTCTTTGAAGAAGTTGATAACTTTGAAAGGGAACAAATGTGGATTTAACAAGACGGAGCTCCTGCTCATTACCACCAGGAAGTTCAGGAATTTTTAAACGATCGTTACCCACAAAAATGGATCGGTAGGGATGGATTCATTCCACCACCAACATGGATCCCTGATCGAGACGGAGAGTTCGCTAGTCTTCTTGATCTGTTTTTAACCACCAATCCGGAGATTTAGGTTCTTCCGACCACAAACTACTTTCGACATCGAGTATCCTACCAATCACTGACAGAGAGGCGCCTAAACCGCACAAGATTTGGCACTACAAGTCTGCTAATTGGGAAGATCTCATGGAATATTTTCGAACTTTCCCCTGGTTGGATATTTGTTTTCGGTCCGACGACCCATCTGACTGCGCCAGGGAGGTTTCCGATGTTATTTTGGCCGGTATGGAGGCTTACATCCCTTTTTCGAAGAAATGCCCTTCCAACGGCAAACCTTGGTTGCACCGAAAATGCAAAACTATTCCTTCTAAACATCTTGCATACCGACAATGGCGTGAAAATCCTGAAACCATAAATCGTAATACATTTGTTCGTGCCAGGAACAGATGCAAAGAAATTATCGACGAAACCAAGGAAGTACACAATCAACGGATCAGAAACAAACTTCTCGCTTTTCCCGAAAATTCCAGGTCCTTTTGGTCGGTCGCTAAGGCAGTTAGTCAAAATTTCACCCAAATCCCACCATACCACCACTCACACGGCCAGATAATTCTATTGCAACGACACCTGTTGAGAAAGCGAACTTGTTGGCTGAACTCCTTGCTTCACATTCTACTGTCGATTTCCAAGGAAAAACACCACCTACTATTCCCATAGCGCAGTCAAGGATGCCCGATCTTGTCTTCAGACAGCGTATCATAAAGCGTATTCTGATGGAGCTAGATACCAAAAAGGCTTCTGGCGCTGACGGAATACCTGCCATAGTCCTCAAAAACTATGCGAGGGAACTAACACCAGTTTTCTGTAGACTTTTCAACCTATCCTACAGAAAGGGAATATTTCCTTCCTGGTGGAAATGTGCTACAGTTCAGTCGATACCTAAAAAAGGCAAGATGACCTTGACAAATAACTATCGACCAATCACATTGCTTTCAATAATATCGAAAGTCGTGGAAAAGGCTATCAATCAGCATCTTTTAAAATATCTTGAAGGATTCAACATTATTAGCGATCACCAATATGGCTTTCGTAAAAATAGATCAACTGGAGATCTTTTGACTTATGTAACACATGTTTGGAACAACGCAATTGAACACTTTGGAGAATCTCGAGCAGTCGCTCTTGACATATCTAAGGCATTCGACCGTATTTGGCACTATGGGCTGTTGGCCAAGCTACGTTCTTATGGTATGTCTGAAAAGTTCTGTTTGTGGCTCTCATGTTTCCTCAGAGAGCGTTCTTTACGAGTGGCAGTCGACGGATTTCTTTCTAACACCTTCACTATCAACGCCGGTGTACCCCAAGGCTCCATACTGTCCTCTACTCTCTTTCTCATTTACATTAACGATCTGATGGAAAAGACAGAGAATCCAATCTACAGCTTTGCAGATGACACTACACTTATCTCGTCATTCACTTTGAACGCTCGGACATCGGCTACTCAGACGAATATCCGCAGACAGCAGGAAGTCATTCAACTTAACAAAGACCTGGAAGAAATTCTATCTTGGGGTGACAGTAACCAAGTGGAATTTAACGCTACAAAAAACTCTGGTGGCAGTTTTTTCTAAAAAAGTTAATGTTGCTGAACCCGACATGGTTATGTTGGGGCACTCCATTCCTCTAACATCGTCACTCAATTTGTTGAGCGTTAATTTGGGAGCAAATATGCCCTGGCATGAACATGTTGGGAATATTATTTCGAACCAGAAAGCTTTACATTCCACAACTGTTAATTATTTACAAAGCTCAAATTCGACCTACTATGGAATACTGCTCCCATGTTTGGAGCTCCACTTCCAAACATACACTGCATTTGTTGGATTCTATTCAGAGAAGAGCTGGTTGGACACCCGGAACTGACCGGCGGCCTTGATTCGCTGGAACATCGAAGAACGGTTGGCGACTTGAGCCTATTCTACAAGTACTTTCATGAAAAGTGTTCGAAGGATGTGGCCCGCTTAATTCCTCCCAGAGTGGTGCATGTTAGAAGTACACGTCGTGGTAATACTAATACGTATGAGGTTCAGCTTGTTACTCCTCGTACAACGCTTTTCAAGCGGTCTTTTATATGGAGAACATCATACCTTTGGAATAGTTTGCCCAGGACTGTGTTTCCTACCGAGTAGAATTTACAGCGATTCAAGAACAACGTGAATCGCTTTCTCCGCACACGTGTCGCTCCTGTAGCGCTTTAGAGACTTCCCTGTAGCACGTGTGCTAGACCCATAAAAAAATTTAAAAAAAAAAAAAATTTCAATATAGTTTAACTACTGTTTTAGTTTAACTGAATGGAGCAATAAAGGCCGATCCACATTTTTTTACCAAAATATGGTTTTTTGATGAAGCTACCTTCGCAGTAATGGAGTAGTTAAGAGCCATAACATGCATTCAACAGTTAATCCATTTTGGGTCCAGGAAGTTTAACTTTGAAAGGGAACAAATGTGGATTTAACAAGACGGAGCTCATGCTCATTACCACCAGGAAGTTCGGGAACACAGACGACTTAACACCTTTAGACTTCTTTTTGTAGGGCTACATTAAAGATCGTGGTTATGTGAATCGCCCTACAACACCAGTAGATTTGGAAAATAGGATACGGGATGCGTGCAGGACAATAACGCCCTTTATGCTAAGGAAAGTGAAGGAAAATATAGTAAAACGACTAAACATGTGTATTTAAATAGACGAGCATATTTTTGAACATTTATTACGTCATAATACTTAATCATTAGATAAGCTAAACTACGGTAAAATTATTATTAACTATTTGTTAATGTTTTCACAAAAGCGTACGTGTATTAAAAACAAGGGTAAAAATTGAAAAATTCAAAATATAAATCGAAAACTATTAGAAATAGGTATATGACATACTTAATAAAAGTTGGAGGGTTTTGTAACATCTATCAGAAAAAATAATAATATACAGGGTGTGCCGTTTAAAAAATTTGAGATTTTTCAATTTAAAATAGTCGAAATGCATAAATTTATTTTGAACACTCTGTAGCATCTAACTCAAATTTCTTTACATATATCTTTTTTTTTTCATCTCTGTAGAACGCTAGTATCAATTATGAGCATTCCACCTTCAGAAACAATGGCGCTACGAACAATTTTTTTACAAAACTGAAAACTAGTATTTTTTAAAAAAATTTGAAATATTAGAAAAACTACTAGATTTAGGTATATAATATTAATAATAAAAAAGTTATACAATTTTACGCAGAAAGAAAATAGGATGTTCCATTTACATATATGTTACATCGGGAACACTTTTTTGAAGTACCCTGTATACTCAAAAATAATTTTGAACTGTGCACCTTAACATTCCCTAAAAGTATTGCATTTAACATTTATTCGTCATTGCCTAAACAAATGAGATAATGAACTTTACTCTGTCGTTGACTCACCCCTGTACCTGCTCACAGAGGTGCTTTAGCAACGCAAAAACTGGCCGGATTAAAGTACGAATTGTTGGAACATCCACCGTATTCGCCAGATCTGGCTCCGTCTCAGTTCCATCTGTTTCCAAACCTCAAAAGATTTCTACATGGAAAGCGGTTTTCAACAAATGATGAGGTGTTAGCATCTGTAGATGGGTATTTTGAAGGTCTTTCGGAAAACCACTTCAGAGATGGGGTAAATGAATTCTAAAATCCCTAGAAAAAATGTATTGAGCTTAAGGGAGATTATACTAATGAATAAATGTATTTCGACTCATTAATTCATCTTATTTCATTTCCGCTTTCAAAATTTATTGACTGACCAGTATAAGCAGAAAACAACGGTACTATAATATTAATAATAAAAATACAATATTCATGTATTATTTGACATTTTCAACCGCCATTTTTTCAAAAACTATCCAAGAGATGTATAGGACTTATGTTTTCGGATTAGGTTTCCTTAGAATTCAAAAATATATATCAGACATGGTGTTTCGTAAGAAATAACGAAGTTCCGAAGTTGATTTAATTTCACATTTATTCTGCACTTATTGGAATCATATAAGGTCTCTAGGATTTTACTTGTAAATTAATATATTTTTTATGTTAAAAAATAGGCTTTGTTAATACTCCCTTTGTCAAACAGTATAAATGCTGCGGCTGCTTTGAGAAAGTTAATTTTTTTTTTTTTATTTTACGTTAACTTGGACTTACCTGAGCAATCAATGACGCTTCATCTAAAATTAGAGTTTCCTCGGTGACATCCACAAAATTTTCCGAATTTCTCTTGGAGGTCAAATTTTTGGAGATATCGTAGCTAAACTCCATGGAATTTACTAAAATATAATAAAATAAAAATATTCTCTAAAAGTTATCAAATCAATATTTCAAATTTATAAATTATCCTCCACAAATTTTTGAAATGTTGGAACTCTCCGAACTCAAAAACTGTGAAAATGACATACACCATATGTATATTCGCAGCTAACTCCCCTCACTAGCCTCCCACTTCTACCAACAACGATAGCTTATACTCTAACTTGTCATCCAAAAACAAGAAAAGAGTAAATAATAGAAAATATATCGATTTCACTCCTCAAGTTAAGTTGTTTTATTTCATTCAAAAAAAAAAATTATTTGCGCCAAAAAAAAACCATGCTACAGCAGCTTTCGATTCATCGTCTGAGGACTGTTTTCGGCCTGTCGGTCTTTCCTCTGATGTTTGAAGAAAAATACGTTTCGGAGCGCTAAATCAGAGCTGTAGGATATACAGTCAGTCCAAAAAGTCTCCATAGACCGCCTACTTTCTATACTATTTGTCTGTTATGTTTAACTAATTAATTGGAACTACTGAGAAAATATGTATAAATTAGTATTTGAAACTTAACCAACGAGGATTAGCATTAAAAACAACTACGGAACATTTTATTTAGAAGTTATATCATTGTTATATTTTGTTATATTAATGTCAAAAGAGTCTCCATACACTAAACAATTACCCATAATAGTTCGACGAGATTTAACGGAAAATAACAACTTCGTTTAAACTAATATTTAGTGGGACCGCCGTTGGATATGATAATTTTCTATAACCTTTTTGTCATGCTTGCAACCAACTTTCTAGTAACTTCTGCTGGGATGTTCTTCCATTCGTTCAATATTCTGTTTTTTTCAATTCTTCTCTATTTGAAACATTATGTTGTTGCGTATTAAAATATTACCCACAAGTTCAGGCGCAATTTTTTAACGTCTTAACTTCTTTGCTTTTAATAAATATTATATTTATTAAATACAAGTCATTATTTGCCCCTTATGTATATCATAATTTCTGAGAATGGATTGAGTGATACTAATACTGAAAGAACTAAAGAAATTAGACATAAACTAGCTCAGTTTTTTTGGTAGAGAAATATGGATAGAGATAATTTTTGTACGTTTTTTGAAAATAGTCTCTATAGTTGTTTAAAATTATAGTTGTACAGATTTTGGGCACCATTCATTTTAAAATAAAAAGAATCTAACTTCTGCTCAAAAAAATGAAAAAATACTGTAGGGCTATGTAGTTGTTAAAAAAAAAAATTTTAATATGGTACAACCGTTGCGTCCTGAAAGATAAAACGGGTAATTCAGTGAAACGCTAGATTTAAGTAAAGAAAAGGGTTTATTAATGATAAAATTAAAAGTTCTAACTTCGCCGCACTTTAAAATTACTACTACTAAATAAAATCCCTTAATCTAGTAGATGGCACGGATTCTAATTAAAGGCTTAGCTAAACACGATGTCAAAAGTTCCTGGAATTAACTTCACGAGTTACACGTGCTGAATAGACGATGTAAACGCACTTGTCAGCAGGAAGCAAGATCTATGGATTGATGTGCTTATGACTTACGGTTTTTCAGGTAGTTTTTTAGCCTGTCCCGGTGAGATTTTCATAACCATATTGTCTCAACATTTGCGACCCCAGTTTCTTTTGGGCTGCTAAACACTTCTTGACCCGAAATGTCTGGGAATGAGCAGGATATTTAAAGGAAAAGGCCTTGAACTGAAGCTGAAAACCGTCTCTGCACTACCACATCACTAATAAACTACTACGGCAACGTGATAGAAAAGGCCTACTCCGGCTTGCTGATCGAAAAAAAGCCTACTGCGGCTTGATGATCTAAAAAGCCCACTGCGGTTATATGATGGAATAAGCCGTTACTGCATCTCGGCTGGAAAAAGCCTTTACTACATCTCGGCTGGAAAAAGCCTTGAACAATGCCATCCGCACGCTTAAATATTTTTCTCAATTCCTTTAAGTAACGTCTTTAAAATGGCTTCCTTCCCGGATACAAATCTATAGCCAATCAGACACATTCGATGCAAATTAAAGAGTCCAGTAGTCAACCCGCAATGCCCACTGTAAAATTTAAATTAAACTGCTCGAAAATTTAAAACACTGCTTAAAAGTTGAAATCACTGCAATAAATATAAAAATGGAAAAAAAATAAAATATAGGGAGAAAAACAGTGTCGTAACATGATCTTAAAATCTAGTAAAAAATGAATGTTACAATGTTTGCGAACGCGCCGTTTAAGTTCCTCCCATAAATGCTCGATGGGATTAACATCGGGTGATTGTGGAGGTGTATGAAGCTGCTGTCGCACATTATGGATCATCCATTCTCCCACAAAGTTTGCGGTATGTTTCGGATCATTGTCCTGTTGGAAAATGTATCTTTTTTCGAGTGGTAATTTTTGGCCACTTTCTCTTTAATTGTCTCTCAAAATATTCAGATAAACATGCTGACCCATGGCACCATTAATAAAATGTAAATTTCCAACCCCTCCAGTGGGCATCCATCCCCAAAGCAGAACACTGCCACCCCCTTGTCTCATTATGAAACAAATGTTTTTAATATCGCATGCGGTATTCGCTAGGCATTTTAGAACTGCATGTTTGCAAGGAAAGTAGAGATGTCAATATTGTAACTACGGGATACAAAGTAGCCGTTACTCGTCCGGATCCGAAGTACCAGGTAGTCGACAATAAATGTACCCGCTATCAGGTATCTACACATTGATGTCTGGTAACTGAGTCTGCAGTCTGCGAACAACTAAACTAAAACTACCGATGCCATACCGGTAGCGGTAGATACCTATTCTTCTCCACGAAATATATCTTGTCTTCATCGGTGGCGTTCGGCTTTGGTACATTCGGTATCAATAGTAATGATTGACAAGAATGAGTGCGCGTAAACAATTATAAATCTATAATCTATAATATATATAAAACGTCTCTCTGTCTGTCTGTCTGTCTGTCCGTTAGTGCGCTTATCACTGGAAAACCACTTATCCGATTTACGTACTTTTTTTTTAAAACATACATATGTTCTCTGGCCAGGTTATAGGCTATATTTTATTACGATAGGTAGCATAAGGAATGAGCAGTGACGATAATAGTGAAAGAAGTCGGAAAAAAGTTTGCCGTTAGCCGTTAGCGCGTTCCCTTGCAATACACAGCCTAAACCATTAAATATGGAACAATATTATGCAGCAGAGAATATCTATAATATATAAAATGCAATGTCTCTCTGTCTGTCTGTCTGTCCATTAGTGCGTTTTATCACGCGAGAACCACTTATACAATTTACGTGTGTTTTTTTTTAAATTCATACATATATTCTTTGGCCAGGTTATATAATAATAATCTATATCTATAATATATATAAAATGCTGCGTCTCTCTGTCTGTCTGTCTGTCCGTCCGTTAGTGCGTTTATCACTGGAGAACCACTTATCCGATTTACGTGCTTTTTTATAAAATACACATATGTTCTCTGGCCAGGTTATCTATCTATAATATATAGAAAATGCAACGTATCTCTGTCTGTCTGTCCGTTAGTGCGTTACGTACTTTTTTTTTTTTAAACATACATATGTTCTCTGGCCAGGTTATAGGATATATTTTATTCCGTTAGGTAACATAAAGAATAAGCAGTGACGATAATAGTGAATCAAGTCGGAAAATAAGCTACCGTTAGCGCGTTCTCTTGCAATATATTGCCTAAACTATTAAATATGGAACAATATCATGTTGCAAAGAATAAAATATACATAAAATGCAACGTATCTCTGTCTGTTAGTGCGCTTATCACTTGAGAACCACTTATCCGATTTACGTGTTTTTATAAATTTATACATATGATATGTTCTATATAATTCGATATAAGCCTAGATAATGGGAGATAAGGTGAGATAATGGGAGATATGTATAAATAATGGGAGATAAGGAGAAATAATGGGAGATAAGCAGAAATAAGTCTAAGTAATGGGAGTTATGGTGAGATAACGGGAGATAAGGAGAAATAATGGGAGATAGATAAGCCTAGATAATGGGAGATTAGGTGAGATAATGGGAGTTAAGTATAAATAATGGGAGATAAGCAGAGATAAGTCCAGGTAATGGGAGTTCTGATGAGATAATGGGAGATAAGGAGAAATATTGCGAGATAAGTCGAGATAAGCCTAGATAAAGGGACATAGGGTGAGATAATGGGAGTTAGGGAGAAATAATGGAAGATAAGGAGAAATACTGGGAGATAAGGAGAAATAATAGGAGATGAGCAGAGATAAGCCTAGATAATAGAAATTATGTAGAGATAATGGGAGATAAAGAGAAATAATGGGAGATAAGCAGAGATAAGTCTAAGTAATGGGAGTTATGGTGAGATAATGGCAGATAAGGATAAATAATGGGAGATAAGGTGAAATAATGGGAGATCAGTATAAATAATGGGAGATAAGGAGAGATAATGGGAGATAAGCAGAGATAAGTCTAGGTAATGGGAATTATGGTGAGATAATGGGAGATAAGGAGAAATAATGGGAGATAAGGAGAAATATTGCGAGGTAAGTCTAGATAAGCCTAGATAATGGGAGATAAGATGAGATAATGGGAGATAAGGAGAAATAATGGGAGATAAGGAGAATTAATGGGAGATAAGGGGAAATAAAGGCAGATATTTTATTACGTTAGGTAACATAAGGAATAAGCAGTGACGATAGTAGTGAATCAAGTTCACGCGAGCGGAGCCGCGGGCACGGCTAGTTATACATAAATACATAAACCCGAAACTAAACTGGATGATAAATAGCCCAGTCAGATACGACCCAAAACGGCCAAAAACAGAAGTCTTTCTTTTAAAAAAAAAAAATATTAATCTCGACGAGTACATTAAGGAAAAAATATTGCGACCGCTGAAAAATTGGAGCAACACCCTCAAAAATGAGAGAATTAGCCAGTTTTTGGGTTTTTTAGCGTATTGCATTTGCATTTTTATCATAAATTTATGAAAGATAAACTAAAAATTCTGACAGATTTTGATTCTATACAAAAAAAAAACAAAAATTTAAGGGCTATGGATGTCATTTGAACCTTCTGGTAGGGAGAAATTGACCGTTTTTGTCGTTTTTTGTCATTTTTTATTATTAAATAGGTGCACTTGCAAATTGTAACCTAATTTTTTTTAGTTAACTCTGAAAATATGTTCCATGGATATTACTTTAATTGATCCAAACATAATTTTAGCCATTTTTTACATATTAAATATATTTTTCACTCCTCATAATATTGATAAATTTTACCGATTCACGTTTTTTTCTTCTGCCTTTTTTTTAGTATACTACTATTTTACCTAAAACATCAGAAAAAATTTAAATAATTTAGGCCCGAGGAATTGGCCATTTTAGTCTCAAGTTTAATTTTTTATGCAAATTTACGATTTCTTTTTAAAAAACTATTTTTTCTTGAGTTTTATAATATTTTCAGTAACCAAAGTTATTTTTAATTACACAGGTCAACATTTGATCTAAAAAAAAACACTCGGAACGGTATGGTCCTTATGGGGTTTTTGGGGTTGCTGATTACGATGAGCGGGTTGGTTAACCTTCATCACATCAGATTCAAGGTCATTTGAAGGGCAAATAGAGAAAAAATCGTGGAAAAAAAAAAAAAAAGAAAAAGTCTGAAAAATTCATCTATTATTTTTTCAGATCATTCAGTTCAAATCCTGCATCATCTTATGCTCAAAAGATATACGGTGGTCATTTTAAGTATCTTTGTATATATATTTGGAGTTTTACTTTGACAATAAAATACTTTTTCATTCCTCGCGAAATTATTTATTTTCTTCTTTTTTATAAATTTAGCTCAGTCTCGCTTTAAACTCCAGTATTAAGGTGTAGTTGCACCCAGGGCACCTCCACGACAACGCAGTTGTCTCACTATCCGGCGAAGTCCCTGGGTTACGGCGTTTATGCCGTCATGGCAACTACTCCTAAAAAAATTACGAGACAGGGTCCCGGAAACCCAGAATCGACGGCTGGTCAGGGTGGGAAAGCGGGCCCGCAGGCGTCGTCATCATGCGACCGTAGCTCTACATTGGTGGGAAACTTGGCCTCTGTAGAGTCAAATGCTACAAGAAATTCGTCATGTTCCATTAAACTCGACAATTTTTGTGTTGTTTGTGGGGAGTATATTCCACAAAAGAAATTCATGTTTTCAGATTCGTTAAAAGTAAAATATCACCAAATTTATCATATTGATACAAGCTCATTGGATAACTCTTACACACCAAAATCTATATGTCATAAATGCCGCAATGTTCTATATAGAATTAACAACCAGGTATTTTCTCGGCCAGTGATATGAAGACTCCCAACAGACCATACCACCGACTGTTACTTCTGCTTAACAAACTTGAAAGGGTACAACCGAAAGAATAAGGATTCTATTTCATATGCACGTGTAACATCTGTGACTTTACTAGTTCTTATTGAAACAAATTCTGATCATATCATGGAAATTAATGAATTGGGACAAGAAGTGGTAACTGATGAAGATATGCCAGATGAAACATTCGAACACGAAGAAAGAGAAAATTTCAGCACAGAAGAATCAGATGTTGAGGAAAATTATATATCGGAAGCCGAAACATTTAATCAAAACGAATTCAGTGATCGGTGCAGAGACTTGGGATTCTCGAAAGATAGATCAGAGCTTTTAGCATCTAGGCTAAAAGAAAAAAATTGTCTATCCACATGAACAAAAATTTCTGTCTATCGTTCGAGAGAACGTCCATTCAGAAAATATTTTACTAAAATGAATAATCTAGTCTATTGCCATAATATTGAAGGGTTAGTGCAAGAATACGGTATAGAATACACAGCAAGTGATTGGCGACTTTTTATAGATTCTTCAAAAAGAAGCTTAAAAGCAATCTTGTTACATAATGGAAATATTTATGCCCCTTTACCAGTCGCTCATTCTGTTGTATTAGATGAAGAATACCATAATTTTGAGTTGTTATTGCAAAAATTGAATTACGATCAAAACTAGTGGGAACTTTGTGGGGACTTAAAGTTATTTACAATATTACTGGGACAGCAATCTGGAAACACTTCTTATCCGTGCTTTATTTGTGAGTGGAATAGTCGGGCTCGAGATGAGCATTATGTGAGGAAAGACTGGCCGTTGAGACAAGAATTAATTCCAGGTGAAAAAAACATCATAGGTCCAAGTTTGATATCAACCAATAAGGTCCTACTTCCACCTTTGCATATCAAACTAGGTATTGCAAAGCAACTTGTCAAAGCCATGAGCCGAAACGAAAGTCCTGCTTTCATGCATATTTTTAAAGTGCTACCTAATCTTTCTGAAGCTAAAATAAAAGAGGGCATATTTACTGGACCACAAATAAGAGACCTCCTAAAAAATGATGCATTTGAGAGGAAAATGAATGCCAAAGAAAAAGCAGCATGGCAAAGTTTTAGAGAGGTGACGACTAAATTTCTTGGAAATCATAAAGACCCTAATTACAAAAATATTGTTGGAAATTTAGTACAAAATTATAAAGAAATGGGGTGTTTAATGAGTCTGAAACTGCATTTTCTCCATTCACACCTTGATTGGTTCCCTGAAAATCTCGGAGATTTTAGCTAAGAACATGGAGAAAGGATGCACCAAGACTTGAGTGAATTTGAAAAAAGGTATCAAGGTGTTTGGGGGATAAACATGTTAGCAGATTATTGCTGGAGCCTGAAGCGAGAATCAAATAAATCTCCTAAAAGAAAAGCAAGTCGAAGATCATTTCACGAGAAACGAAAGCGTTCTCGTTTAGAGTAGTACTTCAAACATGCTTTGATAAATACTAAAAGAAGCAAACTCTTATGCTTAATTCATATTAAATACTGACTGCGCGATTTCGAAAATCTACTTGGACACTCGAGACTCTTTACCAAGTATGAGCCGAGTCATTTTTAGTAGTTAACTTACGCATTGAGGTATTATATAAGACAATATGAGAGTATAAGTAGATATAAGGATTACTGTACAAGTAAGTTATTGGGTTCAAAGGTATTGGATATTAGAGTTTCTTTGTCGACAAGGATTAAGTATTGAAGTATACAGATTAAAGGTTACTTGATAACAAGGTTGTTCGACATTAGAATTATTAATTTGAAATGTATTGGGAATTGAGTTATAAAACGAAATTTAAACATAACATAGCGCACAATGTTTCATTTGTACCTCACGAAACACAGTCGGGCTGGACTTTAAATTTACTAGATATATGGAACCAACATCGAGAGTACAAAAATTAGGTCAATTTTTTTTTTAGATTTTAAAAGTCTCTTTCATAGTCACAAAACTAGTCACAATATTTGTATAGTCTATTTTCGATATGAACAATATTTTAAGTTTTACTAATAAGTACCTTTAAACAGTATTAAAACATTTGCTTGCATCAGTGTACCTGCCATTATTTAGCTTATATTTCACATATTAATTCCCTTGTAATGACCGAGCAGCATAAAAGACATTTTTGATTGTGATATATTAACGTAAATGTAAAATGATATGTTAAGATATAATCAATAAAAATGTACCGAAAATTAACCTCTGTATGCTTCGCAAGTGTTCGATAAAAACAAAATTAAATTTAACAACGCATATTTTTCAAATAAACATAAACTGATGATGAAATGACCTATAATGACCTCTGAAAGGCGGTTTGAGTCAAACAAACTACGGGTTCGGACTCAAAAACATACGCATGAATTTTTTCAGATTTCTCCACGATTTTTATTTGACCTTCAAATGACCTCTGGGAAAAGGCGTAAGGCAAACTACGAATTCGGACTCAGGGACCTCAAAAACATACGCATAAATTTTTTCAGATTTTTCCTACGGTTTTTTTCTCTATTTGACTTCAAATGACCTCTGGGAAAAGGCGTAAGGTCAAACAAACTACGGATTCGGACTCAGGGACCTCAAAAACATACGCATGAAATTTTTCAGATTTTTCCTACGGTTTTTTTCTCTATTTGACCTTCAAATGACCTTGAATCTGATGTGATGAAGGTTAACCAACCCGCTCATCGTAATCAGCGACCCCAAAAACCCCATAAGGACCATACCACTCCGAGTGTTTTTTTTTTAGATCAAATGTTGACCTGTGTTATTATACGCAGGTTTACTGTAAATGTTGAGCGGCTGAGGAAGTCATTTGGTCCATTTAGGCTGAAAAAACTGGCCACTTTATTTTCAATTTTGTGCTTTTTTGTTTGAAATTTACAGTTACTTTTAAAAAATTAATTTCACAATTAATTTAACCAGTTAAATAAAATAATAGTTTATATTTTAAATTGTTATAGCAATTTATTTTTTATTTAATAGAAATATTACTACCTACTTTTTCAAAACATTATGAAACCAAAAAAAAAAATTTCTTTAAAAAAAATCCTAACAGATAAAACATATGCTCAGGCCTCCCCTTGTAAGACGTATGGTAATCATTTCATAACTAATAACCGGTCAAGTGCAAGTTGAACTTGCGCAATTAGTGTTCCGTACGTTGATGCTTTTAAAATAAAAAAAAATTTGTCACAGAGGTATAAAATGATCAGTGACTTCACAAAATACACCCCAAATGAGTTTTCAATAAAGTTTGTTTCCAATCTTTACTGAAATCTGATGACCTTGAAATTTTTATTTTTTTTATATACCATATAAATTATTAAAGGTAATGCACTCGTGATAATTTTCGTTCAATCTACATCCCGTGGAGAATATTCCAGAATTTTTTCGAAATTTTTTGATAAGTACTTTTCGAGATAAGGCCCGGGACAGCAATTTTTCGCGAATTTTTAAAAATAATACAAAGAAAAGTGCGCGCAAGTATAATATTATATATATATTTTTTACTCGTGTTTTCACAAGCTTTCATTTGACACCACACTCGATGACCTAGTAAAAAAATTTTTTTTTTTCACTTCCGACTTCACCCCCTGAACTAACCCCTTAAGTCAAAATTTAATTCTCAAAACCACATGGCTCTGATGAGGCCATCAATTCCTATATTATTTCCAAATTTCACCTTTCTATGTCAAATAGTTTCGGAGAAAATCGGGTGTGACAGACAGACAGACAGACACCGAAGTGATCTTATAAGTGTTCCGTACGGAACACTAATAAAAATGATCCTCGTTACGGCAAATATGATAAAATTCTAGAAAAATTAATTTTTTGAAACATAAAAACGAAAAAATTTTCAGCCTCAATGGACCAAATGACTTCCTCAGCCACTCAACATGTACAGTAACCTGTATTCAAGAAAAAATAATTTTTTAAAGAGAAATCGTAAATTTGCATTAAAAAAATTAAATTGGAGACTAAAATGGTCAACTTCTCGGGCCTAAATTGTTTAAATGAGTTCTTAAGTACCTCAAATGAAAGTTTAGGGACTAACGAACATTTTCTGATATTTTAGGTAAGGTAGTAGTATACTAAAAAATATACTTTGCAAATACACCTATTTAATAATAAAAATGCTAAAAAAAACGACAAAAACGGCGAATTTATCCCAAACGGAAGGTTCAAATGACATTCATAGCCCCTTAAATTTTTCGCTTTTAGTGTTCCGCACTTACATTTATAAGATCACTTCCGTGTCTGTCTGTCTGTCTGTCTGTCTGTCACACCCGATTTCCGAAACTATTTGACATAGAAAGTTGAAATTTAGTACTAATATAGAAATTGGTGGCCTCATCAGAGCCATGTAGTTTTGAAAGTTAAATTCTGACTTAAGGGGATAGTTTTGAGAGGTGAAATAGAAAGTGAAATTTTTTTTTACCAGGTCATCTAGTGGAGTGGCAAATGAAAGCTTGTAAAAAGACAGGTTCAGGTATACATAACGTAATACTTGTGCACAATTCTCTTTGTATTATTTTTAAAAAAGTGCGAAAAATCGCTGTCCCTCCACCTTATCTACAAAAGTATTGATCAAAAAATTTTGAAAAAATTCTAAAATATTCTCTACAGGGTGTAGATTGAACGAAAATTATCACGAGTGCATTGCCTTTAATAATTTATCTGGTATATAAAAAGATAAAAAATTTCAAGGTCATCAGTTTTTTCATTAAAAATCGGAAAAAAAACTTTGTTGAAAACTCATTTGGAATGTGTTTTGTGAAGTCACTGATCATTTTATACTTCCGTAACAAAATTTTTTATTTTAAAAGCAATCAACGAACGGAACACTAAGTGCGCAAGTCCAACTTGCACTTAACGGGTTATTTTTTATCTAGAATCAAAATCTGTCAGAATTTTTAGTTTATCTTCCATAAATTTATGATAAAATTGCAAAAATACGCTAAAAACCCAAAAAATTTGAGGTGTTGCCCCAATTTTTCAGCGGCTGCAATATTTTTTCCTTAATTTACTTATCGAGACGAGTATTTAAAAAAAAAGTAGTAGTATCCGACGATCTATTTAAAATACAAACGGTACGTGACAAGATTAGTACTTTGTACCTAGTACAATGTAACGGGTACTTTTTTAAAAAATACCAGGTACTCTAAATACTCGAAAGTACCGATACTTGACATCACTAAAGGAAAGTACTGGATAAATTACTTTACGGATTTTTTATTATTTATCATTTAAATTACTTACTGTCTAAATTTTTCTGAAATTCGGCTTCGTTCATCATCTTTCCACTCTGATCGATAAATTCGATTTCCGCATCGGCCACGCCGGCTATTAAATTGTCAAACTTGTCATTAAAGGCCAACACATCAATTCCGTTTATATGTTCTAAAAGCAACGATCAAATTTACTAATATTAGTTTTATTATATAAAAATTATTTCATTTCTATGTAACTAGACTTCGTTTCATGACTAGAGGGAATAATAGTTCGTTTTCACCCCTTATAAATTCAAAATATCTTAATTTCTTAGGCTGACATCGATAGCAAAATCGGTTTTTAGCATATGTATTCCTCTTGAGGTTCTTTATAGATTTAATAAATAAATAAAATTTATTTTTATTGGCCAAAGCTAAACAAATACAATATTTAGTATTCGTCTCTCTCTCTCTCTTTTTGGGTATTATAGTGGGTATTCAATCAGCGCCAGAAACTTTTTTGGTATTTAGTTTCACTAGAAACAAACTTCTCGCTTGTCTCAACAATTCCAGGTCCTTTTGGTCAGTCACTAAGGCAGTTAGTCAAAAGTTCACCAAATCCACCATACCACCACTGACACGACCAGATAATTCTATTGCAATTCTACTGTCGATTTCCAAGGAAAAACACCACCTACTATTCCCATAGTGCAGTCAAAGATGCCCGATATTGTCTTTAGACAGCGTATCATAAAACGTATTTTGATGAAGCTAGACACCAAAAAGGCTTCTGGCGCTGACGGAATACCTGCCACAGTTCTCAAAAAACTGTGCGAGCGCACTAACACCAGTTTTCTGTAGACTTTTCAACCTATCCTACAGAAAGGGAATGTTTCCTTCCTGCTGGAAATGTGCCACAGTTCAGCCGATACCTAAAAAAGGCAAGAATAACTACCGACCAATCGCACTGCTTTCAATAATATCGAAGGTCATGGAAAAGGCTATCAATCAGCATCTTCTAAAATATTTTGAAGGATTCAACCTTATTAGCGATCTCCAATACGGCTTTCGTAAAAATAGATCACCGGGAGATCTTCTGACTTATGTAACACATGTTTGGAACAACGCAATTGAACACTTTGGAGAATCTCGAGCGGTTGCTCTTGATATATCTAAGGCATTCGACCGTGTTTAGCACGATGGGCTGTTGGCTAAGCTACGTTCTTATGGCATGTCTGAAAAGTTCTGTTTGTGGCTCTCATGTTTCCTCAGAGAGTGTTCTTTACGAGTGGCAGACGACGGATTTCTTTCTAACACCTTCACTATCAACGCCGGTGTATCCCAAGGCTCCATACTGTCTCCTACTATCTTTCTCATTTATATTAACGGTCTGCTGGAAAAGACCGAGGATCCAATCTACAGCTTTGCAGATGACAGTACACTTATCTCTTCATTCACTTTGAACGCTCAGACATCGGCTACTCAGACGAATATCCGCAGACAGCAGGAAGTCATTCAACTTAACAAAGACCTGGAAGAAATTCTATCTTGGGGTGACAGTAACCAAGTTGAATTTAACGCTACAAAAACCCAGGCGGCAGTTTTCTCTAAAAAAGTTCACGTTGCTGAACCCGACATAGTTATGTCGGGGCACTCCATTCCTCTAACATCGTCACTCAATTTGCTGGGCGTTAATTTGGGAGCAAATATAGCCTGGCATGAGCATGTTGAAAGCATAGCAAGGAGAGCTTCTCAAAAGTTGGGAATATTATTTCGAACCAGAAAGCTTTACACTCCACAACAACTGTTAATTCTTTACAAAGCTCAAATTCTACCAACTATGGAATACTGCTCCCATGTTTGGAGCTCCGCTCCCAAACATACACTGCATTTGTTGGATTCTATTCAGAGAATAGCTGTTCGTCTGATTGGAGACCCGGAACTGACCGGCGGCCTTGATTCGCAGGAACATCGAAGAACGGTTGGCGACTTGAGCCTATTCTACAAGTATTTTCATGGAAAGTGTTCGAAGGATGTGGCCCGCTTAATTCCTCCCAGAGCGGTGCATGTTACAGGTACACGCCGCGCTAATACTTCACATCCGTATGAGGTTCAGCTTGTTACTCCTCGTACAACGCTTTTTAAGCAGTCTTTTATATGGAGAACATCATTCCTTTGGAATAATTTGCCCAGGACTGTGTTTCCCTCCAAGTACAATTTACAGCGATTCAAGAACAACGTGAATCGCTTTCTCCGCACACGTGTCGCTCCTGTAGCGCTTTAGGGACTTCCCTGTAGCACGTGTGCTAGACCCATAAAAAAAATTAAAATACGTTTTATGACACGTCCCCTAAAGACAATATCGGGCATCTTTGACTGTACTGGTTCCGTGGGTAAAAATAGGTCTGGTTAAGAGGTAGAGGTTGTTAGAAAATGGTTACTTTAATATAAATTATTCCGCATGTGACAAATAAATATAACAAATTACATTAAAAGCCATCAAATGATCAAAAATAAACGTAAAAATCAACCCCGTATGTAAGTTTAGTAATTTTAAAATGTTTTTTATAATTGATCTTTAAAAATTATTACACATGTAAACCCAAAATACAAGCTCTTCACAAGAGTACCAACTGTAAAAAAATGCTTACTTTAGTGATTTTCTAGTGAATTGTATAATGTTAACATACCAGTCGTTTTATTGTTATTACTCTTCTCGCCATTCCTATCACCCAGAACATCACCGGTCAAACTGGAACTGTACACGAAACTATCCGTAGTCAAATCTGCCATAGTTCCTCCTCTCTCGTCCACTATGTCATCTGGGCCAGGACTTACGACGTTCATTGAGATCGGTCCATTACAACCGCCCGTTTTCTGGATGACTGTGGCCACAACTGGAACCTTTATTTGGACGATACAGCCGTTTGTTTTAGGCGGAGCAGGAACTTCAAAAAATACATTGCAAGTTGAAAAAACAGACAAAAAACTGTTTTTTTTTTTAAATTTTATTTTTAAAAACGAATCGGCTTGCTTGAAAATATGCCTTTTGTTATAACAAAAATACCCTGAAATTTTGATACAAAATTTGAAAGAATCAGAGGAAATGTGGTTTGCTTAGCCACGATAATACCAAAGTAGAAAAAGCGACAATGTTCTTTTTCCATTACATCTTAAAATTTTGAAATCTGGTTCATGCAGATATATCGCCAATCGTAAAGCTTATTTACTAAAAAACTGGAGCCTATTCTTTTCAGTCATTTAACCCTTTGAGGCCGGAGAAAAAAAAAATAAAAGATATGAAGAATTTTTTTGAAAAAATGTATTCAACCAACATCAAAAACAAAGTAAAAGTTCATTTCACGTAAAAAAAATATCCTGGATTATCCTGCAGGATGTGGTTTCTAGCACTAACCACTAGGAATTAAGGCACTCAAAACTAATTTTCGTGAAATTTAAAGAAGCAATTTTTCTCCTTATTGAGGCAGAGACCAACATCACAGGTTGAACATTTCCAGGTCGTTCGATGCACATGCTTCGCTGTGCTACAATGAGCACATCTGAGAGATCCACATCTAAGAGGCATATGTGCAGCACGATCATGACGTACCTCAGTGGGAATGATTTTTTTGTATTTGTTAGGTGCTTGTTCTGCTGATCTTCTTTTTTTTGAAATCGAATTAACGGCACCAATTAATCCTCGAGCAACCGATACACGAAATTGTTTCAATGTAATACATCGTGAGTCACTTCTATTTTGAAATAAAATGAACGCGTTCACAACCCAAACATCTACAAAGTAAAAAAAAATGCGGTGCCACCACTTGTGGGCTTTTCGATCGATTTCATAGATACTTTTCAGCATGCCAAATCGATCTACGTATCCCATATGTTTATTATAATGTTTGACCATAACAAGACATGGGATTTCTTCTGTATTGCCATTTTTCTGTTTTCTAGAGACAACTTCCATGATGGATGGGTCATGATAGTTTCCTAAAAACAAAACGGTTCTTCGATCCATCCACTTCAGTGCTGCTAATCCATCTGTAGAAACTCTCCAATCTATGTCGCCCCTTTTCATGTGTTTATCCACTTTGAGCTCTGGATAATATTTCCTTCCTTTACGCACAGTTCCACATGCATAGATGCCATCAGCTAACAAGTCTCTTTGCAATTCTACAGAGTTCAAAAAATTGTCGAAGAATACTTTGTGGTGCTTGCCAAACTAAAGCCCTTGTTAGATCTTTTACTACGCGATGTCCCAATTTTTTCTCAACTGACTGATCAACTTTCCCCGTATAAATTTGGAACTCAGATACAAATCCAGTAGAATCAGCCCGAATCCATACCTTGTAGCCTCGTTTCGTGGGCTTCATTGGCATATACTGGCGAAGACTACTTCTCCCCTTGAATTTGATCATAGATTCATCGATTGATTGAAATTCACCAGGATTCAAAGCAGAGCCAAGAGTTTGTGTCAATTTAGAAAGTAATGGCCTAATTTTGTACAATTTATCATAGTTGGCCTCACCTTTTTTTGGCTGTACTGAGTTATCATTTACTTGAAGATTACTTAGAAGCCAGGTGAATCTGTCACGAGATAAAACAGAACTTATAAAATAATCCCTAAGTTCTTCTCTCGAGGACCAGTAGTGTCTATAACTTGGCATTTTTTTCAAGCTCATTAGCATGTTTACACCCAAAAATGATTTTATTTCTTTGCTGGTGGTTGGAATAAAGTGGTTGCTGCCACCATTTTTTTGTAAGGCATACAAATTTGTCTGAAAAACAATTTCAGATATGAAACAATCCGGAAACAAATACAAAAACATATCGGTAGGAGTTTCAACGTTGTCAGGAACATTAGGCCCTGCCTGAGACAGAAATTGGTTTACGCGTGTTACATGAGTGACATCATTTGTCCAAACAACTGATTTTTTTCTAAGTTCTTCTTGACGAATTACTTCTAACGGTAACTCATCCTCACTGTCCCATTCTTTAGTGACTTTCGCTTGCTCATTATCTTCGAAAATTAATGGAATATCTTCTATATCAAAAAGTTCATCCCTTCCATCATAAAGTAAATAATCTATGGGCGCTTCGTTGTCCATAGTACTCTTCACATCTGATGCAATGGACTCACAGTCACTGGGAATTTCATCCAAAATCGCGAAAACATCTGTGCTATTCATTGCTTCAAGTTCGCCAAAAGACCAACATTTTTTTTTGGAACCTGTAAAAAATGAACAAACAAAAATTAGAAAAATTATGCATAATAGTAATAGCAATACGCGTCACTTAAAAAAAAACACTTTCACTAAAAAAAAACATATAGTCCTAGTGGTTAGCATTTGTAACCACCACAAATAAATCTATTTATAAACTTAGCAAAACAAAAATTGCACTTGATATATATTCATATGTAGTAAATAGATATATCTTAAGTACTTACCGGACATTTTCTTAAAGAATAACCAGCTATAAGAAAAATAACAGCCTAATTGGTACTGCAAAACTCACAACTACCTACGACGTGCAATTACAAAATGTCAAATGTCAACTAAACGCTGGTGGACATTTCAAACCCTAAGCATGCTAGATTAGACTTCTTGATACGTTAGGCAAACAATTTAACATCGTGGTTTACTGGAGAAACCGGTAGGAAAGCTACAATATAATTTTTAAAAGGTGGTTATCAGTGGTAACCACTTGTCCTCAAAGGGTTAAACGATCATCTCCAGAGTTAACTGTAAAATTTTTACTCTAATTTTCACCACAACACCTCTTGGTCGCAAGAAATTCGAATCCTAAAATTGACTTGAAGAGATGTTCATGCAACGTGTGTAAACGAAATTTTCAAAAATTATTTTTGTTGACCTGCTATAGTTGTTATGTGTCTCAGTTTATTTTAATATTGGTGTAGGCCGATTAAAAATATTTTTCAATGATTCAGATTTGAAAGTTTGTAATGTAATGAAAAAAAACCATTGTCAATGCTGTAAAAAGTTTACCAAATTCACAAAAATTTCACCAAATTTTGTAGATGCATATATATACATTATATGTATGTATATATATATATATATATATATATATATATATATATATATATATATATATATATATATATATATATATATATATATATACATCCACTCATCAACTCCCGCACTGCCTGCAAGCTTAATAAATACTGATTTAGTTTCTTACGCTATACTAGTACAATAATGTAACATTTGTTTATTTGATCCTAAGATACACACACTTTTCTACTCTGTAACACGTAGGCTGAAAAGTTTTTGGTCTAGCTACTTAAAACACATTTTTTTGCACTTTGTCTATACCTTTCTTGCAGAAGGATTTGTTTTTGCCTTCAAAATAGGTCTGTTTCGACGATAACTTCTTCACTGGAGCCAAATCTCTTTCTCGCAAGCATTTTTTTGAGGTCTACGAATAGATAATAGTCGCTGGGGTCTAAATCTGGAGAATACGGTGGATGAGGAAGCAATATGAACTTCAATTCCTGCAATTCTGCCATCGTAACCATTGACTTGTGACATGGTGAATTGTCTTGATGAAAGAGCATTTTTTTCTTGTTCATTTGGGGCCATTTCTTTGCGATTTCTACCTTCAAACGCACCAATAACTTTATGTAATATTCGTTATTGATGGTTTTTGCCTTCTCAGCATAGTCAATGAAAATTATTCCACGGGCATCCTAAAATACAAAGAGCAAAACCTTCCCAGCCGACTGTTGTGTCTTTGGTCGCTTCGAGCGGCTTTCACCGGCTGCTGTCCACTCAGCTAACTGCCGATTTGATTCCGGTGTGTAGGGGTGGATTCACGTTTCATCCATTGTCACATATCGTATGAAAAAATCCTTTTTATTCCGCTTAAACAGGTCCAAACAATGCTCAGAATCTTCATCACGTTTTTAGTCTACTGTGAGCAAACGCGTACCCATTTCAAACAGAGCTTTGTCATGCCCAAAATGTTCATGCAAAATATGACTAACATGTACTTTTCATATCTTTAGGGTGTCAGCTTTCTCACGCAATTTCACTTTACGATCATCCAAAACAATTTTGTGGATTTTTTTATGTTTTCCACCTCATTTGGGCGTCCAGAGCGTTCAGCATCATTTGAATCTGTATGACCGCGTTTAAATTCAGCATATCAGTAAATGATGAGTGATTTTCAAGGGGCAGAGCTCCCGTAACACTTATCAAGCCACTGCTTTGCTTGAAAAGTATTTTTTCCCATTAAAAAACAGTGTTTAACCAACACACGAAATTCGATTTTTTCCATTATTTTGAAAATATCAAAAGTAGCATCACTAAAACCACTCTGACTTATAATCTAATCCTCGAAATGTCAAGATATTTTGACACGTATCGTTTGAAGGTTGGTACTTCCTAAAAATCATATGGATATTTTGAAAAGGGCAACATCTATGTGTCAGATCAAAAACTTTTCAGCCTACGTGTTATATGTATATATACAGTAATACCCCGCTTTACGCGAGGGATACGTTCCGAAAAAAATCGCGTTAACTGAAATTCGCGTATATCGAGGTTTATGATTAAACATAGTCAAAATTTAATACAAAAAAATACAAATCATTTTAATCAATCACTTTAATTCTAAGAACACTTTATGCAATACATACTCTTATTTTTTACGGAAAAATACATCTATTGTCTTTTGGGTAACGTTTTGTTTACGTTCTTGTAAAATACGTTCATAACACCCAACACTGTTTTTAATTGTTTGACACACGGTCAAGACACGGTCATCATTATTGTCTATACTCTGCAATATGTCCAAACCTGAATAAATTTTTGAAAGTGCATTTTGTATTTCCCCTGAAGATAAAACTTTCTCTTCTACTTGTTCTTCCTCATCGTAGATAGGATTATTCTGTAACTCGATCAGATCTTCATTGCTAATAGGATCGTCGTGCGTTGCTACAAGTTCTACGAGATCTTCTACCGTGACATCTTCAAGTTCAGACCCCTCAATCATTGCAGCAATGTCTTCAAGCACTTGTCTCTGCATCTGGACAATTCTTCTAGGTGCTTCCACTACATCTGGCCAAAGATTACGCCACACCCCATTCATACAACTCATTTTAACTTCCTTCCAAGCCTCTTCTATGTTGTGAATAGACTTCATAATGTTGTATGACTTCCACCACTCTCGCATAGACTGTCTTCCTTCCCCGTCAGTTTCATGAATTAGTTGGCTAAAAGTGCGGCGATGGTAATAAGCTTTGAAGTTTGCTATTGCTCCCTGGTCCATAGGTTGTAATATTGACGTACACGTACACTTTTAAGTCTCTGGGCGTATCAAGTGAGGTTGGATGTCCTGGGGCATTGTCTAAGAGTAATATAAACTTTAGATTCAAGCCCATTTCTGTCACAGTATGATTTGACTGATGGGCAAAAAAACTATTAGAATACCATTCTTGAAAAATTTCCCGTGTAACCCACGCCTTTCTGTTTGATCGCCACACAACTGGTAGACTTGTCTTGTCTGTGCCTCGCATTGCACGGGGTGTTTTCTGAATGGTACACTAGTAAAGGTTTCAGTTTGAAATCACCAGTGGCATTACCACCCAGCAGAAGTGTTAGTCGATCTTTCGCAGCTTTGAAACCACTGGCTTGACGTTCTTCCTTAGAAATGAATGTTCGAGATGGCATTTTTTTCCAGTAAAGTGCGGTCTCATCAACATTGAAGATGAGACAAGCAGGAATTTTCTCTCGTCTAACGAAGTCTTGAAACTTGTCTGGAAACTCAGCTGCAGCTTGAATGTCCGCGCTGGCCGCCTCGCCTGTTATGTGGATATTGTGAAGATTAGAACGCTGCTTGAACCGATGGAACCAGCCTCTGCTGGCAGCAAAAGTCGGAGTGGCACTCCCTTCTCCTTCTTTTGTTTTCAGCATCTCATACAAAGATTTTGCTTTTGTGCATATGAGATCTTGACTTAGTGGTGTGTTCTTCTTATTCAAATCTTCGATCCAGACTGACAGTAATTTCTCCATTCTTTCTAAGATAGATGATCTCGAACGAGAAAGTTTTGTTGCACTTATAGGTGTTGAACCTTCGCTGGAGATTTTAATTTTTTCCCGATTTTTATAAATCGTTCTCACAGTCGATTCTGAGAGTCCAAAATCTCTCCCAACAATTGTTGCTTTGCCTCCATTTTCCATTCTTCTTAACACTTTCATCTTCAATTCCAAAGTGACGCTTTTACGCTCTTTTTTCTTTACAGGCGGCATTTTTAACGTAGGGTTAAATTATGTATGTATGTATCTCCAATAAATATTAAAACAAAAACTGCCAGCCGACCGAACTAACATTACGGAACAAATGAACACACGAAACGAACGAGGAAATCCCCATAGAACAAAGTCGAAGGACAGGGAATTCCCAATTCTTCAAAGAGAATATTCAGAGAAAGCGGGGATCCCCCCGCGACCATAGAGAAGTTAATGACTACATGAGCGCGAAATTTGAAATTCGCGTTATAGTGAAACCGCGCGTAACGGGGTCGCGCTAAGCGGGGTATTACTGTATATATATATATATATATATATATATATATATATATATATATATATATATATATATATATATATATATATATATATATATATATATATATATATATATACAGTCCCTGGAAAAATTATTAGACGCACTGTATTTTTTTTAGTAATTTTATGTTTCTTAAGAGTTTTTATGTAATAATGGTATATTTAAACTACAATATTATTGATTTTTATTTAAAAGAATTGTTGTAGACTACATATTTGTATTTATTTTTAACATATGGCAACACTGTGTTGACAAAGTGATACATGAACGTAAACAAGTACAAACCTGTATCAGTCGCGATCGGAATCGAGTCAGGTACGGACGTGTTTCTGTGGCTTTATGGACTGTGATTGTTTGTTTAACAGTTTTATACTACTCAGTTATTAGTTTATTTTGTATGCAGTGTTTTAAAAAAGTAATTGGACTATTTTCATTATGGGTAGAAAAGGCGATCTTTCACCACGTAAAAAAGCTGAAGTGAAGGCCCTTGTGATTGCGAAAACATTTACAAACCGAGAAATATCACGAAGATTGGAGGTTTCTGAAGCTAGTGTACGACGCATAAAAAGAAAAATTGAGTCAGGGAAGGAATTAAGCCCGAAAAGAAAGAAAAGATGCGGTAGAAAAACCAATTTTCACTCCACGGTCAGAGAGATGTTTGAAGAAAATTTGTGTTTAGAGAAAACAGATTTGCTACCACAAAGGTAATAAAATTACAACTCCAGGATGCTAGCGTAAATGCTTCTGAGCGCACTGTTCGAAGAAAATTGAAAGAATTAGATTTTAAGGCCTGTCGCCCCGCCAGGAAGCCCAAGTTAACAGCTGTAATGAAAGCAAAGCGCCTGAAGTGGGCCAAACAATGGCAAGACAAAGATGTGGACTTCTGGAGATCGGTAAGATACAGCAATTTAATCAATAATTGATACATTATGATCATTTTCAGTTAAATAAAGCAAATAAACATGGAAGTTTATATATTTTTCCTATTTTTGACAGGTCTGCTTCAGTGACGAAAGCACATTCGAAATTTTGCAGAATAAAGCTCAATATGTGCGTCGTCGTCATGGAGAAAAGTTTCATCCTGATTGTGTCGTCCCGACGGTTAAACATCCCACCAAAGTGATGATTTGGTCAGTCATCAGCGGCAAGGGCACTGGACGTCTGTACGTCGTCAAAGGAATAATGAGGCAAGATCAGTACAAAGAAGTATTACAAAATCGGTTGATTCCGCAGTTCAGAGAATGGTTTCCAAAGGGGAACCATTCACTTTCATGCAAGATGGAGCTCTCTGCCACACTGCTCGGTCTGTTAAAGCTTTTTTGGCAGAAAAAAATATCCCTCTGTTGGATTGGCCGGGTAATAGCCCCATTGAAAATGTGTGGGAGCTGATGAAAAGAGAAGTGGCTAAAGATATGATTACCAACAAAACCCAGCTCCTAGAAAAGATTATTCATGTGTGGAATCATCATCCTCAAATGCAGGAGACAGTACAATCTTGCATTGATAGCATGCCGCGCAGAATTAAAGCTTTGATAGCGGCTAAAGGTGGCTCAACTAAATATTGACTTTTACTAACATTAATTTCACTTTTCTTTAAAACTTAATAAATTTATGCTTTTCTAAATTAATGCTGTTTTATTTATGTCAAATAAATAGGTAATTGATTGGATAATATAAAAATAAAAAACAAATCAATTTAAAATAATAAAAACGGTACAATATCACTTGGTAATTAATATTTTACATGAAATCTTGCAGTGCGTCTAATAATTTGGCCAGGGACTGTATATATATATATATATATATATATATATATATATATATATATATATATATATATATATATATATATATATATATATGTTACAATAGAGGTTTTCACAGATGGTGGAATGTAATACATTAAAATTACGGGTTTCAATCCGTTCGTCTAAGAATGAATTTGCACGACGTTTCGCCAAAATCTCATTTGGCATTTTCAAATGCTCCCGCTGCTGCTGCTACTCGATACTGTGATCTTGCTGCTGCTGCCGCTCGAAGCTAACCTCGAGTTCGAGTTCAAAGTTAGCTTCGAGCGGCAGCAACAACAGCAGCAAGATCACAGTATCGAGTAGCAGCAGCAGCGGGTGCACTTGAAAATGCCAAATGAGATTTCGGCGAAACGTCGTGCAAATTCATTGTTAGACGAACGGACTGAAACCTGGAATTTTAATATATATATATATATATATATATATATATATATATATATATATATATATATATATATATACCAGGTGTACAAGTATGAAATGCGGATTTCAGACAACAGATGGTGCACCAATGCAATTTGTGGTATAAAGATTTGACGTGTCATCATTCTGTTGTGTCATCAAAAAGTGTCACACGCGCACGAGTGATAAATTGGAAAAGTGTGTGCATAGTGTTGTGTTGTTGTGTTCAATATGTCGAAATTTATACCGAACAAAGAGCATTCGCGGACAGCATTAATTTTTTGTTTTCATTTGAAGAAAACTGCTGTTGAATCATACCGATTACTTCGAGAAGCTTATGGTGAACATGCTCCATCGCAAGATACGTGTGAACGATGGTTTCGGCGTTTCAAAAGTGGTGACTTCGCTGTTGCAGACAAGGAACGTGGAAAACCGCCAAAAAAAAATACGAAGATGTGGAATTGGAAGCATTGTTGGACGAAGATGATTCGCAAACACAAAAACAACTCGCCGAGCAATTGGGCGTTAGTCAACAAGCTGTTTCCAATCTGCTACGAGAGATGGGAAAGATTCAGAAGACTGGTAGATGGGTACTACATGAGTTGAACGACAGGCAAATGGAAAAGCGCAAAAACACGTGTGACATTTTGCTCGATCGGTACAAAAGGAAGTCGTTTTTGCATCGTATAATTACAGGGGATGAAAAGTGGATTTATTTTGAGAATCCCAAGCGCAAAAAATTATGGGTAGACCCAGGCGCACCGTCTACATCGACCGCAAGACCGAATCGCTATGGCAAAAAGACGATACTCTGTGTTTGGTGGGACCAGAGGGGCGTGGTCTATTATGAACTGTTAAAACCTGGGGAAACGGTTAATACTAAACGTTACCAACAACAATTGACCGATTTGAACCGTTCGCTGCTTGAAAAAAGGCCAAAATAATGAAAGAGGCAAGACAAAGTCATTTTTCTTCATGACAATGCTCCATCACATACGGCAAAACCAGTTCGCGACACGTTGGAAGCACTCAGCTCGGAATTTCTACCCCATGCGGCTTACCCACCAGACTTGGCTCCTTCCGATTACCACTTGTTTGCATCGATGGGTCACGCACTTGCTAAGCAGCGTTTTGGTTCGTACGAAGATGTGAAAAAATAGCTCGATGAATGGTTCGCAGCAAAAGGGGGAAGATTTTTACTGACGTGGTATTCACAAATTGCGCGAAAGCTGAGAAAAATGTATAACAAGCGATGGAACATACTTTGAATAAAGCACTTTTTATCATTCTTCCGAATTTAACATGTTTTTTTTAGAAAAAAAAAACCGCATATCATACTTGTACACCTGTTATATATACCAGGTGTACAAGTATGAAATGCCGATTTCAGACAACAGATGGTGCACCAATGCAGTTTGTCCTATAAAGATTTGACACTGCTCCATTTTGTTGTATCATCAACAAGTGTCAGACGCGCACGGGTGATAAATTGGAAAAGTGTGAGCATAGTGTTGTATCCAATATGTCAAAATTTATTCCGAACAAAGAGCATTCGCGGACAGCGTTAAGTTTTTGTTTTCAGTTGAAGAAAACTGCTGTTGAATCATACCGATTACTTTGAGAAGCTTATGGTGAACATGCTGTATCGCAAGATACGTGTGAACGATGGTTTCGGCATTTAGTGGTGGTGGTGGTGACTTCGATGTTACAGACAAGAAACGTGGAAAACCGCCAAGAAAAATATGAAGATGTGGAATTGCAAGCATTGTTGGACGAAGATGATTCGCAAACACAAAAAAACAACTCGCCGAGCAATTAGGCGAAGTTCTACCCCATGCAGCTTACTCACCAGACTTGGCTCCTTCCGATTCCCACTTATTTGCATCGATGGGTCACGCACTTGCTGAGCAGCGCTTTGGTTCCTACGAAGATGTGAAAAAAATGGCTCGATGAATGGTTCGCAGCAAAAGGGGAAGATTTTTACTGGCGTGGTATTCACAAATTGCCCGAAAGATGGGAAAAAAAAAATGTATAACAAGCGATGGAGCATACTTTTTATCATTCTTCCGAATTTAACATGTTTTTTTAGAAAAAAAATCCGTATTTCATATTTGTACACCTGGTATATATATATATATATATATATATATATATATATATATATATATATATATATATATATATCGGAAAGGAATTGGCAAACCACCCATAATATCATGCTTAGTAAGAAGATATTTATCGGTATATATACATACTAACCGTTATTTTCTTTATTCTCTTCTTCGTTCTTGGTAGACTCGGCTATTTTCGGTCTGATAGAAATATGTCCGTACTTCTTCAGATCTTCGGCAGTCGCAGGAACTAGCATTTGTTTGTCGCCCGCCGGTAGCACTCGAACTAGCACGGGAATACCTGAAAGCGGCCGAAGAAGTGCGAAAGGCGTTTCACCCGATTCGGTCGCCAGTTTCATTGCGTCGGTTTTTATCGGGTCCACTATAATTGCGTTCGTGTAACTGAAAAAAGATATTTATACAGGATCAATTTCGAGATAGAGTTCATTCCACACATTCCTTAATAGAAAAGGGACTTACTCAAAATTCCCTCCTTTCTCACCCCCCAAACAGACCATGCCATGTTTGAATTGCTCGTGTTGCCTCAAATTAATGCGTTTTATAAAATCCTCGCCACATATTTTACAAGTGTACCTTGGTATCATATCACTTTGATGTTGGTGAGCCTGAAAAAAAATCGACATAGTAATTTTAATTAAGTCCAGCAAATACACATTAATTTTATAAACGAAAATATCCTCAACATCTAATATAAAAACTCTTTATTCCAGAGGTCCATTAAAGACATTCTTGTAATGCAGAGTAATTTAAATCTGATGGCTTCAACCTCTAAAACAAATTTCTCTTTAGCAAAATGGCACACAGCATTTAATGGTCAATAAGTAATGCCATCAATTCAACTAGAAAAAATAAATTCTTTGAAATCATTAGTAATTGTCGTTTGATTTACGTTTAATGTGAATATAGATCTAGTTCGGAATACTTCATTCTCTTCATTAATTATCGGCTATAACCACGTGGAAAAGTGCGGGATATCGATGCAGTTAAGGGATAAATACAGTCCGTCAAGTAAGATGTGTCGTACATTGTTCATTAAAAATGTATTTACAAGTATTTAAAAGTGTTAAAGGATTGCCGTTTAAAATACTAACGATTGAGTAGTTCGTCCAGTTCCAATCAGCGTCGATGATCGCCTGACATGTTTGGGGCATAATTTCGATGAGATTTTCCGCCTATTGTAACATTCATTTTTTCTTAGATTTTAAGATCACGTTACGACACTGTTTTTCTTTCTATAATTTATTTTTTATTACATTTTTATATTTGATTAGGCAGTGATTTCAATTTTTGAATAGGGTAACTTAAAATAGTGATTAAAATTTTTGAACAGTGTAACTCAACCGTGTATAACGTGCTGCTAACCTAACTTATTTATTTTGCGTTGATTTTGCGCCCCGGAAGTGAGCCATTTTAAAGACTTCACCTTGAAGAAGAGGCAAAAGATATATAAACGGCCAGATGGAATTTTTAAGGGCTTTTTCCGCCAGTATGCCGTAGTATTTTTTTTTCTCCAGCACGCCGTAGTGGCATTTTAACTTTTTCCGTGATGCAGTAGTGAATAACGGCTTTTTTTTTATCACTAAGTGGGTGTTGTTTATAGATCTCAAGTTTGATGCCTTTTTCCAATCTTAAAATATTCTGCTCATCCTAAGACATTTCGGGTCAAAAAGTGATCAGCTACCAAAATGAAAATAGGAGAGTGGCAGGTGAGACAATATCTAGATAAGAATCTCTCCAGGAGAGGCCAAGCAGCTTGTGGAAAACCCACGAGGAGAAGCCAATCAGTAAGTCATAAGCACACCAATTAAAATATCCCACTTCCTGTCTACAACGTGTGTTTGCAACGACTACTCAACACGTCAAATCCACGAAGTTAATTTTACAAACTTTTAGATCGTGTTTTTTACACTTAGGATCAGTAATTCATAGGACTCTAGTTTAAAGGTATACACTCTCATAGCCTAAGGGGTTTTTATTTAGTTAATGTAATTTTAAGAGTGTTATCTGCAAGAATTTTTATTGTGTCAATATACTTTTCCCTATGCTAATGCAGGCTTTTACTGAACTACCCGCTCTTTCTTTCACGACGCAACGGTTGTACCATATTAAAATTTCTTTCAACAACCACATAACTCTTCAGTATTTTTTTATTTTTTGAGCTGAAGTTATTTTATTCTAAAATGTATGGTGCCCAAAAACAGTACGACCAAATTTAAAACAACTATAGAGACTATTTTCAAAAGGCGTACAAAAATTACCTCTACCTCCATGTATCAGTATTAATATCCACTCAATCCATTCTCAAAAATTAAGATATACATAAGGGGTAAAATAGCGCCGCAAAAGAGACGTTATAAAAGGACGCCGCAACGAGGCGCTATACTATTCTTAAGGCAAAGATTTCCAAATTGCTCAAATTTGCCGTGACAGTTGCTTTACGGTGTACACCTTTTTACTACGAAGCTTCTGCTTGATGTATGACCATATGTTCTCGATTGGGCGGTATCGGATTCCCCTTTCTACTGGTTACGCGTTTTACTCCGATGTTTGGGGTCGTTATCCACTTGAAAAATCCACTCTTCATTTTTATCGACAATCCACCGTTTGGCTGTCGATTCTAATGCCTTCTTGGAAATCTAGGGCATTTACATAGTGTCCGAATTGTAGATAAAAAAAAATTTCCGAAGACATCTCCAAACATGGATCTGCACACGGTATTTCACGGTGCACCGAACCAATGGGTTAGTGGAAATTGAGCAGACTTGTGAGGTAACACAATCTAAAAATGAAGTTTCATCGGAAAAAAATACCTTGCTCTAGTTTCGTTCTATCTTTTCCTATACCCACGATAACCGTTTCTCTCTGCCACTTCAAATCGTTAGCACGGAGATGAGTGCTTTAATTATTGCGCCCCTTGCGTCAAGTAAATTGAGGATTTCGGGAAATCATGTTATTAATCATTTTTTTCGTCCTTGTCTGACACTTTTCCTCTCGAACCACATTCTGGTAGACCATTATCATTTATTTAACTCAGAGGATGGTTTCGCACACTTGCTAACGAATGCCCTCGATCTCCTCCTCCCTCGACCCATTTACTCAGCATCATGTTCGGACCCTTCGGATGATTACGTAGGAACACAGCCTTGAAGTGCGAAGCATATGCAGCACACATGTTCAATAATGTACTATTGAATCATAAATACGGTTAGAAACGAATCTATTTCCACGAAGCATTGTTTGCAGAGGTACCAACAATAACCTTAAAAAAAGGAATTTCTTTTACCGACTACAAGTTAGAACACGGTATCCTGGAGCTGAATCAAATAAAAATATGCGATGGTTCTAAAATTTTGATGGGTTTTGATTCTAGCTGGTATTAGAAACACTGTGAGTATTTACTTAGTAAATTATCTTTTCATACCGTACATCGTACCCGCGCAAGGTCGTTATTTTACCCAGCTAATGTCACCAGAAACTATGGCTTGCATAGTCCAATCTTTAGAATGCAGCGTAATTTTGATAAATATAATTTGCCAATTGATGGGCCAGTTCACCAATTCAAAAATATGGTCAAGCAACGGACCTTGCTATAGAGTTTCTTTAATTTTCGGGTAGTTTTCTCTTATTATTATATTTCAAGTACTGTTTATTTTCATAAATAATTAAATTAAATTGTAATACCTTGCATTCTGACCTATTAGTTTTAGATTTAGCTTTAATCATATTGTTCAATCACATTGTTTTTTCTTTTGTATATTGTCGATGTTTTGTAGAAATGGTGTTACCGTTGATAAATAAAAAAAAAATTTTGAAAATAGTACTCGCCAAATCATTTAAAAAAAGCCATGGACGTAAAAAAAATTGGATTAGGGAAATTCTACAATTAAGTAGATGGACAAATGTACCAATCGATTCTTGTTTAAATAATTATCTCAATGGCTTCCTTCTTAAACGTACGATCTCTACATTTTCGATGTATTAGTTGTTAATGTAAAACAAATGAAAATAGACGAAGTCCATATTTCAACAGTTTACCCACCGTTCTCTTATCCGTCAAATCCATCCTGAGACACGTTTCTTTTCTTCGCGTTGCCGCATCACGGTTCGTCAGTCAGGTTAGGATTGACAAATAAGAGACTGACTGACGACAGAAATACGGCGAAACGCGTCTCAGGGTGGATTTGACGGATAAGAGAACAGTAGATAAACTGTTAAAATATGGACTTCGTCCGTTTTCAGTTGTTTTACATTTACTATATATGCCTGAGGAGGATCCCTCGAAAAGTGCTACCTGCTTTTAAGCGTTGACTTTGTCAACCACTCCGTCGGCTCGAAACATGCTGTGTCGGCTCTCGATGGAGTAATAGGTACTTAGTACAGTTCGTTGTATCCTACCATCGATATTGATTAGTCGTTGAAATTGAGGATCATATTACATTGTGTAAAATTGTACACTAAAAAATATATAGCTACTTATACCACTTCTCTAGTTTACCTTCAGCTTGTGACACATCAAATTCGACATCTGGTTAAATCCTTTCTCGCAAATATCGCATCTGTAGGGCCGCTCGTTAGTATGCGTGAATATATGGTTCCGCAAATTTCCTAAACAACAATCAAACGCCGTTTAATAGAATGTTAAGAACATAATTCCCTCCCCAAAAATTCATATGTAAACTATAAAAAGTATTTCATTTCCAAAACATTTTGAGGAAATTATGAAACTTATTAATTCCATTTTCCATTTAACAGCCAAATAGTAATAAGAATCAATTAGTAATAATGTAATTTTGTCATATACCAGGTGTACAAGTACCAAATGCGGATTTCAGACAACAAAGGGTGCACCAATGCAGTTTGTGCTATAAAGATTTGACACTGCGCCATTTTGTTGTATCATCAACAAGTGTCAGACGCGCACGAGTGATAAATTGGAAAAGTGTGTGCATAGTGTTGTGTTCAGTATGTCGAAATTTATACCGAACAAAGAACATTCGCGGACAGTATTAATTTTTTGTTTTCATTTAAAGAAAACTGCTGTTGAATCACACCAATTACTTCGAGAAGTTTATGGTGAACATGCTCCATCGCAAGATACGTGTGAACGATGGTTTCGGCGTTTCAAAAGCTGTGACTTCGATGTTGCAGACAAGGATCGTGGAAAACCGCCAAAAAAATGATTCACAAACACAAAAACAACTCGCCGAGCAATTAGGCGTTAGTCAAGAAGCTGTTTTCAATCGGCTACGAGAGATGGGAAAGCTTCAGAAGCAGGTAGATGGGTACCACATGAGTTGAACGACAGGCAAATGGAAAAGCGCAAAAACACGTGTGACATTTTGCTCGCTCGGTACAAAAGGAAGTCGTTTTTACATCGTAAAGTTACAGGGGACGAGAAGTGCATTTATTTTGAGAACCCCAAGCAAAAAAAAATCATGAGGAGACCCAGGCGCACCAACCACATCGACCGCAAGACCGAATCGCATTGGCAGAAAGACGATGCTCTGTGTTTGGTGGGACCAGAGGGACGTGCTTTATTATGTGCTGTTAAAACCCGGGGAAACGGTTAATACTAAACGTTACCAACAACAATTGACCGATTTGAATCGTTCGCTGCTTGAAAAAAGGCCAGAATACCGAAAGAGGCAACACAAAGTCATTTTTCTTCATGACGATGCTCCATCACATACGGCAAAACCAGTTCGCGAAACGTTGGAAGCACTCAGCTGGGAAGTTCTACCCCATGCGGCTTACTCACCAGACTTGGCTCCTTCCGATTACCACTTGTTTGCATCGATGGGTCACGCACTTGCTGAGCAGCGCTTTGGTCCGTACGAAGATGTGAAAAAATGGCTCGATGAATGGTTCGCAGGAAAAGGGGAAGATTTTTACTGACGTGAATTGCCCGAAAGATGGGAAAAAATGTGTAATAAGCGATGGAGCATACTTTGAATAAAGCACTTTTTATCATTCTTCCGAATTTAACATGTTATTTTGAGAAAAAAAATTCGCATTTCATAGTTGTACACCTGGTATACATACCTGTACACTGCTAAGAAAAAATCGACTCAAACTATTTGGCTTCATTCACGGATCCTAGAATTTAGTGTTCATATATTTTTACAGATTTTAGTATCATTTGAAAGCCCATTCTATTCTCTTTTTAATGATACCAAATTCCATGATTTTTACTGATTAAAATGATTGAAAGGGGGAACAAGCTAGTCTAATGTGGGTATTCGCACTTCTGCCAGGTATTGCCGCACCGATACAGCAGCAAGTGGCCTCGCATTGTCGTGCATTAGCACGAAGCTATCGCTAACAAACCCAGCGTAAGGAACGACCTATTCCTGCAGGATCTCCTCGATCTACCGATGAGCAGTTAATCTACCGCTACGAGTCTCATCAGTCACGAAAACCAAATCGGTTTTCGTATCCAGTAAGATGCTTGCCCACGTCATGACAAACCCTTCTTCGTTTCAGTAACGCAGCACTACGCATAGCGCTCCTCAGGCCTCCTACAGACTCGTCTTCTTCTATTATTGCCATATAAGCACATTCGGGACTCGTCGGATCATAAACGGAGCGCCATTGCTCTAAGATTCAGTCGACATGTTCTCGGGCAAATCTGAGTCGTGTTTATCGATAGGCTGCTGTCAATGTGGGTCCGTTAGCTGGTCTCTTCGGAGTTAGGCTAGCTTCTTTAAGTCTTCTTCTGAGTGTCCAATGACTAACAGCCAGACCACGAACTTGTCGGAGCTCCTACTGGACCTCAACGCCGTTCAAGTGACGATTTCTTAGAGGTATACCCTCTTCTTCCTGATCCTGGTCTCCGTGTAAAACGCCAGCCTCTTAGTAACGTCTGTAGACTCTGGAGACAGCTGACTCAGGTGCAGTTGCGCAGCGACTAGACGTTGACTATGCCCTTCTTGCAATAGGGCAATGACTTGTGCCGTTTCTTCGGGGTTGGAATCCATTTTCCGATGACGTAATTAATGAACAAGTACAGCAGAGATGTTGACAGTTTAAGTTCCGATAAAAGGATGATAAGAAAATATAGTTGCATATGTTTTTATAGGTATGAATAGCGCGCAACGAGTATGTTGCTGAGCGAGGAAAAACGGTTCTATGGAGTAAAACCGTTTTAAACAGTAAAACTTTTTGGAAATCCAAAAATTTTTGGTGTTATTGGAAAGAGTATAAAATCAGCATTCTAATAATACCAAAAATAATACCACTGTTTCAAAATTAAATACAAGGATCGGCGTTTAAATGAAGCAAAATCGTTTGAGTCGATTTTTTTGCTCACCAGTGTATGTCATCTCCAAAACTTTTTGAGAAAATTATTATTTATTAATTCCATTTTCCGTTTAACTCAGCCAAATAGTAATAATAATCAATCAATAATAAGGCAATTTTGCCACATATACACGGTAACACACAAAACAGCCAAATTACTTAAAATATCTAACTTTCGCAAAATTTTCAACATTTAAAAAAATTTGGGAAAGCTTGAAATTCAGGAAAAAATGGTAGTAATTTACTCAGTATTTCTATGAAAAATACGTAGTAAAAAAACCGATCAAGTGCAAGTTGGACTTGCGCAATTAGTGTTCCGTACTGTTGCCTTCAAAATGAAAATTTTTGTTACAGAGGCATAATATAATCAATGACTCCACAAAACACACCCCAAATTAGTTTTCACCAGAGTTTTTTCCGATATTTTTATTTTTTTATATACCAGATAAATTATTAAAGTTAATGCATTGGTGATAATTTTCGTTCAATCTACACCCTGTAGAGAATATTTTAGAGTTTGTTCAAAATTTTTTGATCAGTGCTTTTCGAGATACGGGAGGGGGCGACGATGTTTTGCAATTTTTTAAAAATAATACAAGGATAAGTATGCGCAAGTATTACAACATAAAGGGTGTCCCAAAATTCACGCAAGAAGTAATTTTGATAGAAAACACAGGTTTTAAATTAAAAATTGTAATTTTATTGATTCATAAAGTATTCAGTATAGGGTTATATAAGGAATAACATATCGGGTAAATGGCTTCCACGGCTTTGCTGGCACATACGCACTCTTTTGTAGAAATTTTCCATGACTGTTTTGCATAAATGTGGCTGAATTTCGTTGATACAGCAGGCATAAACCTTAGACTTTAAAAAAACCCCAAAGAAAATAGTCCAACGGCGTTAAATCGCATGATCTGGGCGGCCAATTCTGATCACCAAAACGGGATATTACATGACCAGGAAATGACTCATGCAGTAATTGAATTGTTTCTCGGGCTGTATGGCATGTGGCACTGTCTTGTTGAAACCACATGTCGTCCACATCCATATCTTGCAATTTAGTCACAAAAAACTGGATTATCATATCGCGATAACGATCACCATCAAATGTTATTGCATGGCCAACCGCATTTTCGAAGAAGAATGGTCCCATGATGCCTCCAGCCCAAAATCCGCACCAAACAGTGACACGTTGTGGATGCATTTCTTTCGCAACTGTCACGTGTGGATTGTCTGAACCCCAAATGCGACAATTTTGTCGATTAACGAAGCCATCAAGATGGAAATGAGCCTCATCGCTGAAGATGATTTTCTTCGAAAAATCAGTATCCACTTGTTCCATAATCCATTCAACGAACTCTCTTCGTTGTACGTGGTCAGTAGGCTTCAGTTCTTGAGTCAATGAACTTTGTAAGAATGAAGATGGAAATCTTTCGTGAAAATACGCTGTAGAGAGCTTCTCGAAATGTCCAATTCTTGACCACGGTGCCGAATTGATGTTCCTGGAGTCTCAGCAACACTCCCACGAACTGCTTCAATGTTTTGTGTTTTTTAATTAATCTCTTCACAGTTGATGAGGTCAAATCACTATTCCGACCATATTTTATACGAAAATTCCGAACTGTAGCTGCCAAACTTTCATTATTTTTAAAATAATGCTCAAATATGAAAACACGTTGTTCTTTCGTGTATCGCTCCATTTTTAATAACCCTGAACTGTCAGCTGTAACGCTGTGTTTTTTGTTTTGTTGGCAACACTTTACCATACAAATGGTGCCAAATTCAAATCTTGCGTGATTTTGAGACACCCTTTATATATTTTTGAACTTGTGTTTTCACAAGCTTTCATTTGACACCCCACTCAATGACTTGGTAAAACTTCTTTCGCTTCCGATTTCATCCCCCAAAACTAGCCCTTAAAGTCAAAATTTAACTTTCAAAATTACACGGCTCCCATTGGACCATCAATTCCTATATTTATGCCAGATTTCAACTTTCTATGTCAAATAGTTTCGGGGAAAATCGAGTGTAACAGACGGGCGGATGTACAGACAGACAGATACCGAAGTGATCCCATAAGTGTTTCGTACAGAACTCTAAAAACCACTCGAGAACTTGGATACTGCTCAGAGCTTCGCCCCAAGAACCTTTTAGAATTATTTCAAGGCCCCTTTACACACTTGCCAAGTCTTGACAAGCGTCCACAAACACAAGCGTGTGAACGGCTTGTTTGGCTTGGCTTGCGTGAGCTTGAAGGAGCTTGTCACCGTTCCGGTCGACTGTCGGTTTTTATTAACAGATCAAAGAACGTTTGTGACAAGCGCTTTTACACGTTGGTGCGCATTTAGTTTCGCGTTAGTTAGTTCGTTTATGTATTTTTATCATCCACCATCTTCTTCTTTGTCGGGCTTTTGTTTTTGTTTTACTTTGCTTGTATTTCAAATAAAAGAATGATAAACCGAACGCAATAGCAGCCACGACTTCGGTGTCCGCCATGCTTGACTGTTCGGAGCACACTGAGCATTCACACGCTTGTAAACGACTTCCAAATGCAAGTCTCATTTGTGACAAGGCTTGGGCTTGTCGAGGCTTGCCAAGACTTGGCAAGTGTGTGTAAACCTACCATCATACGTTTCACTAGCACTTTTTCCAAGTTTAAAACAAAATTTCACACACACGCGCTGCCCTTTTTTCGTATCCAGAGTAAAAAATCGTAGAGATTAGACCTTTTTGTAGAAAGCTGGTATGCTTTTTAATGTTGTGTTGGTATCAGCCCGAGATACAACTTATTGTATCTCGGGCGCGAGTTCCGAATAATGTACTGATTCTTGCTCTCCTCCCTGCCGATCCTAGCTTAACAAATAATCACGATGTGACGAAACACGCGTCCCTAGATAGTTCGACGCATGAGTAAGCTTTAAGTAAATGTATTGTATTTTTCACTTACCTTTTTGATGAAATGATTTGTTACAAAAGTGACATTTGTGAGGCTTGATGCCAGTATGAGTTTTCCTATGGGAAATTAACGTCGACACTCTGTTAAAGTTCTTATTACAAACTTCGCATATATAAGGACGTTCCGATGAGTGTATGGCTCTGTGTTGAGATAGTGTCGACATCTGGCGGAACGCTAATAAATTAAAAAAAAGAGAAATATTTCTTTTAAAGTTAATATGCAAAAAGTATTGTAATGTATTATAAACGCATTACGTCCTAAAGGCGAAAAGATTATAGCATTTATTTCCTTCCCGCTGGAAAAACGCCGAAGTTTAGCCGATATCCAAAAAAGGTAAGAAGACCTTGCCAATCAACAACCGAACAGTCGCACTGCTTTCAATAATATCGAAACTCATGGGAAGGGCTTATCAATCAGCATCTTCTAAAATATCTTGAAGGAATCAATATTATTAGAGACCATCAATATGGCTTTCGTAAACACGGATCAACAGGAGATCTTCTGACTTAGGTAACACATGTTTGGAACAACGCAATTGAACACTTTGGAGAATCTAGAGCGATTGCTCTTGATATATCCAAGGCATTCGACCGTGTTTGGTGCGATGGATTGTTGGCTAAGCTACACTCTTCTGGTATGTCGCGTTCTTTATGAGTGTCAGTCGACGGATTTCTTTCTGACACATTCACTATTGACGCCGGTGTGCCCCAGGGCTGCATACTATCTCCCATTCTCTTTCTCATTTACATTAACGATCTGGAGGTGTGGTAAATGAAATGATTAAGTACGGGTCTAATAAATTATATCGAATGCTGAGAAACATGTTCCACAGAGCGATAAATGGAGAAAAAACACCAGAGGAAAGGTCAAAAGCCTACATAGTATCTATATTTAAAAAGGGAGACCGCAGAAAATGCACAAACTATAGAGGCCTAAGCATAATATCGAGTATGGGACGTTTGTATGGAAAAATTATTAAAAATATCATAGAGGAAAATATCAAAGGAAAAATTGGAGAAGACCAAGCAAGCTTTACGGCCGGAAAATCATGTATAGACCACATATACACTATAAAACAAACAATGAGAAAAAAACGGGCAAAGAATAGAGAAGTTCATCTAGCCTTCATAGACATAAGAAAGGCCTATGACTCAGTACCAAGACAAAGATTATGGAACGCAATGAAAGAAATAGGTATTGGCAAAGAACTAATATACGCAGTAAAAGCTCTCTACGAAAACAACACAGTGAACATAAAAATGGGACCTAAAATAGGGAAGAGACGCCAAACATCAAAAGGCCTATTACAAGAATGCTCTACATCTCCAACACTATTCAAAATATACCTCGAACAAACATTAAAAAAATGGAAACAAAAATGTAGTGGAATGGGAATCCCAATACGAGCAGATTACTTATATACTCTAAGTTTCGCAGACGATCAAGTAATTATAGCGCAAGATGAGGAAGACCTCAGTTATATGGAAGAAATCTGAAAGAAGAATACACTAAAGCAGGATTATCAATAAACTTTGATAAAACGGAATATCTAACAACAAAGGGGGGAAATGCGGAGAATCTAGAAGTCGATAACGCAACAATAATCAAAGGAACCGATAGATTTAAATATTTAGGAACCATCATTTCAAAAAACGCAACATCAGAAGAAGAGATCAAAGCTAGACTAGGACAAACGCGGACATGCATAAGACAATTAAATTCGATCTTGTGGGACAAACACATTACAAAGAGAAACAAAACACGCATATACAATCAATAATACAAAGCATAATGACATACGGGTCAGAAACATGGACGATCAACAAAAGAAATAAATCTAAAATTAACGCGGTAGAGATGGAGTATTGGAGAAGATGTTGTAGAGTGACACGTATGGAGAGAATAACAAATAAAGAAATAAGAAGCAGAATGAACATCAAAGAGAACGCAATAAACACCATTGAAAAAAAAACGATTAAAATGGTATGGACACATAAGATGGAGCGAAGATAATAGGCGGATAAAAAAAATAACGGAGTGGAGCACTATAGGGAGAAGAAAAAGAGGAAGACCCAGACGATCGTGGAGAGACGATGTGGACGAGGCTATGGAGGAAAGGGGTCTAACAGATGGAGACTGGAAGATAGAAAAACAGATGGAATCAAAGGCTGAGAGAAGGAAGACAGCATCAGCTGTAGAAAATCCTTGATATATATATATATATATATATATATATATATATATATATATATATATATATATATATATATATATATATATATATATATTAACGATCTGCTGGAAAATAGCAGGAATCCAATGTACAGCTTTGCGGATGACAAAACACTTCTCTCTTCATTCACTTTGAAGTCATTCAACCTAACAAAGACCTGGAAGAAATTCTCTCTTGGGGTGACAGTAAACAACTAGAATTTAACGCCACAAAAGCTCAGGTGGAAATTTTTTCTAAAAAAATTAACGTTGTAGAACCTAACATAGTTATGTCGGAGCACTCTATTCCTTTAGCATCTGCACTCAATTTGCTGGGCGTTAATTTGGGAGCAAATTTGTCTTGACATAAACATGTTGCAAGCATAGCAAAGAGAGCTCCTTAAAAGCTGGGAATAGTATTTCGAATTAGAAAGCTTTACACCCGACAACCACTGTTAATTCTGTACAAAACTCAAATTCGACCAACCGAACATCATCCCTTTGGAATAATTTGCCCAGGACTGTTTCCGATCGAGTACAATCTACCTCGATTCAAGACCAACGTGAATAGCTTTTTCCGCACACGTATCGCTCTTATAGCACTTTAGAAATTTCTCTGCACTATCTGAGCTACGCTCATAAAAAAAAGCAAGGCGTAGCTTTCAGGAATCCACCTACAGAGTCGTTTTGAAAATTGCTTACTCATCCTGCAACATATTACTTTTCCGATGTGACACGTAAATACCAGGTGTACAAGTATGAAATGAGGATTTTTTTTCTAAAAAAACATGTTAAATCCGGAAGAATGATAAAAAGTGCTTTATTCAAAGTATGCTTCATCGCTTGTTATATATTTTTCCCAACTTTCTTGCAATTTGTGAATACCACGCCAGCGAACCATTCATCGAGCCATTTTTTCACATCTTCGTACGAACCAAAGCGATGCTCAGCAAGTGCGTGACCCATCGATGCAAACAAGTGGTAATCGGAAGGAGCCAAGTCTGGTGAGTAAGCCGCATGGGGTAGAACTTCCCAGCTTAGTGCTTCCAACGTGTCGCAAACTGGTTTTGCCGTATGTGATGCAGCATTGTCATGAAGAAAAATGACTATGTGTTGCCTCTTTCGGTATTCTGGCCCTTTTTTTCAAGCAGTGAACGGTTCAAATCGGTCAATTGTTGTTGATAACGTTTAGTATTAACCGTTTCCCCAGGTTTTAACAGCTCATAATAGACCACGCCCTCTGGTACCACCAAACACAGAGCATCGTCTTTCTGCCAAAGCGATTCGGTCTTGCGGTCGATGTGGATGGTGCGCTTGGGTCTACCCATGATTTTTTGCGCTTGGGATTCTCAAAATAAATCCACTTTTCATCCCCTGTAACTATACGATGCAAAAACGACTTCCTTTTGTACCGGGCGAGCAAAATGTGACACGTGTTTTTGCGCTTTTTCATTTGCCTGTCGTTCAACTTATGTGGTACCCATCTACCGGTCTTCTGAATCTTTCCCATCTCTCGTAGCCGATTGGAAACAGCTTGTTGACTAACGCCCAACTGCTCGGCGAGTTGTTTTTGTATTTGCGGATCATCTTCTTCCAACAATGCTTGCAATTCTACATCTTCGTATTTTTTTGGCGGTTTTCCACGTTCCTTATCTACAACATCAAAGTCACCACTTTTGAAACGCCGAAACCATCGTTCACACGTATCTTGTAATTGGTATGATTCAACAGCAGTTTTCTTCAAATGAAAACAAAAAATTAATGCTGTCCGCGAATACTCTTTGTTCGGTATAAATTTCGACATATTGAACACAACAATACAACACTATGCATACACTTCTCCAATTTATCACTCGTGCGCGTCTGACATTTGTTGATGACACAACAAAATGGCACAGTGTCAAATCTTTATAGCACAAACTGCATTGCTGTACCATCTGTTGTCTGAAATCCGCATTTCATACTTGTACACCTGGTAATATTACATCAATTCTGAGGAAAAGTTTAGTAAAAAAGACTTACATTTGCCACAGGTTAAACAGTGAAATTTTCTCTCGTCGGTGTGAGTTGGAAGATGCCGCATTAGTGTGTATTGATGACCAAACTCTTTACTACCTATAACAAATTTGTCTTTTACAACATAGGTCCTTCTGTTCTACGTGTAGCAACCAAAATTCAGAATGAAATAAAAGATACCCGACCATTTACAAAACTTTTCAATGGTAAAACTCATTTTAATACATGCTGCTTACGAAAGCTTAAAATGGGTAAGGCCACGCCCGGTCTCACGAAAAAAAAAGATAATTTCGGGAATGTTTTTCCAACGTATAATAAAAGCAATCCTATCAAAAACATAAAATGTAAAAAAATGCCAACGCAGTCCTTCCACCACAAAAAGTTGTGAGATCTCATGTAAAGCCAAGTCAGTTATTTTAGTTAGTATCTATGAAAGCACAACTTTACCTTAAATTGTTATCTAATTAAGTTGGGAATGTGGAATCTTTGGCACAATGATACTACTCAGTATATATCACCACTACACCAAACACTTTATTTTTGCACTCGACACGCGTTTTGCTAACCATGTTAGCTTCATCAGGAGCGATGATTGATTAGTCAATTATCGCTCCTGATGAAGCTAACATGGTTAGTAAAACGCGCGTCGAGTGCAAAAATAAAGTGTTTGGTGTAGTGGTGATATATACTGAGTGTTATCTAATTAGTTACCTACCAACATTTATAGTGACCGTATCTATATTAGACATCTTTACTTCTATAATAAATATAATGACTTGGCAATCGCACGGCAACAAAATCACATAAGAATAATCTACTATTTCGATTGCTAAGTAAGTCTAAACAGTGCCCTTAAGAATAAAGTATTTTAAATAGTAGATTGTTGTTATGTGATTATCCTTTATTCTTAAGTGCACTGTTTAGACTTACTTAGCAATCGAAACAGTAGATTATTCTTATGTGATTATGTTGCCGTGCGATTGCCAAGTCATTATATTTATATAGTAGGTAACTAATTAGATAACATTTTATGACAAAGTTGTTGAACAGGTCCTTCTATAGATACTAACTAAAATAACTCACTTGGTGTTACATGAGATATCACAACTTTTTGTGGTGGAAGGACTGCGTTGTGAGACTTGGCATTTTTTTTTTTTACATTTTATGTTTTTGATGGGATCTCATTTCTTTTTGTAGGTAGTCCTCTTTTTTTTTTCTCGGGTAATATTTCTTGTACGTCAGCTATGGATTTTCTTAAAGCCCACTCCCTGTCTTTATTGGTTTTTCTCAAAGGCTATGATGTAACAATTTTTGACAAGTCTGGACGAAAAGTGCTTCTAAGTCGATTATATTCAACGATTGCGGACTCCTGAGCTTTGATACTACCAAAGTCGACATTAATTAGATGTAATCCGCCCAGACTTGTCACTCTCGAAAGTGCCACGTATGCTTGACCGCATGTGAACACTGAAGAACCGATGGCCATCAGTGCACTGTTTAGCCCCTGACTTTTGTGTATGGTAATAGCATAGGTTATACATATCGGAAACTGTTCGCGGTGAACATAAGCTCTATTAATAATTTCAAATTTAGTTTTGACTGGACCAAGCTCGTAAAGATGTTCATTATTAAATGTAATATGTATTTTTTTTTTATTTTATTTGTATTTTCAGGATCTACCTTTACCCCTTGTACTATACCGATAGAACCGTTGACTAAGCCAAGAATCACGTCAATATTTCGTCTTAACATGATTTTTTGCTCCTATTTTAATAACTATATTCTCTTCTAGCCCTACTATCATAGAAGCAACATCTTCATACTTTTTTATAATTAAAATATACTTAAAGTATTTCACTTAATAATTTGTTAATTACACGAAGTAGGTAAGTATTATTAAACGAATATATTTGATAAATGAAAAATATTATTAAATATAATATATTAATTAATAAATAATACAAATTATTCATAATTATGGATTTTTTAGTGATTAATTAACTTTATACGACGTATTACTTGCCGGGACTCACGGTTGACCTTGCATTATGCTATGTATGGCTGAGCGCTGCGCGCTCTCCACGCTCTATCTCAATGGTTAAATGTATAAAAAAATATTTAGAACAAAATTTGTAGATAATTTTATGCTCTACAATTTTCATAATAGATGCAAATATTGAAACCATAGGAAGCGAGATATTTGCGAAAAACCGATTTTTGTGACCTTTGACCTTGAATATCTTAACACGCGGACACGAGATTTTATGAGACTTTTAAGACAACTTTTAGAATTCCAAAATAAAGGTTCATACAAGTTTACAGCTTATTATCTCTCATTCCGAGGTTGACCCTCTTTTTTGGCTTAAGTAACCGTATAATTTAGAACACGGGACTGAAATTTCGGGATGTTTCAGTGTTTCCTTCCTTTATAGGCTAAACACTAATTAAATTCAAAATTTGAAGTTTATGTGTCTGCTAGAGGTACCTTAGAATTTTGATGATCGGTGAGTGTGTCAGTGACAAAATTAAAGAACTTCGACTGGCGATAATTCGTAAACTATAAGGTATAAAAAGTAAGTAATTTAGGAGCTAGTATAGTATGTCCTCTTGGTCACTGAAAATTCAGGCTTCTAGCTGGGCGCTTCAGAATCCAAGACGACAAGGCATCTTTTTCAAATCGAGCGAAATGACAGCTGCCACAAATCTTTATCGATTCGCTTGAAATTTTGAGAGTAACTTTTCATATAAAGGGTGTTTTTATAGAGGTATAAAACTTTAAGTTGGCAACACTTTTTTAACTGGCGGCCATTTTGTCAGCTGTCAAGTGATTTATGTTTAGTTTGGTTTGACATTTCAACATGAATAGACTGACGCCTGAACAACGCTTCCAAAAATTGTGCAAATTTATTTTGAAAATGATGGTTCTGTTCGAAATACGTATCGCGTACTACGTCCATTTTACGGTCAACATAATCGTCCATCAGAGCAATTAATTCGATTAACTATGGAACGTTTTCGCACCACGTTTACTCTAAATGATAATACGCATCCACAGAGACGTCGTATAGTGCGTACAGAAGAAATCATTGCTGCTGTAGAGCGTAGCGTAGAGAAAGACCCGAATCAGTCTATCCGCCATCGTGCAGACGAATTGGACATGTGTCCATCCACTTTATGGGAGATTTTGCGGAAAGATCTTGGTTTACGTGCTTACAAAATCCAACTCGTGCAACAATTGAAGCCACACGATCACCTAGCAAGGCATAGATTCGGTGAATGGGCCCAAAACAAGATTGCCGTTGATCCCGATTTTCATAAGCGAATTTTGTTTAGCGATGAAGCTCACTTTTGTTTGAATGGATACGTCAATAAACAAAACTGCCGTATTTGGAGTGATGATAATCCTCAAGTGTATGTTGAGACACCGTTACATCCAGAAAAACTCACTGTTTGGTGTGCTTTATGGGCTGGTGGAATCATTGGTCCGTACTTCTTTAAAAAAACGATGCTGGTCAGAACGTTACAGTCAATGGTGACCGCTATAGAGCCATGATTACTGACTTTTTCGTTCATCAATTGAACAACCATGATGTGCAGGAGCTGTGATTTCAACAAGACGGCGCAACATGTCACACAACTCGTGCCACAATTGATTTATTGAAGGAAACATTTGGTAACCGCATAGTTTCACGTTTCAGACCCGTGAATTGGCCTCCAAGATCGTGCGATTATCGCCGCTAGACTATTTTCTGTGGGGATATGTGAAGTCGCTAGTCTACGCCGATAAGCCCGAAACGATTGACCACTTGGAGGACAACATTCGCCGCGTTATTGCCGATATACAGCCACAAATGTTGGAAAAAGTCATCGAAAATTGGACCTCCAGATTAGACTACGTCCGAGCCAGCTGTGGCGGTCATATGCCAGAAATCATATTTAAATTATAATGCCAGAAGATTATCTTTCGAATAAAGTAAATTTCATGTCAATTTAAAAAATTCATCTTTGTTTTATTCCATTTCAAAGTTCTATACCTCTATAAACAATTTTTCGTGAAATTTTTGGTGTGAAAAATGAACTTTATTTTTTTCATTTTTCAAAATAACGAAATTTTCAAATTTCCGTATGTTATCCACAAGTTTTTGACATGTATACTAGGTGTACAACTATGAAATACGGATTTCAGACAACAGATGGTGCACCAATGTAGTTTGTGCTATAAAGATTTGACACTTCACCATTTTGTTGTGTCATCAACAAATATTGGAAAAATGTGTACATAGTGTTGTGTTCAATATGTCGAAATTTATACCGAACAAAGAGCATTCGCAGACTGCATTAATTTTTTGTTTTCATTTGAAGAAAACTGCCGCTGAATCATACCGATTACTTCGAGAAGCTTATGGTAAACATGCTCCACCGCAAGATACGTGTGAACGATGGTTTCGGCGTTTCAAAAGTGGTGACTTCGATGTTGCAAACAAGGAACGTGGAAAAACCGCCAAAAAAAAATACGAAGATGTGGAATTGCAAACATTGTTGGACGAAGATGATTCGCAAACACAAAAACAACTCGCCGAGCAACTGGGCGTTAATCCAATTGGTACGAGAGATGGGAAAGATTCAGAAGACCGGTAGATGGGTACCACATGAGTTGACCGACAGGCAAATGGAAAAAAGCGCAAAAACAGATGTGACATTTGGCTCGCTCGGTACAAAAGGAAGTCGGTTTTGCATCGTATAGTTACAGGGGATGAAAAGTGGATTTATTTTGAGAATCCCAAGCGCAAAAAAATCATGGGTAGACCCAGGCGCACCATCCACATCGACCGTAAGACCGAATCGCCTTGGCAGGAAGACGATGCTGTGTGTTTTATGGGACCAGAGGAACGTGGTCTATTATGAGCTGTTAAAACCTGGGGTAACGGTTAATACTAAACGTTACCAACAACAATTGACCGATTTGAACCATTCGCTGCTTGAAAAAAGGCCAGAATACCGAACAAAGTCATTTTTCTTCATGACAATGCTCCATCACATACGGCAAAACCAGTTCGCGATACGTTGGAAGCACTCAGCTGGGAAGTTCTACTGCATGCGGCTTACTCACCAGACTTAGCTCCTTCCGATTACCACTTGTTTGCATCAATGGGTCACGCACTTGGTGAGCAGCGCTTTGGTTCGTACGAAGATGTGAAAAAAATGGCTCGATGAATGATTCGCAGCAAAAGGGAAAGATTTTTACTGGCGTAGTATTCACAAATTGCCCGAAAGATGGGGAAAAATGTATAACAAGCGATGGAGCATACTTTGAATAAAGCACTTTTTATCATTCTTCCGAATTTAACATGTTATTTTAGAAAAAAAAATCCGCATTTCATACTTGTACACCTGGTAAATGAAAACTTTTTAGTTTTTTGTTCTAGGTTGAAATCTACGGGAGCATTCGTCTCGCCCGTTTCAGGCCTCGCATAAAAAGGTGCCTTGTCATCTTGAATTCTAAAGCGGCCATTTTGAATTAAAAAGATAAAAAAAAAATATTTTTGTACACTTAAATATTTGTTTAATAAAGTACTTTAAATAAATTTTCCACTGCTTTTATTATATTCTTGAAAAAAATTCCCAAAATTAGCCTTTTTTTCTGGGACTTGGAGTGGCCTTACCACTAAAAGAAAAGAAGCCAGTTGGCAAGTCGCTTAAAATTCAGAAAAAACATTGGTAAAAAATTGGTAATTGCTTTTACAGTTTTTTAGTTAGACCTCATCCTCCACCTCAGGAAGATGAGCTCTTGCTGTCAGATTGGAAAAATGACAAAAAATGTAGTTTTAAAGACTATTTTAAACTATCTGAGCTAACCTAACTCAACCTGTATGATTGATAAAAAACAAAAACTCATTTTTTTCGCCACTTTTCGCACATTATGGAGGGCTTTTTCAAGTGCTTAGAATTTCTGTTGATACGAAATACTTTAACTGTTTTGTACCAACAGAAACTCCAAGCAATTAAAGCACTTGAAAAAGCACTCTATAATGTGCGAAATAAACCTCAGTGCCATCCAGTGTAAAACTGCCAAAACTTTTAATTCAACAAGAACAAAACTACTCAGAGTATATCACCACTACACCAAACACTTTATTTTTGCACTCGATGCGCGTTTCGCTAACCATGTTAGCTTCATCAGGAGCGATGATTGTCAATCATCGTAACATGGTTAGCGAAACGCGCGTCGAGTGCAAAAATAAAGTGTTTGGTGTAGTGGTGATATAGTCTGAGTAGTATCATTGTGCCAAAAGATTCCATATTCCCAACTTAGCTAAGAACAAAACTCATAGGTAAAATAACATTTACTACCATTGTTATTATAATCAAATAGAGTACAAATACCGTTATTAAATAAATGGCAATAAACTCATTCTACTATCGAATGTTTAGCGGTAATTCTGAAAAATAAAGATCAATATAAACGGGAGCATTGCTGATTCCGGTATAGAGACATCTTTAGTACCACCCAGCTTCACTTTTTTGGCCTTTTTTCGTAGGATCGCACTTCCTATCTCACCAAGGGGCAGTCTTACAATTAGCCACGATTCAAAATGAAGAAAAGATTTATCGTCCGCTTTCCCACTGGATGGAGCTGAGATTTGTTGGCTACTCGAACTTTTGGGTGCTTTTTAAATCTCTCCCGCTGATACTGGGTGTTTAATGCCATAAACATCCATGTATACATATATATATATATATATATATATATATATATATATATATATATATATATATATATACAGTACAATCCCGATTATCCGAATCACGATTATCTGAAATCCGGCTTATCCGAAACAAACTGTTAAAAAGCAAATTGTATTCCCATTAAACGAAAAAATCCCCCTTGTTCGAAACAGCCGATGAGTGGTTTCCCTAACGCGTCGGGGACTCCCAGACGTCTAGAATTTCACCGCTGTCTATGTTTTGGTTAGTCGACGAGTGTTATAAGTTACTCATTACGTCTATTATTATCGCAGAGGTAATAGTTTCATTTTAATAAATATTTTACAAAATGGAGCGTCATGATAATAAGCGTAAATGTGTTGTTATTACCTTAAAAGAGAAACTTGAAGCAATTCAACGTTTAGATAATAGTGAACTTCTTAAAAATATAGCGAAGGATTTAGGTGTAGCTGTGAGTACTGTTTCAGATTGGAGAAAAAATCGCGAAAAACTTGAAAAATGGTGTAGTGTTTTGTCATCGCCCACAGAGGCACGAAAAAGTATGAAAAGTGGTAAATACCAAAAAGTGGATGATTCTTTATTTTTATGGTTTACACAGAATCCAGAACGTGGAATACCAATTTCAGGAACAATTTTAAAACATAAGGCAGTGAATTTAACCGAAGACCAAATCTATAATTGTGATGAAATAGGCTTGAACTACAAAATGTTGCCGTCAAATACTTTCGTTTCAAAAACGGAAGCTGGAGCACCTGGTTACAAGCGTAGCAAAGAACGTACCACTGTTCTTGCAGGCAGTAATGCTTCTGGAAGACACAAACTCCCATTACTATATATTGGTAAGTCAGCAAATCCACGAACCTTTAAGAATATTCGTCGCAATGTTTTTCCTGTTTTGTATTAAAATCAAAACAATGTCTGGATAAACGCGACTCTATAATGGTTTTTTGGAGATTATGTTCCCAAAGTGGAACTTTTTTTAAAAGAACATGGATATCCTAGAAAATGTATTCTGTTACTAGATAACGCCCCTACTCACCCAAGTGCGGAGCGACTTGAAAGTGGGGAAATAAAAGCAATGTTTTTGCCTCCTGCTGTAACTTCTCTCATTCAGCCTATGGATCAGAGTGTACTGGAAAATTTAAAACGCAATTATAGGCGCTTGTTATTAGAGCATATTTTAGAAGAAGTAGATGAAGGTGTGAATCTTACTGATTGTCTAAAAAAGATAAATTTGAAAAATGTTATATATTGGATAGCTTCAGCCTGGAATCAAGTAAAGAGTAGTACTCTGGAAAAATCTTGGTCAAAATTGATTCCACAAGAGGAGAGACATTACTCAGAGGCAGAAACAGAAGATAATGAAAGTTTACATCAAATTATTACAAGAATATCAGGATGTGAAAGTGTTACGGAAACCGATGTTTGTGAATGGTTAAACAGTGATAGTGTGGAAAATGAAATGACTGACCAAGAATTAATTAAAAATGTATGCAAAAATGTTAATAAAATAGACAGTGATGACGATGATGACAACGAAGTAGAAGCCACTGACAATATTCCAGTAAAAATGTCACATTCAGAAGGACTAGAGGCCCTAGAAAAAGCGTTAACTTATGTAGAACAACACGAAAATGCAACCGCCACGGACGTTTTGCTTATCAAACGTTGGAGAGACATTGCAGCCAAAACACAGAACTAATGCAAAACGAGTGCAGTTAAATATTACCTCATTTTTAAGACATTAAAGTTAAGAATGAAACTGTTTTATTTTCGATTTTCCGTACATATACATAAAATAAGTAAACTAATTGTTCTATTGTTTTAATAAATACCTATGTACGTATTAGCATATCGTATAAATGCCTTTAAGTCAATCTGCAATGTTGTATTTCTTCTACTGTATATATATATATATATATATATATATATATATATATATATATATATATATATATATATATATATATCAACAATTCGATTCATGAGTCTTTGTAGGCCTTCTTCACTGTCCGCTAGAATGACAGTATCATCAACGTTGCGCAGGTTTTATCAGAAAGTGCTTTATTGAAGATTTCCTCCGAATAGACATTGAATAGCAGGGTGACAATATACAACCCTGACGTACGCCCTTCTCTATTTTTATTTCTTTAGACATGCGATTCTCAATTTTTATTTTGGCAGTCTGGTTCCAGTATCAACTTGATATTATTTGTCAGTGTTTGTCATCAATGTTACACGATTGTAGTATTTCCATCATTATCTCATGATTTACCATATCAAAGGCTTTTGGAAATCTATGAAGCAGAAATAAACATCAGAGCTGACATCTCTACATCTTTCAATCAGAATGCGGTTGGAGAATAGTGCCTCCCTCGTTCCTAGTCCGTTCCTAAAGCCGAACTGTGTCTGTCCAGTATGTTCATCTAGTTTGTTGTATACTCTTTGGCGGATTATTTTAAGGAAGAGTTGCAAGATGTGGTTCATTAGACTTATATTCCGATATTCCTCGCACTTTCTAAGGTTATTCTTTTTTGGCAATGGTATAAAAATTGATGTCAACCAAACATGCGGTACATCACCTGTGTTATATACGCTGTTGAAGAGGTCCTGTATAATGTCTATATGTTTTTCAAGAAATATTTTAATGATTTCTGTAGGTATATTATCTTCTCCTACTGCCTTTTTGTTTTTAAGCTGATTTGCTGCTGCCAATATTTATTGCCAATATATTTGTTTATGGAGGGGCCCGTTGTATTAAGCTTTTGTCTTATATTGTCTAGTTGTGTCACTATATATTTCCCCTATGTATTCTATATATTTTTTCTTGTATGTTCAGTAGTAGTTTACCTTCTTTATCCTCTATTACTTGTGGTTGCTTTTGTAACCTTGGTCCAGCAGCTTCTTGTACTTTCTTATGTAAATTAAATGTGTCGTATTTCTTTTCTAATGCTTCTATTTCTGTACATTGTTCATTTAGCCACATCTCTTTAGCCTCCTTTATCTTTCTTTTTATTAGGTTGTAAGTTTCTTTGTATCTCATATTATTGTTGTTCTTATACTTTCTTCTTATTTCCATCATATCCAATATTTGCTCCGTCATCCATGATTGTTTCTTTTTGGTTGTATTTTGTTTCAGGTGCTTTTCCATTACTTCTTCCAGTGTTTCGCTGATGTGGTGCCATTTTTCTTCCGGTGTCTGATGAGTTCCCAGCTTCTACCAATCACCTCATGAACTCTCTTCTTTATGACTTCTTCTTTGAGTTTGTCGATGTTAATATTTGTTGTTGTTTGTTCATGTTTTAACTTTTTTAGTCTAATATTGATAGTTGTAAGCAGTAAATTATGGTCTGTAGGTATATCTGCTCCAGGATAGGTTTTGGCAGATTTGACTATATTTCGTTGTCTTCTATTGATGGTTATATAGTCTATTTGATTTCGGATGACTTTGTTATCCTTTCCATCTGCAAGAGCTTATCACGTATATAACCGTCGGGGTGGCAATTTACAATAAGTGTTCATAACATAGAGGTGATTTTCTCTGCAGAACTGGATCAGTCTTTGACCTGTATCATTACGTTTACCCAAGCCATAATTTCCCACAATATCCTCTTCTTTTTTATCTCCTACTTTGGCATTGAAATCCCCCATTATCATGTTTATCTCATTTTCTTAGTGGGATGTAGAGTCTTATTTAAATCTTCATAAAATATTTCGATTTCTTCATCAGTACTTTGTGATGTTGAGGCGTAGACTTGAATGATTTTAAATTTGTGGGATTTGCAGTTTATTTGAATCAAGATTATTTCGTCTGAGATCGGTAAAAATCCTTCCACTATTCTTGCCACTTCTTCTGAGACCACTATTGCGTCTCCGTTTTTATTTTCAGTGGTTACATCTCCCGAGTAATAATCGGTGTAGTTCTCAATCCTGCAGGTACCCGTGTTCGGCCATCTCACTTCACTACTAACAACAGTTAATTAGTGTTCAGATTATGTTGGAATTTTGCAGTCTTTGGCACGATGGTATTGTGTGTAGTGTTAATTTTGAATGATAATTTTATTTATCGCACATTCGTGTTACCTTGGAAATATTGAAGGAAGTGATAGAAACCTGCCAAACACAACTTTAATTTAGGAATTTGTATCGACCCATCAAATACTAATAACTGATATGTTTAACCATGAAATGAATAAAAAAAAATCCCCCAAGTTTATAGAAGAGGAATACTGACCTAATCTTGCAATCCCTTCGCGTTAATACTGCGCATGCTTGAGATAACGATAAGAACAATGGCATGTGAAAAATAAGCGTTGCAAAATCTCTCTATTGTTAAGCAGGTTAAGCTTATACTCTACAACTATAAATCTCAAGGTCGATTTTTAATAAGAGCTAAACTTCCTGTAATTCTCAACTAAGAAATACAAAAACAATCTGAATTTTTTCCAATGTTTCCGGAATCACTAAAAGCACTTGCCGACCAGCCTCAAATAAAAACATTTTAATAATAATCTTACAAATTCCACACTCAAAAACTCTGGTACTTTTTCCATCCATTTCCTTAAACTTAGCGTGGGCGAAGTGCATAAATGGTTCCTTCTTCACAGTGGCAGTCCCTTGGGCAGAGGAAGGGTCCACCAAGAAGGGGATATTATGTGCAGCTTGGCTTAATTCTTGATTTAATTGTTCTTGGGTAATATTATAGTTATCTAAGAATAGAGAAATGCATCTTTAAGTCTGACACCGAAAACCTAGCTGGAAGCGATACGTGACTGGACGGCGGGAGCAATTTTCAAAGCGGTTAACGTAACCAGTTTTTTGACTTTAGAGAGATTTTGCAACGCTTATATTGGTAGGCCACTGTCTTTATCTTTATTTGAAGTATGCGCCCACCATTTGGAGCTTGCGCAGTGGTAAAGGGAAGGAATTAAATAAAAGGACTCAGCTGTTATCGTTATTTGAAGCATGCGCGCACCTTTTGGAGCTTGCGCAGTATTGAAACAAAATAAGAGAAACCTTTATTAACGATAACGATTTCCCTTATTTTGGAACTTATAAGAAAGGTTATTTGAAGTTCGTTGTTCTTATCGCTATTTTAGAAGGGCCTGTTTTATTTTCCTACTTAGGTATACAAACCACTAAGAAAACAGTAAAATGGAAATGATAAAGTTTTATTGCAAACAACGCTCATCATCACCATCATCATATATCAGCCCTTAGCGTCCACTACTAGACATAGGCCTTCCTTAATCTTTTCCAGTTAAACTGGTCTTGGGCTTTTTGAATCCAGTTTCCCGCTACTCTCAGATCATCCGTCCATCTGGTAGGAGATCTTCCTTTATTCCTACACGCGTCTTGTCTAGGTCGCCATTCCAACACCTTCCTAATCCATCTATTATCTGGCGCTCTGGCTAGATGACCGGCCCAATTCCATTTCAAAGATAGAACTTTCTCAACTGCATCCATCACTCTCGCTCGGGTCCTAATTTCTTTATTCGGGACTTTATCTCGAAGAGACAAACCAAACATTGGCCGCTCCATTGCGGCTCGAGTTACACTTATCTTATTTATCGTCTTCTTTGTCAAAGTTAGAGTTTCTGCTCCATAAGTAAGCCTAGGTAACACGCAATTGGTTAAAGATCTTTCGTTTAAGGCAAATAGATATGCCTGATCTCAGAGTTTCTCGTAGTTTACAAAATGCAGCGCAAGCTAGAGTGACCTTCCGTTGTAGTTCATGAGTCTGAATAAACTCTGCCCAATTTAACCTTATGTCCCATATATTTATACAGTGACTCACAGCTTAAATGATGCAGTCGCTATAAGAAAAGACTAACTGGTCTCAGTGCCTCTTTATTTATTTGGAAAAAAAACAACTTATTGAAATTAAATTAGTAAAGAGTCTTCTAAAAAAGTATCAATTACTTTTTGTCTTAAATATGCCTTACTTAATTAACAATAAATAATTAATTAAATTATATGCGATTTTTAACGTCACAGCTTAAATGATGCAAAATTCAATATACCAAAATTATTAGAGAAAACAAACTGTAGAATTTGAAATAAGCCTGCTAATATTTGGTCGGGATTCCCTCATTATCAATAACGGCTTGTAATCTTCTGGACATTGATTCAACTAACTTTCTAGTATACTCCGGGGAAATAGTGTTCCATGCTTCAGTAATTTTTACTTTTAATTCAGTTTTATTTGATATTGGGGCACTATTTGCTTTATTTTTTAATGTCAGCCACAAATTTTCAATTACATTTAAGTCTGGTGACTGGGCTGGTGTTTTAATAACATTTGGACAGTTATAAAGCAACCAACTGCGGACTCGAAATGACGTGTGCTTTGGATCATTGTCGTGATAGAACCGATAATTGTTTTCTATATCTAATTTTTGGGCACTAGCGACGAGATGCTGACTTAGTATATCCAAGTACAGTAATACCCCGCTTAGCGCGACCCCGTTACGCGCGGTTTCACTATAAACGCGAATTTCAAATTTCGCGCTCATGTAGTCATTAACTTCTCTATGGTCGCGGGGGGATCCCCGCTTTCTCTGAATATTCTCTTTGAAGAATTGGGAATTCCCTGTCCTTCGACTTTGTTCTATGGGGATTTCCTCGTTCGTTTCGTGTGTTCATTTGTTCCGTAATGTTAGTTCGGTCGGCTGGCAGTTTTGTTTTAATATTTATTGGAGATACATACATACATAATTTAACCCTACGTTAAAAATGCCGCCTGTAAAGAAAAAAAGAGCGTAAAAGCGTCACTTTGGAATTGAAGATGAAAGTGTTAAGAAGAATGGAAAATGGAGGCAAAGCAACAATTGTTGGGAGAGATTTTGGACTCTCAGAATCGACTGTGAGAACGATTTATAAAAATCGGGAAAAAATTCGATCGAAGATTTGAATAAGAAGAACACACCACTAAGTCAAGATCTCACATGCACAAAAGCAAAATCTTTGTATGAGATGCTGAAAACAAAAGAAGGAGAAGGGAGTGCCACTTCGACTTTTGCTGCCAGCAGAGGCTGGTTCCATCGGTTCAAGCAGCGTTCTAATCTTCACAATATCCACATAACAGGCGAGGCGGCCAGCGCGGACATTCAAGCTGCAGCTGAGTTTCCAGACAAGTTTCAAGACTTCGTTAGACGAGAGAAAATTCCTGCTTGTCTCATCTTTAATGTTGATGAGACCGCACTTTACTGGAAAAAAATGCCATCTCGAACATTCATTTCTAAGGAAGAACGTCAAGCCAGTGGTTTCAAAGCTGCGAAAGATCGACTAACACTTCTGCTGGGTGGTAATGCCACTGGTGATTTCAAACTGAAACCTTTACTAGTGTACCATTCAGAAACACCCTGTGCAATGCGAGGCACAGACAAGACAAGTCTACCAGTTGTGTGGCGATCAAACAGAAAGGCGTGGGTTACACGGGAAATTTTTCAAGAATGGTATTCTAATAGTTTTTGCCCATCAGTCAAATCATACTGTGACAGAAATGGGCTTGAACCTAAAGTTATATTACTCTTAGACAATGCCCCAGGACATCCAACCTCACTTGATACGCCCAGAGACTTAAAAGTGTACGTAAAGTTCCTTCCACCAAACACTACGTCAATATTACAACCTATGGACCAGGGAGCAATAGCAAACTTCAAAGCTTATTACCATCGCCGCACTTTTAGCCAACTAATTCATGAAACTGACGGGGAAGGAAGACAGTCTATGCGAGAGTGGTGGAAGTCATACAACATTATGAAGTCTATTCACAACATAGAAGAGGCTTGGAAGGAAGTTAAAATGAGTTGTATGAATGGGGTGTGGCGTAATCTTTGGCCAGATGTAGTGGAAGCACCTAGAAGAATTGTCCAGATGCAGAGACAAGTGCTTGAAGACATTGCTGCAATGATTGAGGGGTCTGAACTTGAAGATGTCACGGTAGAAGATCTCGTAGAACTTGTAGCAACGCACGACGATCCTATTAGCAATGAAGATCTGATCGAGTTACAGAATAATCCTATCTACGATGAGGAAGAACAAGTAGAAGAGAAAGTTTTATCTTCAGGGGAAATACAAAATGCACTTTCAAAAATTTATTCAGGTTTGGACATATTGCAGAGTATAGACAATAATGATGACCGTGTCTTGACCGTGTGTCAAACAATTAAAAACAGTGTTGGGTGTTATGAACGTATTTTACAAGAACGTAAACAAAACGTTACCCAAAAGACAATAGATGTATTTTTCCGTAAAAAATAAGAGTATGTATTGCATAAAGTGTTCTTAGAATTAAAGTGATTGATTAAAATGATTTGTATTTTTTTGTATTAAATTTTGACTATGTTTAATCATAAACCTCGATATACGCGAATTTCAGTTAACGCGATTTTTTTTTCGGAACGTATCCCTCGCGTAAAGCGGGGTATTACTGTACACATATTGGTGCATATTCCCTTCAACGAAATGCATGTTACCTACTCCTGCAAATGACATACAGCCCCATAACATCACTCCACCGTGCTTTACCGTAGCTTTCATATTTTTCAATTTTAATTCTTGGTTAGGCTTTCTCCACACTGATATTTTTCCATCGGACTCAAATAAGTTTATTTTGGTCTCATCAGCAAATATTACTGAATTCCAGAAGTTCAAGTCTATTGATATGCTCTCTGGCAAAGTCCAATCTCACGCGTTTATTTCTTTGGCTAATGAAAGGCTTATTTCTAGCAGTTCGACCATGTAAATTATTATCTCGCAAGATCCGTCGAATTATTTCGGGGTTACACCTTTTTCCAAACTGTCTTTCCACCTTGGCGCACAACTTTGGCGCACTTTTTTTGGATTATTTGATACCTCTCTTAAAATCCATCTTTCTTCACGTTCATTGAAGATCTTATTTGGACCCACCTTGACTTATTCTCGACTCTATTTTCATTCCGGTAACGTTCAATGATATGCTGAACAGTTGACGGACATTTATTTACCATTTTGGCTATGTCTCTTTGGCTGTATCCATTCCTGTAATGAGTAATAATTAAATTTCTCTCAGAAATTGTAGTTCGACGACCCATTCTTAAACAATTTCATTTTATTGAATGAAAAAAAATGTCAAATTAAACAAAAAACAATTGCACTAAGAAATCAAAGCAACGCCGCCTTCGTAAATTTCAAAATGCGATAAGTTTTGACCCCTGTTGTTATTTTGCATCATTTAAGCTGTGACGTTAAAATCGTATATAATTTAATTAATTATTTATTGTTAATTAAGTAAGGCATATTTAAGACAAAAAGTAATTGATACTTTTTTAGAAGACTCTTTACTAATTTAATTTCAATAAGTTGTTTTTTCCAAATAAATAAAGAGGCACTGAGACCAGTTAGTCTTTTCTTATAGCGACTGCATCATTTAAGCTCTGAGTCACTGTATGTCTTGACTTGCTCGATGTTTACCCCGTTTACTGATAGTGGCTTGGTAAAAACTATATTTGTCATAAACTGGGACTTCAAAAAATTTATCTTTAGGCCAATTTTATGGGACTGTTCTTTTAGGGTGTTAAGAATGACATTCGCATGATCTGCGTGATCTGTTAATAGGACTATGTCATCGTCGAATCTAAAGTTATTCAGCATTTCTCCAGTTCTATTTATGTCCATGTTACTCCAATTCAGATTTTTAAACATGTGTTCCAGAAGGGTGATAAAGAACTTTGGGGAAATAGTGTCACCCTGACGCACACCTCTTTCGACTTGGAATTTGTTTGTTTCCTTATGTAATTTAACTGTTGATGTTGCCTAATAGTAGATATGTCTTAGGATTTCGATGTACCTTGAATCTATACGGCATTCAGCAAGAGCCTTAAACAGCATATCTTGGCTCACTGAATCGAAGGCCTTCTCATAATCCACGAAGATTAATATTAAAGGCCTGTTATATTCGACACACTTTTCCACAATTAAGTTAAAAGGTGATCATTGACACCTTAGTGTTCGGAATCCAGCTTGATCGGGAGTTTGGTAGAAGTCTAGCTTTGAAGTCAAACATTTTGTCAATATTTTTGTGAACATCTTATAAACATGGGAGGGGAATGCTTATAGGACGGTAATTTGATAGATCTGTTAAATCGCCTTTTTTATGAAGTAGAATGATAATAGCGTTGTCCCACTGCGTTGGTGTTATAGACTTAGTAAGACATAGCATTGTGAGGGCCCTGATAACAGTAGGTCCAGCCTAGTTTATGGCTTCAACCACAATACCATCCTCCCGTGGAGACTTGGCTTGTATGATCTCATCTTCTGTTATTTCGGGAATATCTTCTGATCCTTGATTTTGAATATGTGGAATCTCATACGATGCGTCTTTATTAGTGTTTTTATACAGCTGTTTATAAAAACTTTTAACAATATTCATAATCTCTTCCCTATCCGTTATCACCCTTCCATCTTCGTTCTTTAGTTTTTGTATAATTTTTGTTCCCATAGATAATTTGGATCTTAAAACTTTTAGACTTTTATTCTCCTCGATTACTTTTATTACTTGTTCGATGTTAAACTTTCTAATATCTCTTTTTATTGATGTTGATACTGCTTTGTTGAGAGCTCTATGATCTTGTGTATTGCTGCTTGCCATTTCTCTTCGCTTCTTTTATAATTTCTTTGTCGGTTCACTTAGTTTCTCCAATTTTTTGGGTTGTTTTGGAGAATGGTTATCTATTGCTTTAACAAGAGCATTAATCAGGTGTTCTACAGAATTTGCGTTCAACTGTTGCAGATTTTGTTCTACTGTCTTTGAGAATTCTGCTGGATTTTCAATCTGCTTCGACTGTTTTTGATATTCTTCCTTGTAAGTTTTTATCTTTCTTATTTAATGTTCAGTCTTATCTTTGACCTTACCAATCGATGGTCGCTTCCAGTTGAAAACCTGGCAACAGTTAATTAGTGTTTAGATTGTGTTGAGATTTTGCAGTCTTTGGCACAATGGCATTACAGTGTGTAGTGCTAATTTCGAATGAAATTTTATTATTGAAGGAAGTAATAGAAACATGCTAGGCCCAGTTTTAATTTAGAAACTTGTGTTGACTCATCAAATACTAATAACTGGTGTGTTTAACTATGAAATGCAATTTAAAAAATCCCCTAAGTTTATAGAAGATGAATACTAACCTAACCTTGCAATTCCTTCGTGTTAATGCTGCGCATGTTTGAGATAACGATAAGGACCACAGACATAAAGGATGGACTGAGCGTTCCGTATCCCGCTGTGAAGTAAATATGGACGCAAAAGTGTGAGAGAGACAAAGCGAATGAGCGGTCAGTAGCTGTCTGTTTCTAGAATGCCACTTAGCTACAGTCCTCTTAAAAATAATATTTCTAAGTATTCTATTTAAACTAAAATCGGGTGGGGGGGGGGCTTTTCTCGCCTTGAATTCCGTCTCGGGGGGTACTGCGCCTTGTTTATTACAGGCCACAGTCACTTTATCTCTTTCTAGAGAGAAGTCAATTTTGTGAGGTTAATACTCAGTCCATCCTCTGTCGGGAGTCGGTTAAGGACAAAGACATGTGAAAAATAAGCGTTGCAAAATCTCTCTATGTCGCACGACTCGCGTCAACCGCTAGTTGGTTTCGGCCAAAGTTACAAACTGGCGTAACACAATGGAATATAATTAAGATATACAGATCCTCGATTATAATCCACATAAACAATGTTTTAACGTTGATCAATAAACTCAAAATTAATTTTTTTTAATGATTAAATTTACATTCCACTAAAATATGTATTTTTTCATATTAAAACTCTATTGATGTTTTACAGATTGATAATGATTATTATAATTTATTATTATAATAAATATCATTTAAACATTCTTTTTTAGGAATATACGTAATAATAATAAATAACAGTATTTTCTGTTTGAAAACTATGCTACCAATATTCGATATCATATTTTCAGATATTTTCTGTCAAGGTGATATTATTATTATTTTTTTGTTTTTGATCTTTCTATATGCATGTGTCGTTAAAGGTCCCATGAGGAGCCGTAAAGACTGTAGATATGTAGAAATAATATCGACAGAAAATTTCATATATAGAGGTTTATGGGTTCTTGTAATAAAAATATAACTTTGGGAAGTAGATAACAAAGATTCTCTACATATTAGAACTGCTCTTGTTAGTAATTTTGCTACCAAGGATTGGCAATCTTTTAAAACTCTACTAAATGTGAATAAGTTATTGTTGGAACTCCTGCAAACAATGCTTTGTGGAAAGAAATTCATTTGTAACCTTATTTGTGGGCCGCGTTAATGTCTTGCTCTTCATTGGACACATTGTCACAGTAAACATAAAATCAATAGCGGCAGTCCGCCTCGGCACCTTTGATCTCAAAGAGTGCGAGTTTGTAATGATCACATGACCTGTGGCCATACTGCTGGTATGATGACTGCCAGTTTTTGAAATATTCAAATCCCTTCTTTCAAGAAAAATCAATCAATAGCGTAGTTTGTGCTTCATGTATTTTGTCAGTTATTAAGACAATGTCGGCGGCGAAACAGAGATGATTTAACTTTTCACCGTCAATGTTAAGTCCCATTCTTTCCCAGTTTATTGATGGTAGAATACTTTATAGAAGTGTTACGAAAAGCTTGGGGCATAGCTCACATTGGGGCGGCGGCGTAAAAAATCGGATATTGGATGAAAAAATTAAAGATGTATTTTTCGAATATTAACGATTTTTTCCTTTAATATATATCATAAACCATACATAAATATGTTTATAACTAAATTAATTCCTTCTGCCTTCCTTAATATTATCCATTGAAGTGTGAGATTTTCGTCAATGTTGGAATTTCTGTAATTCGAGAAAATTACATTCTAAATTCTCTGTGGACAACATAACTACGAATATGAGTTAAACGCTTACTAGAACTTGTTTATTAGGTTTCAAACAACAAATTAATCTTAGTGTAACGCCATTAGAGTGCTACAATATATTAATAAATATTTGACATATTCGACACAAAAAATTATTCTTACTTCAATATTCAAAGATGTATAAAGTTTTTGGAATGAGGTGGAATGAGATGGCGCGTTTCACCATCTGATAGGGCAAAGTCTCTAGTTTCCGGAGATATCCTATTTTTATCCCTCTTCGTCCCCCTTTGGTAAAAAAATGGATATTAAAGTTCCCCCGACTTGATCTAACGTTCTCCACTCTGCCATTCTCTCGGGCAATATTCCAGTATACACTTCTAAAAAAAGGGCAATTAAACTCTTGTTGCCTCTTTTCGGCAACGCGGCTTGACTACTTTGAAATTTCGATCTCAATGCCAGTGTTTGCTTACATCGCGCGCCATAGTGAAACAAATGCGACATTTTTCGGTCATTTGCTCATAACTTCGACATTTGTCAATGGAATGACTTCAATTTAATATACATAATGTACGATTTATATATTTTCAGAAATATGAAATCAAAATCATACAATTTATTATCACGAGCACGATAAAGCGTAAAGATAATTCATGTAAAGATAATTATTCACAGAATCAAAACTATTCAGCAGATTATAAACGATGCATCGGATGTTCGCGACCAAAAGCGATTGTGACGTGATACAGATTACGATAATTAAAACAAGAAGTACAAATGTGAGAGGCAAGGGGACTCACAAAAATCAAGCACCCCGAGGGATCAAATATCTGTCACGTCCACGTCGTTAATCCTGGGTAACGCTAAGAGCAGATAATTGATATTCGACATATTATTCGCTTCATGAGTGTATTTTGATGGGTTAATGTTCCGTTACATGTCGCATGCGTAGGGCAATCGTAACACGGGACAATGATATTAATGCTGCGTAAGCGCAACCAGTGTTTCTAATTTTAGCTATACCTCGAAAATAAAAAAAAAAATGTACCAAAACGAAACAAAAGGCATTTTAAAAGCTAAATGTTGATACTTACGCGTAGTATTAACGAAATTTATGAGAAAAATATTTGTGCCTGTGTTATGTCATGAAAATCCTTGAAACCGTCGTTTTTTGCAAATTTCTGTCATTTTTCTCAAAATTACGACGCGGTAGCCAAATTTGGACAACGGATTAGTGTTTAGCAGGCAAAAATACATTGAAAATGACTATTCGCATTCATGTAATCGAAAAATTTTTCAATTTGTTGTCTAGTATTTTGAAATAATCATCTTTACGCTTTATCGCACACGCGATAACAGTATATAGTATGATTTTTATTTCATATACTGAACATATATTAATCGTATATTATGTGTATTAAGTTTGAAGTCATTCCAATAACAAATGTGGAAGTTATAAGCAAATGACCAAAAAATAACGCATTCGCCCCATTGTGTGCCGCACCCCTCTTTCGATTAGAAATTTGCTGGTGGATTGGTTAGTTTGTGTTTTAACATGGGCGCTGGTATTTTCATATATGTATTTAATTACATTGGAATATCGATGATTAATACGACACTCAGCAAGCTCTTCCAAAAGTCTAATTTATTGAATCAAAAGCCACAAATATGAGTACAAGAGGCTTACCAGGTGTACAAGTATGAAATGCGGATTTCAGACAACAGATGGTGCACCAGTGCAGTTTGTGCTATAAAGATTTGACACTGCGTCATTTTGTTGTGTCATCAACAAGTGTCAGACGCGCACGAGTGTGTGCATAGTGTTGTGTTGTTGTGTTCAATATGTCGAAATTTATACCGAACAAAGAGCATTCGCGGACATCATTAATTTTTTGTTTTCATTTGATGAAAACTGCTGTTGAAACATACCGATTACTTCGAGAAGCTTATGGTGAACATGCTTCATCGCAAGATACGTGTGAACGATGGTTTCGGCGTTTCGAAAGTGGTGACTTCGATGTTGCAGACAAGGAACGTGGAAAACCGCCAAAAAAATACGAAGATGTGGAATTGCAAGCATTGTTGGACGAAGATGATTCGTAAACACAAAAACAACTCGCCGAGCAATTGGGCGTTAGTCAACAAGCTGTTTCTAATCGGCTACGAGAGATGGGAAAGATTCAGAAGACCGGTAGATGGGTACCACGTGAGTTGAACGACAGGCAAATGGAAAAGCGCAAAAACACGTATGACATTTTGCTCGCTCGGTACAAAAGGAAGTCGTTTTTACATCGTATAGTTACAGGGGATGAAAAGTGGATTTATTTTGAGAATCCCAAGCGCAAAAAATCATGGGTAGATCCAGGCACACCATCCACATCGACCGCAAGACCAAATCGCTTTGGCAGAAAGACGATGCTCTGTGTTTGGTGGGACCAGAGGAGCGTGGTTTATTATGAGATGGTAAAACCTGGGGAAAATGGTTAATACTAAACGTTACCAACAACAATTGACCGATTTGAACCGTTCGCTGCTTGAAAAAAGGCCAGAATACCGAAAGAGGCAACACAAAGTCATTTTTATACATAACAATGCTCCATCACATACGGCAAAACCAGTTCGCGACACGTTGGAAGCACTCAGCTGGGAGGTTCTACCCCATGCGGCTTACTCACCAGACTTGGCTCCTTCCCATTACCACTTGTTTGCATCGATGGGTCACGCACTTGCTGAGCAGCGCTTTGGTTCGTACGAAGATGTGAAAAAATGGCTCGATGAATGGTTCACAGCAAAAGGGAAAGATTTTTACTGGCGTGGTATTCACAAATTGCCCGAAAGATGGGAAAAATGTATAACAAGCGATGGAGCATACTTTGAATAAAGCACTTTTTATCATTCTTCCGAATTTAACACGTTTTTTTTAGAAAAAAAAATCCGCATTTTATACTTCTACACCTGGTATTATATTCTATACATTTTTCAATGACGATTTTAACTGTAAGCAGATGGTCGTTTGTTCCATACCCCCAGCGAAAACCTGCCTGTTCTCTTGAAAGGAAACACTCGAATTTATTTACTAGAAGTTTGGTACGTATTTTTTTCGTGAAAAACTTGTATACCTGGCTCAGAAGGCTAATAGGTCGAAAGTTTAAGGTCTGAAGAATCTCCTTTTTTATGCGTGATGAGAATAGTTGCATTATTCCATTGCGATGAAGTTATTCCTTCCAGGAGGCATTTATTGAATAACATTTTGATTTGATAATTTGTTGTCCTCTTTGTTTAATTACCTCCACTACAATTTTTTTTATGGGTCTAGCACACATGCTGCAGGGAAATCCCTAAAGCGCTACAGGAGCGACATGTGTGCGGAAAAAAGCGATTCACGTTGTTCTTGAGTCGCTGTAAATTGTACTCGGTGGGAAACACAGTCCTGGGCAAATTATTCCAAAGGGATGATGTTCTCCATATAAAAGAGTGCTTGAAAAGCGTTGTACAAGCTGAACTTCATACGGATGTGAAGTATTAGCAAGACGTATATTTCTAACATGCACCGCTCTCGAAGGAATTAAGCGGGCTACATCCTTCGAACACTTTCCATTGTAGAATAGACTCCAGTCGCCAACCGTTCTTCGACGTTCCAACGAATCAAGGCCGTCGGTCAGTTCCGGGTCTACAATCAGACGAACAGCTCTTCTCTGGATAGACTCCAACAAATGCAGTGTATGTTTCAGAGCAGAGCCCCAAACATGGGAGCAATATTCCATAATTGGTCGAATTTGAGCTTTGTAAAGAATTAACAGTGTAAAGCTTTCTGGTTCGAAATAATATTCCCAAATTTTGAGAAGCTCTCCTTGCTATGCCTGCAACATGTTCATGCCAGGACATATTTGTTCCCAAATTAACGCCCAACAAATTGAGTGACGATGTTAGAGGAATAGAGTGCCCCAACATAATTATGACGGCTTCAGCAACGTTAAGTTTTTTAGAAAAAACTGCCGCCTGGGTTTTGGTATCGTTAAATTCCACTTGGTTACTGTCACCCCAAGATAGAATTTCTTCCAGGTCTTTGTAAGTGACTTCCTGCTATCTGCGGATATTCGTCTGAATAGCCGATGTCCGAGCGTTCAAAGTGAATCAACTCTGCAAAGCTGTAGATTGGATTCCCGGTCTTTTGTACATGAGAAAGAGAGTAGGAGACAGTATGGAGCCTTGGGGCACATCGGAGTTGATAGTGAAGGCGTTAGAAAGAAATCCGTCGACTGCCACTCGTAAAGAACGCTCTCTGAGGAAACATGAGAGCCACAAACAGAACTTTTCAGACATACCAGAAGAGCGTAGCTTAGCCAACCCGGAGCTTTGTTATTTTTCATGACCTTCAAGGCTGATGTGATTTCTTCTTCTGTGATATCTAGGATATCCTCCGACCCCTGATTTAGGACTTTTGGTATGTTCATTTCTGTTCTTTTATCTTGTAAGGTATATAATTGTTGATAAAATAATTCGACGATCTGTAAAATATCTCTTTTTCCTTCTCAAGACTTTTAGGCTTTTATTCTATTCTACAACGTTTTTAATTTCCTCTGCATTTTTTTTGTCTTTTATCTTTTCTAATTTCCCTCGATACTTCTTTATTTGCATTTGTATTCCTCTGTAGTCTTTTCTACCATTTCTCTCCTTTGCATCATTAGCTGTTTTACTCTTTGATTTAATTTCTGTTCTTTTTGTTGTTTTGGGCAAGTTTTATCAATGGCATTTTCTATACTATTTTTGATGTTTTCAAATATGTCATCAACTGAGGTATCTTCATTGTGTTCCATTGCGATCTCTCTTCTATAGGAATCCACATCCACACTTTTGCTCTCACAATGCGATGGTCGCTCCCAACTGAACATCTATTTAGGACACTTACGTCTTGGATGTCTTTCCTGTTACTGATTATGAAATCTACTGCATTTTTTGTTTTACCATCTGGGCTAGACCATGTCCTTTTTTGTTCTTTTTGAAAAAGATGTTCATTACATATAAATTATTTTGATGTACAAAATCTATTAGTGTCCTCCATCTTTCATTTCGATCTCCTAGCCCATAATGACCTATTGCAGTTCTTCGTTCTCTCTCCATATAATTTTGGCATTAAAGTCATCGCTCGACATCGTAAAATGTGTTTTTCCGTCTTGTAGAGCAGTGAAAATTTTTTCGTAGTGTTTCTATTTCATCCTCTAAGTGGGTGCTCGTTGGTGCATAGGCCTAAACAATTTTTAAAAACTATTGCTGAGCGAAAAAACAGAGAGACGCGACTGGCGTATGCAGAGGAAAACATAGATCAAGCCCGGAGCAATGTAATTTTTTCCTATAAAGCTTCAGCCCCACGTGGTCAATTTCCACTAACCGATTGGTTCAGCGCAGTGTGAAACACCCTGGGAAGATCCATGTTTGAAGATGTCTTTTGGAAAAAGGTTTTGGGAGGCCTGTCATCTTTACCTAAAATTTGAACGCTGAAAAGATGCTCCAGCTTTACAAGAAGGCATTAGTACCGACTGCCAAACAGTGGTTTGTCGTTAAAAATGGGGAATGGATTCTTTCCGACGATAACAACCCAAACGTCGGAGTAAAATGTGTACCCAGTGAAAGGAAAGATCCGGTATCATCACACTAGATGAGCCATCCCAGTCGCCCGATGCAAACCCAGTCGGCCCGAAGTCATACATCAAGTAGAAGCTTCGTAGTAAAAAGGGGGACACAGTGAAGCAGCTCTCACGGCAAATTCGGGCAATTTGGACCGTCCGAACTACTGAATCATTAGCAGTTTAGTGGCAACCCTTAACTGTCGATGATGTAAAAAACTTTCAAATAAATTTATTTTTTAATTGTCAGTTTTTTTTTACCAATTGTAATAATAAATTTATTGAACAAGAAAGTTCAACGATGTAAGCTATGCAGTTTGCAACAGCATCTTCTGTCATACTGACTTTGGTCTCTTACTTAGGGGACTCAAGTACCATCGCTAGCGTCGCTCACCGAGGAGACAATCTTAGAGTTTCGGTGCCATGACAGTCTTCTTAGCATCTTATAATCTGTGGTGTAGCCAGGGGCGTGGGGGAGGGGAGAGGATATACGCAACCTACAGATGTAGAAACATAACTTTCACATATTAAGGGTTCTGTTTTGTGAAAAATCTTTATATCGTGGCCATCGATTCATAAATGGGATTTAACTTTTCTCTGTTCATCGATTTCTTAATTTGGTGAAAGTTGTTTTAAGTTTTACAATTTCGTCTTCAAGATTCTCTTTTTTTCTCTAAAAAGGCCCTTTCTATCTATAAGCCGTACCCCTACCCTTTACGACTGGCTACGTTACAGATCGAAACGTACATGGATTCTCAAAAGTGAGACACGAACGTTACTTATTTTTGAAAATGGCTTCGTATACAAGACCACTTGCAATGTACCTTTAGAACCGTCGGATATTATGTCTATTTAACATTTTAAACTACTCCCCCCGTATAACAAATAATTAGTAATGATTGTAACTAACTTGAGCCAATTATTTATTTTCTTTAATGGTCGTTTAGAGCCGTTTTGTAATTATTACATTTTAATAAAAAAACATATAATAAAATAAATTCATTACGAAGTTCCAAAACTTACCGTTGGCAGCTGCTGTCACGCTATCTTCAAGCCCTTGTAAAATTTGAAAATTCGGATCATCCACGGTCCCCTCTAGATGTCCGTATTGAGAGAAGAATAAGATGTCGTTGTCTTTTATTTGTTCGCCTTTTATCAATCTATATTTAAAAAAAAATAGCTTTTTAACGCAATTTCTTATTGAAGCGCGGTTTTTTTTTCCTTAAAACGCAGATTTCAACAAAGAAAAATGGAAATTGTATCAATGAATATTACAATGGATGAGAAACATTTAAATTATGACCGTCAAAAATCAAAAATGCACTGGCTACTTGATTTTAAATTTCACAAAAATATATTGGATTTCGACATTTTATAACAGCGCCGGCGCTGTAATATTTATATTTTTCTTTTGCTTGCAGCTTTTGCCAAATTTATTATTTTTATGTTACAATGAGTGCCGGACAAGCTACACAAGGAAGCTAGAGGAAAATGGAAGATTAAGTCTGATATTTTAGTTTAATCCGGCTCATTCGCCAAAACATGGACATATTTTACGCGCTTTTAAATTCAAATAAATCAATTAAATTGATCACTTTAAAATTGCAGAGCATTTTTCAGTGATACTTTATTGGAAATATTTGCAAATTCTCATTATTAAAGTCATTTTTCAGAAGACAGTAAAGTAGGTATGAACGCTAAAGTCAAAGAAACAAAATTTAAAATTCATTTTTTTTGTTAAAAGATGAATAAAATAAAACGCAACTCACTCATTCGTTTGATTTTCTTCGATCAGTCGCTGCAAATGCTCCACTTCTGTAGCAGTAAAAACCTGCGGATCCATTTTTTAATAGAAAATTCCGGAAAATACTTCGCAGAAATCGTTTTAGATGCTGGAAAAATTAAAATGGTGGAAAGGTAATGGTATTTTTATGGTTTTAAAAGTCAGCTGGTAAATCAAGCGCCTAACTTTTTCGCATTTAACTTTTTTATTTAAAAAAGGAAATAAGCTGAAAAATACATATTTATTGCGAAAAAAATTTCTAAGTTAGCCGTAAAATCTAAGTTTTAGTTTTTTTGTTTAAAAAATTGAAAATTGTTTTGAAAAAAACTCTCAATTGACTCCGGATAGAAAGTATGTTTTACTTATCGAAATAATAAAAATTGAGAATTTTATTAACCGATTTCTTATAATTTCTGATTTAAAAAATTACAAATTTAACAAATTTGCTTAAAATCAAAAAAAAAATAATCAACAGAAATAATGAATATTTGTTATTTAAAATTAGGAAAATAAATCTTTTTATTTTCAATATTTGGTTTTTATAAATGGGCATTTAGCCGTTGATTTGACAGAAGGCATATGTCAAAAAAGTGAAAATGGCGTTCTTTGTTTTGTGACGTCCTTTTATTTAATTTTTTTAACTAAACAAATTTAAGCCCTAAATGTTTATTTTAGTAAATATTCCATAAACACAAACCAAAAACACCATTGTTCCTATTCGTGTCATGACTGATCAGGAAAATAGCTGTTTAGAAACTTCAGGAGATCATTTGATAGTCAAAGAAACAAACGCCCAAAAATTCAAGAACAATATAAAAAACGGGTTTAAAATAGGTTTAAGTAGAAAAAATGGTTACAAGACAGTTCTCTCGAAAAGCAACGAAGATCTACCCACTCAAAATTTATTATTTCAGAGTTTAGACAATGATAATGATGATACGAAAAGTGGAAATGGAAATGATAAGCACAGCCCAAAAGGGTCGCCTACTGCATCTCCTACTAGTGAAACATGGTTTAATACGTGGCCTGAAAGATGTGATAAGGTAATACTCTCTGTCTTTAACATATTTCATATGTGTACAATGTTGATACAAAATTATCTGCCATTTACTGATGCATTAAGAAAGGCTAATCCTTTACCGATTGAGAAAGTTGTTCGGTGCAATATAGCTACTCTAATTAGTAAATAATGTTTTCTAGTATCTACAATAGGCTTTGGACTCTTGGATTTAGCATTGAAGCAGTTAGCTAGAAGTTTTATTTATTCAAAAAAAATTCAGAAATGGATATACAGTAGAAACTATAACTTTCAACGGAAAGGTTAAAAATTTCGAGTTAATGAGTTTTTGATTTATGAAGGATGTCAAAATATAGAATTTTTACCATTTTCATCTTCAACTTATAGAGGCATATTTTCTATATATGATTGTTCAAGTTTTAGTCAAGGAAATAAAAATTTGACTTTTAAAGATTTACTTTTACGTATTACATAGGTATGTACAACTTAAAAGTATTAAAAGAAACCTGCAATCTTCTTTTGTGATAAGAAATTCACAGATTCTATGTAGGTACTTGTCATATTTGTAGCTAACATGACAATTATCTCTCTTTGTTGTGCTTTCCACTATGGCATTTTTCATTTTTAAAAATTAGCATTTTATCAGGAAGATACTTACAAAAAGGCTGTTTCGTCAATGTTGAAAACATCATTCAGATTATAGCCCTTTATTAAACCTTGCAGCTGTCTTCCATTCCTCACACACTTTATTGTTGACACTTGCACTTTCTTTGCAATTTTTTTGGAACACCGGCTCATGAAGTTTTTTCAAATTATCCTAACCAACCATTGCTAGCTCGAAAATTATTGTGTCCTAATGATTCCGGGAATTCTTTGGCCTTTTCATATAAAATAGGTCCACTAACACTTATTTTTTATCCCGACACTGCTTGAACCAAGTCATTAACTATTCTTTTAAATCAGAAACTTCTACCGTTTATTGTCTTTTCTAGGATAAGATTCATATTTCTGCATTATTTTCACTTCATTTTTTATTATTGTCAACAGTAATCTGTGTTGAGCAGCCACTTCTTTTTTCTTCACACCAATTTTTACCATTACCAGTACATATAGATAATAACCTTAAGTGGAATCCTCATGTTCTCAGACTTGTGAGGAACATAAAGGGGTTAATTCATAGGTTCTATAGTTCTTGAGAGTAGGAACCTTCTCATCGATGTGTATGGATCTCTTGTGAAGTCTCTGTTGAAGTATGGTATGGTTGTGTAGGGTCATATTTACCAGAATTCAATATATCCCTTGCAGGTGGTGCAAAAATTCGAAAAAATCAATTCCCTACAGACCTATTATACTCTGAAGATGTTTTGGATGTGTGTACTTTGTACTGTCTTATAAAGTGCTCCTATATTCATAAAACTAACGAATTAAAGCAATGTGCGAATCATGCTAATGGTTCCAAATATATGGTCGGTAGACACTTAGAAATGCCTATAAATAGGACATCAAAGAAACTTAGACCTTTTTCTTATTTGGCTTCCAGGATGTATAACCTGCTTCCTCTTGAAATTAGGTCCTTAACAAGACTGTATATGTTTAACAGTACATGTAGAGTATTTATTTGTAAAAATTCAGCTAAATTCACAGAGATGTTCTGATTTTCCATTGGTAAATGGATTATTTTGTGAAAGCGTAATGATGTCTTTGTACATATTGTGGGTACTCATTAATTATTGTATTTTTATATAATTCATATGATCCTTAAGTTTTTTTTTTTCCCCTTTTTAAATTGTATCTAGCACATACAGGTGTTCACTCTCCTAGGTGCAGTACAAAGTTCTGACATTCAATTACTGTAGTATGTTGTAAATTAATTTTGTAAACTATTAACATATTGTAAACAATTATGAATTATGAAACTATTATAAATAGGAACTGTTGGTTCTTAGTAAAGAGCAGAATTAGTAATGAATGATAATTGTTGGTATGCATATGTAAATTCTAAACCATATAATAATATAACTTCTTTGTCTTAGAAAGGAATTTGAGGTAACCAGTTTCAACCTATAGAGTTTCTACAGTAGCACATCTCAAAATTAAATTTAAAATATAATAGAATATTTTTTGATAAACAGCTAAAATATAAGTACGATACGAGGCTGGTTTGAAAAGTCTGTGCAAAAATAAAAAACTACTTATGTGTTTGGAGTAAACCTTTTTTATTTTTCGACATAGTCTCCTTTTAGGCTTATACACTTCGTCCAACGATGTTCTAGTTTGTTGATCCCTTCCGAATAATAGGATTTGTCCAAGTCTGCAAAATAGGTGTCTGCAATCACCTCCTCGTTTGAATAAAATCTTTGTCCCGCCAGCCATTTCTTCAAATTGGGGAACAAATAGTAGTAAGAGGGAGCCAAGTCTGGAGAATAGGGGGGATGTGAAACGAGTTGGAATCCTATTTCCATTAATTTTGCGACCACAACTGCTGAGGTGTGTGCTGGTGCGTTGTCATGATGGAAAAGGACTTTCTTGTGGGCCAATCGCGGGCGTTTTTCTTGCAGCTCGGTTTTCAAACGGTCCAATAACGATGAATAATATTCACCTGTAATAGTTTTACCCTTTTCCAGATAGTCGATGAGGATTATCCCTTGCGAATCCCAAAAGACAGTCGCCATAACCTTTCCAGCCGAAGGAACGGTCTTCGCCTTTTTTGGTGCAGATTCCCCCTTGGTAACCCATTGTTTAGATTGTTGTTTGGTCTCAGGAGTATAGTAATGTATCCATGTTTCATCCACAGTGACGAAACGACGCTTAAAGTCCTCCGGATTCTTCTGGAACAGCTGCAAACCATCCTTGCAACATTTCACACGATTCCGTTTTTGGTCAAGCATGAGCAATCGCGGCACCCATCTTGCGGATAGCTTTCTCATGTCCAAATGTTTATGCAAAATATTATGTACCCGTTCAGTCGAGATGCCCACAGCACTAGCAATCTCACGCACCTTAACTCTTCGGTCATCCATCACCATATCATGGATTTGATCAATGATTTCTGGAGTCGTAACCTCCACAGGCCGTCCAGAACGTTCAGCGTCACTTGTGCCCATATGGCCAGTCCGAAAATTTTGAAACCACTTATAAACTGTTCTAATCGAAGGTGCAGAGTCACCATAATGTTTATCAAGCTTCTCTTTAGTCTCCTGAGGCGTTTTGCCTTTCATAAAGTAATGTTTAATCACCACACGAAATTCTTTTTCGTCCATTTCTTGAAAGTCACTCGACTTCCTTGATTCACACGAATGCCAAACACAAAGAAATAGACCAATATGGCTGAAACTTGGTGTGCGTTCATTCAGGAGATGCTACTAACTAAACATGACCTCGATACGTGCCGGTGGTGCCATCTCTCGGACTTTGCGCGGACTTTTCAAACCAGCCTCGTACTGTATATAACTTTTTCATAAGCATACTAATTACAATACTTAAAATATCAAACATATTAGAGATTACCCTATCACATAATCATAAAATTCATCAAGTGTGTAATATGCTTTGGAAACCAGGAATCATTTCAGATGTTTTTTAAGCAGATTATGGGTTAGACTATGTATCTGACTTGGTAGAGTATTCCATCATTTTTTTATGGAACATTCAACATTTTTTGGAGGTATTGATATTTGTTAATGGAGCGCTGAAGATGATTTTTAGTGTTCCGTACAGAACACTTATAAAATGACTTCAGTGTCTGTCTGTCTGTCTCTCCACCTGACTGTTACACCCGATTTTCTCCGAAACTGTTTGTCATAGAAAGTTGAAATTTGGTAATAATATAGGAACTGATGGCCTCATCAGAGCTGTGTAGTTTTGAAAGTTAAATTTTGGACTTAAGGGGTTAGTTTTGGGGGATGAAATCGGAAGTGGAAAAAAATTCTTTACTAGGTCCTCAAGTGTGGTGTCATATGAAAGCTTGTGAAAATATGAGTAAAAAATATATATATAATGTAATACTTGCGCACATTTTTCTTTGTATAATTTTTAAAAAGTCGCGAAAAAATCGCTGCTCCCCCCCTTATCTCAAAAAGTACTGATCGAAAAATTTTAAAAAAACTTTGGAATATTCTCCACGGGGTGTAGATTGAACGAAAATTATCACGAGTGCATTACCTTTAATAATTTTACTGGTATATATATAAAAAAAAAAAATTCAGGGTCATCTGTTTTCAGTAAAGAGTGGAAACAAACTTTATTGAAAACCCATTTGTGGTCTGTTTTGTGCAGTCACTGATCATTTTATACCTCCGTAACAAAATTTTTTGCACCAGTTCATCTTGCACTTGACCGGTTTTTCTGGTAATTGTGAATTAAGCAATTATCTAAGAATAATGCTGGATGATTCCAAGATATGTATATGCATAGCTGTTAAAACTTAATTTCTGTTAAATACCACCCTACAACTATCTTTAGGACGAAGACCACACATACGCATATGTCTTTTGGATTATAAAGACCCTATTTACATAAGACTAGCCGTGCCCGCAACTCCGCGTGTGTACTTGATTCACTGCTATCATCACTGCTTATTCCTTATGTTACCTAGCGTAATAAGGGGAAATAATGGGAGATATTTTATCTCCCAATATTTCCCCTTATCTCTCATTATTTCTCCTTATCTCCCATTATCTCAACATAATTCCTATTATCTAGGCTTATCTCTGCTCATCTCCCATTATTTCTCCTTACCTCCCATTATTTCTCCTTATCTCCCATTATCTCACCTTATCTCCCATTATCTAGGCTTATCTCGACTTATCTAGCAATATTTCTCCTTATCTCCCATTATTTCTCCTTATCTCCTAATATCTCACCATAACTCCCATTATCTAGACTTGTCTCTGCTTATCTCCCATTATTTCTCATTATCTTCCATTATTTATACTTATCTCATCTTATCTCCCATTATCGAGGCTTATCTCGACTTATCTCCCATTATTTCTCCTTATCTCCCATTATCTCACCTTATCTCCCATTATCTCACCTTATCTCCCATTATCTAGGCTTATATCGACTTATATAGAACATATGTGTAAATTTATAAAAACACGCAAATCGTTTTTGAGTGCTAAGCCCACTAACGGACAGATAGACGTTGCGTTTTATATATATCATAGATTTTTTTTGATAAATGTTAAGGACTAAAAAAAACACGTAAATCGGATAAGCGGTTCTCGAATGATAAGCACACTAATGGACAGATAGACAGACGTTGCGTTTTATATATATTATATAGAGCATTATTAATATTATATAACCTGACCTGAACATATGTACGTATGAATTAAAAAAAGTACGTATATCGGATAAGTGGTTCTCGAGTGATAAGCACACTAACAGACAGACAGAGAGACGTTGCATTATATATATATATATATATATATATATATATATATATATATATATATATATATATATATATGTATATCTATATATATATGTATATCTATATATATATATATATATATATATATATATATATATATATATATATATATATGTGTTCTTTGTTACATGATATTGTTACATATTTAACGGTTTAGGCAGCGTATTGCAAGAGAGTGCGCTAGCGGCAAACTTTTTTCCGACTTGATTCACTATTATCGTCACTGCTTATTTCTTATATTACCTAACGTGATAAAATATATTCTATAACCTGGCCAGAGAACATATGTATGTTTAAAAAAAAAAGCGCGTAAATCGGATAAGTTGTTCTCGAGTGATAAGCGCACTAACGGACAGACAGAGATACGTTGCATTTTATATATATTATAGATAGATAACCTGGCCAGAGAACATATGTATGTTTTAAAAAAAAGCATGTAAATCGGATAAGTGGTTCTCCAGTGATAAGCGCACTAACGGGCAGACAAAAAAAAAACATACAAAGAGACAGGCAGACAGACAGGCAGAGAGACGTTGCATTTTATATATCTTATAGATAGAAGATTATAAATAACCTGGCCAGAGAACAAACGTATTAACTAAAAAAAAAAAAAAACACGTAAATCGAATAAGTGGTTCTCGAGTAATAAGCGCACTAACGGACAGACAAACAGACAGAGAGACGTTGCATTTTGTACATATTATATTCTTTGCTACATGATATGTTCCTTATTTAATGGTTTAGGCAGTATATTGCAAGAGAACGCGCTAACGGTAATCTTTTTTCCGACTTGATTCACTATTATCGTCACTGCTTATTCCTTATGTTACCTAATGCAATAAAATGTATCCTATAACCTGGCCAGAGAACATATGTATATGTTAAAAAAAAAAAAGCACGTTAATCGGATAAGTGGTTCTCCAGTGATAAGCGCGCTAACGGACAGACAGAGAGATGTTACATTTTGTATATATTATATATATCCTTTGTTACATGATATTGTTCCATATTTAATTTGGTTTAGGCTGTGTATTGCAAGAGAACGCGCTAGCGGCAAACTTTTTTCCGACTTGATTCACTATTATCGTCACTGCTTATTCCTTATGTTACCTAACGTAATAAAATATAGCCTATAACCTGGCCAGAAAACATATGTATGTTTTAAAAAAATAAAGCACGTAAATCGGATAAGTGGTTCTCCATTGATAAGCGCACTAACGGACAGACAGACAGAGAGACGTTGCATTTTATATATATTATAGATGTGTTACCCAAAGACACTACATGCGGTGGAAAATACCAAGACTTTTGGCCAAAAATCAGTTTTATTCTTTAGTATAGTTTCCTTCAAGAGCGATACACTTATTCCAGCAGCTTTCAATACCTTTCATATAATACAATTTGCCCAGCTCTCTAAAATACACCTCAATTTCTCATTTGACTTCTTCATTTGAGCCAAATCTCTTTCCCTGGAGCCACCTTTTCAAATTTGCAAAAGACTAGGAATAGGGCAGATAAGGAAATAATTCATAGCTCAATTGATTCATTTTCACCATCGATTTTATGAAGTTGTAAGCTGAACCTCTCTCTTGATGAAACAACACTTTTTCTTCGCTAAATACGACCTTTTTTTCTTGCTTTCACCATTCAAACGGTCCAATAAGCCAACCTAATAGTCTCCAGTAATTTTTCGCCCCCTTCTCAAGATATTTGATCAGTATTATTCCATGCACATACCAAAAAATACCTGCCAAACCTTTTCCAGCTGATTTTTGTGTTTTTGGACGCTTCAGTCGGCTTTCATGCGGTTTCAGCACTCTGCTGGCTGTCTGTTGGATCCATTTTTCGTCCATTGTTACGAATCGACGCAAAAACTTCACTAAACGAACGACGATCGAATAATAGATTGGAAAACAAGCTGGAATTAAACCAGTTGGTACAACAGGCTGGCTTCAGGAAGAGTTTTAATACTTATAATCATCTCTTAACTATCAGAACTTTAATAGAGAAAGCAACAGAATATAACTAAAAGTTGTACCTGTTATTTATAGATTATCAAAGGGCTTTTGATAGTATCGAGAGGTGGGCTGTCGAAAGAGCCTTGTTTAACAGCAGGAGAGGTATACTCAGCTCATAAGAACAATATACAACAAAGCTTAAATGATAGTAGAAACGGATAGTAAAACAAATCCTATTCCTATCAAACGCGGAGTAACACAGGGAGATTCCATGAGCCCAAAAATATTTATAGCAGCGTAAGAAGTTTTCAAGGGACGCGAATGGGAAAAAAAAGGGGATTAGTATAAATGGACAAAACTTAAATCATCTGCGTTATGCTGATGATGTAGTGCTAATATCAGATAATTTTAATGAGATACAGGAAATGATTACTGAACTACAACAAATCAGAGAGGCTAGGACTACTGCTGAATAGAGATAAGACAAAGGCTATGACAAACGAAGACAGTCCGCGAGGCTTGAGCATAGAGAGCAGAACACTTAAATATGTAGAGAAATACATCTACTTAGGACAAATAATAAAGTGTGGAAAAGCAAATCAAACGGCAGACATACAGAGAAAATCAGACTGGCATGGGCAGCATTTGGCAAACAAAGGAAAATACTAATCAACAAGAGAATTCCTCTGAAACTAAGAAAGATGGTATTCGATGAATGCATTCTATTGGTTCTCACCTGTGCAGCTCACACATGGACATTGACTAAGAAGATGATGAACCAACTGAGTAAAACACAAAGGGAAATGGAACGCCAGATGCTGAATATAAGATTACAAGACAGAATCAGAAACGAAAGTATAAGATAAAAGACCAAAGTGATAGACTTAGAGAACAGGTAACAGGTTTGAAATGGAGATGGGCAGGTCACACAATGAGACAACAAGATGAGAGATGGAATAAAAGAATAGAAGAATGGAGGCCATGGTTGGGACAAGGATCCAGAGGAAGGCCCCAAACAAGATGCAAAGATGATCTGAAAAGAACGGCTGGTTTAGGATGGATCAGAAAGACGCAGAATCGAGAGAAATGGAAAAATGAAGGTGAGGCCTATGTCCGACAATGGATGGAAGAAGGCTTTTTTTATGGGTCTAGCACACATACTGCAGGGAAGTCCCTAAAGCGCTATAGGAGCGACACGCGGGCGGAAAGAGAGATTCACGTTGTTTTTGAGGCGCTGTAAATTGTACTTGGTGGGAAACACAGTCCCGGGCACATTATTTCAAAGGGATGATGTTCTTTATATAAAAGACTGCTTGAAAAGCGTTTTACGAGGAGTAACAAGCAGAACCTCATACGGATGTGAAGTATTAGCGTGACGTGTTTTTCTAACATGCATCGCTCTAGGAGGAATTTAGCGGGCTACATCCTTCGAACACTTTATACTCGAAAATACTTGTAGAATGGGCTCAAGTCGCCAGCCATTCTTCGATGTTCCAGCGAATCAAGGCCGCCGGTCAGTTCCGGGTCTCCAACCAGACGAACAGCTCTTCTCTGAATAGAATCCAACAAATGCAGTGTATGTTTGGGAGCAGTATTCCATAGTTGGTCGAATTTGAGCTTTCTAAAAAATTAACAGTTGTTGTGGAGTGTAAAGCTTATTTGCTTCCAAATTAACGCCCAACAAATTGAGTGAAGATGTTAGAGGAATGGAGTGCCCCGACATAACTATGTCGGGTTCAGCAAAGTTGACTTTTTTAGAAAAAACTGCCGCCTGGGTTTTTGTAGTGTTAAATTCCACTTGGTTACTGTCACCCCAAGGTAGAATTTCTTCCAGGTCTTTGTTAAGTTGAATGACTTCCTGCTGTCTACGGATATTCGTCTGAGTAGCCGATGTGCGAGTGTTCAAAGTGAATGAAGAGATAAGCGTATTATCATCTGCAAAGCTGTAGATTGGATTCCCGCTGTTTTCCAGCAGATCGTTAATGTAAATGAGAAAGAGTAGGAGACAGTATGGAGCCTTGGAGCACACCGGCGTTGATAGTGAAGGTGTTAGAAAGAAATCCGTCAACTGCCACTCGTAAAGAACGCTCTCTGAGGAAACATGACAGCCACAAAACAGAACTTTTCAGACATACCATAGGAGCGTAACTTAGCCAACAGTCCATCGTGCCAAACACGGTCGAATGCCTTGGATATGTCAAGAGCATCCGCTCGAGATTCTCCAAAGTGTTCAGTTGCGTGCTTCCAAACATGTGTCACATAAGTCAGAAGATTTCCTGTTGATCTTTGTTTACGAAAGCCATATTGATGATCGCTAACAATGTTGAATCCTTTAAGATATTTTAGAAGATGCTGATTGATAGCCTTTTCCATGACTTTCGATATTATTGAAAGCAGTGCGACTGGTCGGCAGGTATTCCGTCAGCACCAGAAGCCTTTTTGGTGTCTAGCTTCATTAAAATACGCTGTCTGAAGACAACATCGGGCATCCTTGACTGCAATATGGGAATAGTAGGTGGTGTTTTTCCCTCCCACAGTTTTTGAGAACTCTGGCAGATATTCCGTCAGCGTCAGAAGCTTTTTTGGTGTCTAGTTTCATTAAAATACGTTTTATTATACGCTGCCTGAAGACAATATCAGGCATCCTTAACTGCACTATGGAAATAGTAGGTGGTGTTTTTCCTTGAAAATCGATAGAATGTGAAGCAAAGAATTCAGCCAACAAGTTCGCTTTCTTCAGCAGTTGTTGCAATAGAATATCTGGCCGTGTGCCGTATGGTGGATTTGCCTGCCTTAGCGACTGACCAAAAGGACCTGGAATTGTTAGGACAAGCGAGAAGTTTGTTTCTAATTCGTTGATTGTGTGCTTCGTTAGTTTCGTAGATAATTTCTTTGCATCTGTTCCGGGCACGAACAAAGGTGTTACGATTTATGCTGTTAGGATGTTCACGCCATTGTTGGTAGGCAAGATGTTTAAAAGCAACAGCTTCTTTGCTTTTTCGGCCAAACCAAGGTTTGCCGTTGGAAGGGATTTCTTCGAAAAAGGGATGTAAGGTTCCATACCAGCCAAAATAACATCGGAAACCTCCCTCGCGCAGTCAGATGGGTCGTCGGATTGAAAACAAGCGCCTAACCAAGGAAAAATTCGAAAATACGAGGCTGGTTTGAAAAGTCCGTGCAAAAATAAAAACTACTTATGTGTTTGGGGTAAACCTTTTTTATTTTTCGACATAGTCTCCTTTTAGGCTTATACACTTCGTCCAACGATGTTCTAGTTTGTTGATCCCTTCCGAATAATAGGATTTGTCCAAGTCTGCAAAATATCCATTAGTGTCTGCAATCACCTCCTCGTTTGAATAAAATCTTTGTCCCGCCAGCCATTTCTTCAAATTGCGGAACAAATAGTAGTCCGAGGGAGCCAAGTCTGAAGAATAGGGGGGATGTGAAACGAGTTGGAATCCTATTTCCATTAATTTTGCGACCACAACTGCTGAGGTGTGTGCTGGTGCGTTGTCGTGATGGAAAAGGATTTTCTTGTGGGCCAATCGCGGGCGTTTTTCTTGCAGCTCGGTTTTCAAAACGGTCCAATAATGATGAATAATATTCACCTGTAATAGTTTTACCCTTTTCCAGATAGTCGATGAGGATTATCCCTTGCAAATCCCAAAAGACAGTCGCCATAACCTTTCCGGCAGAAGGAACGGTCTTCGCCTTTTTTGGTGCAGATTCCCCCTTGGTAACCCATTGTTTAGATTGTTGTTTGGTCTCAGGAGTATAGTAATGTATCCATGTTTCATCCACAGTGACGAAACGACGCTTAAAGTCCTCCGGATTCTTCCGGAACAGCTGCAAACCATCCTTGCAACACTTCACACGATTCCGTTTTTGGTCAAGCGTGAGCAATCGCGGCACACATCTTGCGGATAGCTTTCTCATGTCCAAATGTTTATGCAAAATATTATGTACCCGTTCAGTCGAGATGCCCACAGCACTAGCAGTCTCACGCACCTTAACTCTTCTGTCATCCATCACCATATCATGGATTTGATCAATGATTTCTGGAGTCGTAACCTCCACAGGCCGTCCAGAACGTTCAGCGTCACTTGTGCCCATATGGCCAGTCCAAAAATTTTGAAACCACTTATAAACTGTTCTAATCGAAGGTGCAGAGTCACCATAATGTTTATCAAGCTTCTCTTTAGTCTCCTGAGGCGTTTTGCCTTTCATAAAGTAATGTTTAATCACCACACGAAATTCTTTTTCGTCCATTTCTTGAAAATCACTCGACTTCCTTGATTCACACGAATGCCAAACACAAAGAAATAGACCAATATGGCTGAAACTTGGTGTGCGTTCATTCAAGAGATGCTACTAACTAAACATAACCTCGATACGCGCCGGTGGTGCCATCTCTCGGACTTTGCACGGACTTTTCAAACCAGCCTCGTATTTCATGAGATCTTCCCATTTAACAGATTTATAGTGCCAAATCTTGCGCGGTTTAGCCGCCCCTCTGTCTGATTGGTAGGGTACTCGATGTCGAAAGCAGTTTATGGGTGGAAGAACCTAAGGACGGATTTATGGTAACCGTGTAAATCTCCGGATTGGTGGTTAGAAACGGATCAAGAAGACTGGCGAACTCCCCGTCTCGATCAAGAATCCGTGTTGGTTTGTCAGTAAGCTGAGTTAAGCCGCAACTGATTGAGAATGATTTAATTTCACGACCTTATTCGTCGGTAGTATTTGAATATTTAAGCCAGTTGATGTTGTGGACATTAAAGTAGCCCAGGATGGCAATTTTGGCATTTAGATAGTTAATTTGTAAATGATGCAAGAGAAGCGAAAAGTGTTCTAAAGTTAGTATCACATCACTTGGTGGTCGATAGATAATACAGATGAGCCTTGTGTTTGTTAAGTGGTTATTTTTAACCACATAACATCAAAGTTTGGGGGCTCCAGAGCCCCTTCTCCTTGGCAAGAGAGGTCGCATCTGACAAAAAGCTACGGCTAAATCGGGAATATAAGTCGTACCCAGGATAAAGATAGTTGACTGTGCTGGTCGATGAACTGACCTTGGTTACACAGAGAGCGAGTTGGTGCACCGAATTCTTGTTCGAGTTTAAACCTCGTATGTTGCAAAAATCTTTTTTAAAATTATGATGTCTGCATGTTATGCTTATTAGATAGAACGATCGGCATATAGTTGCTTTCCACGGACCAGATGTGCCACAACACTTCTCAAGCCATTCTTGGATATTGGCTGTATTTTTCCCATTAAAAAGCACTGTTTAATCAACACACGAAATTCTTTTTCTTCCATCGTTTTGCAAAAATAGACAAAATGTCATGAAAATTTTATATGAATCTTCTGGGAGTTGATACTAACTGTAAATCATTGTTTTTTTTTGTGCTGCCATCTGTCTGAAAGACTGAGGACTTTTCACCCCACGTCGTATAACCCCATATGAGATTTGCAACTGCACAAAGACATGAAATGCCACCAAGGCGGTCTCCTCACTCACACAGGAAAACAAGATATTTAGATCATAATTATACTTTGCTAGAGATGCACATAGCTGTTCGGTGTGGCCTCTCCAGTCCAATCTGCTGTCGATTGTCATATGCAAAAATGATAGAGAATTGTTTACTTGTAATGTTTCCTCATTGAATTGAAAGTGAAACTTATTGATGTCGTTTCTCCTATTAAAATTTAAAAAATTGAGTTTTATCAACATTTAGGAGCAAGTTATTTTTTATAAACCATTGTTCAAGGTCACTCATGCTCTCGCCCATTCTTTCTTTACATTTATCCTTAGTTTTTAGTGTTCCGTACGGAACACTTATAAGATCACTTCGGTGTCTGTCTATCTGTCTGTCTGTCTGTCTGTCTGTCTGTCTGTCTGTCACACCCGATTTTCTCCGAAACTATTTGACATAGAAAGATGAAATTTGGTAATAATATATGAATTGATGGCCTCATCAGAGCCATGTAGTTTTGAGAATTAAATTTTGACTTAAGGAGTTAGTTTTGGGGGGTGAAGTCGGAAGTAAAAAAAAAAAATTTTTACTAGGTCATTGAGTGTGGTGTCAAATGAAAGCTTGTGAGAACACGAGTAAAAAATATATATATAATATTATACTTGCGCGCACTTTTCTTTGTATTATTTTTAAAAATTCGCGAAAAATCGCTGTCCCGGGCCTTATCTCGAAAAGTACTTATCAAAAAATTTCGAAAAAATTCTGGAATATTCTCCACGGGGTGTAGATTGAACGAAAATTATCACGAGTGCATTACCTTTAATAATTTATATGGTATATAAAAAAAAACAAAAATTTCAAGGTCATCAGATTTCAGTAAAGATTGGAAACAAACTTTGTTGAAAATTCATTTGGGGTGTGTTTTGTGAAGTCACTGATCATTTTATACCACCGTAACATAAATTTTGACTTAAGGGGTTCGTTTTGAGGGGTGAAATCGGAAGTGAAAAAAATTTTTTTTTACTAGGTCATCGAGTGTGAAAACACGAGTAAAAAATATATATGTAATGTAATACTTGCGCACACTTTTCTTCGTATTACTTTTAAAAAATCGCTGTCCCCTACCTTATCTCGAAAAGTACTGATCAAAAAATTTTGAAAAAATGGAACATTCTCCACGGGGTATAGATTGAACGAAAATTATCACGAGTGCATTACCTTTAATAATTTATTTGGTATATATAAAAAAAAAAAAATTTCAAGGTCACCAGTTTTCAGTAAAGATTGGAAACAAACTTTGTTAAAAACTCATTTGGGGTGTGCTTTGTGAAGTCACTGATCATTTTATACCACCCTTAAAAACAATCAACGTACGGAACACTAATTGTGCAAGTTCAACTTGCACTTGACCGGTTTTTTTTACTTATGATTACGGAGGTGTCAGCGTAGAGTACTATATCTTGATTTATAACATTACATATCTCATTAACTGTGAAACACCTTTTTGCACGTTTACACTCGAATTTTTAATTTGTTTATTAACAAAAGCCCAAAGAGTTTTAAATTTATTACTAGTGTTCCGAATGGAACACTTATGGGATCACTTCAGTGTCCGTCCGTCTCTGTCTATCACATCCGATTTTCTCCGAAACTGTTTGACATAGAAAGTTGACATTTGTATCAAATATAGGAATTGATGGCACAGTCACAGCCATGTAATTTTGCTAATGTAGATTGCTAGTTAAATTTTGAGTTAAGGGGAGTTTTAGGGGAGTTCTCCATAAGGTAAAGAAATTGACCAAGCTCGTGGGGTGGTAACATAAGCCCAAATTGAAGCGAAAATTACATTGCTCCAGTCATGATCTATATTTTCCTCTGCCCATGCAAGTCGTTTCTCTCTGTTTTTCGCTTATCAATAGTTTCTTGATTGTACTCGGCTACTTCAAATTGTTAGCCCGTAGACGAGTGCGAATTGTTTCATACGCTTTGGCGCAAAGTTAATTAAGGATTTCCAGAAAACATGTTAATAATCATTTTTTCGTCATTGACACTTTTCCTCTCGGCCACGTTCTGGTTGATCATCAACATTTTTTCAACTGAGCGTATTGTTTCACCTACTTGCTAACAAATCCCTCGACTTGCCCATAAACTGTCAAGTATTCTTGAAAAAATGTGTTTCGAAATCATTTTTTGCCACCAATGTATTCTTTGGTGTGCTAACAACGGCGCAATCACCTTAGTAAGCTGCCCAATCGCCTCCTGTATCAATAATCGCCTGGCATCTTCGAGGCATGCTGTCGACGAGATTTTCTGCATACTTACGCGGCAGTGATCTCCAAATTTTTCGCGAGACAACTGATTCAAAGTCCTGAGTCTATCCTCTGAGCTTTCTCTTTACAAGGGATTAAACGTTTTCAATAGGGTTGGCGTCCGGCGATTGTAAGGACCTCTCTAGTATCTTAACTTTCGCTTGCACCTTTTAGTCTCTGTCCAACTTGCTGCAGTGTTTTGGGTCATTATCTTTTTGCAGGATCCAATCTTTGTTTTTCCTATTAAACCAGCGTTTAGCGGTTTGTAAAAAGGCTTTCTCGTAAATATCACACATCTTTTCGCATTTAAATTGTACGTGAAAAGATACAAATTGCCGAACCCTTGTTTGGAAAAGCATCCCCAAACATGCATTTTGATTTTATGCTTGATGGTTCGCTGAACAAGACGATTGGTGGCAGTTGCCCAGGCCCCAGGAGCCGTCGCATATCCCCAAAAGGAAGCTTCGTCCCTGAAAATCACGTTGTCCCGTCGATGTTATCGTGGACTCAAGTGTTTCTTCAACACGCTTCGGAATTGGACATCATGAGCACGAAAATATCGAATGGTGTCATGGGACACATTCAAACTTGTGAAAACAAAGACACGATCCATTTTCCGACTTTCAGAGTGACTTTGCCTACCAAGCGACGTTTTGGCAAGCCCTTGACATTTTTCGTCTCGTTAAAATAATTTACCCACTTCTTCACAAACGATACCGATTCTTTAATATATTTAGCGGCCGCGGAATGTGTCATTTTCGGCCTTTTTGGATGAGAATAAAGAAAGACTGCCTCGAATCGACGCGCTAACTAATGACTCATTTTGGATTTTACGTGATTTCGACGAAAGTTCAGAATCGACTGATACTTTTACTAATATGCGTCGTAGACAAAGGTTCCCTCTGCCGATTTTTTGTTGAATCGCTAGAATGGCATCTACTAAAAATGAATTATCGCTGACACGTTCTTACTTAACAGGCTGTACTTAATAGTGTCTATAGGCGTCACTTTTATCACTTAACCATTATTAATTAAAATCTTGTTTTCACAGCTGATTGAATTAGAATTTTTTAATTGTTTTAGATTAAAAGTGTAGAATCCAGCCCAGAACACACAGGAACTCAAAGAACAAATTCAAATACTCAAAATGGAACCTCGAACTTGGAACCAAACTCATTTAATTACAAATTAACATTAAACGAAGCATTAAAGAACATATCATTAGCTTATAGTCCTGTAACGAAACAGTTGCATCTTGTAGAAGATGTATGTGATGTTAAGAAAGATATTATTGAGCCAGAATCTCGACATGACAAGACATTTGACGAATGTGATGTTAATTCTACGAATAAATTAGAGAAAAGTTGTGATGAAAAAGGTTTAGCTAAGGTAAGAACAGAAAAAACAATAAAAAAGGCAAGGACTCTTCGAAATAATTTTATAATCAGCACACTCATACTATAGCAACCTAGAAAACTGATATTTGGTTTTATTTTTTTTAAATAAATAAATAATAACTTTATTTTCGTAATGACTAGTATATACTCGTATTAAGTCCTAACCTGCACATCACTACACAAAACAGGCTCTTTTTCGGAATTTTTTTACACTCTATTATACAAGCAACAAAAAAAATCTGTTTTGAAGTTTTAATATATGCATATTAAAATGTACAAAATAATTTTTTATTTTATGGTATTGGACAAAATGGCGGCGCACTAACACGCGGCATCTGTTTTTGGAGGTGTTCGGTGGCCGGCAGTAGAACAATTTGAATTCCCCATCTAGACTAAACAAACAATTTTTTTTTATTATTTACATTAGTTTTGCTAGAGAAGTACATGCGAATATTGAAAAATATCAGTTTTTAAATTTTTGTTCTAGAAATAGGTCTTTATTTGTTTATAAAAAAAAGTAACTGATTAATCCTAATAATCGTGTGTACTTCCCTAGAGAATCTTATTATAAAGCTATAGTTAAAAGCTCGAGTTAATCGGATGTAAATTGTTGGAGTTATGCTGCCGGCCGATTTAAAAAACGTAGTTTCGAGAAAAACACGTTTAAAATTTCAAAATGTTTTCTCTATGAAATTTTAAAAATTTTGGGATGCCAATTTTTTTTACCTTTATTCTGCAATCTCAAGACCATAAAGCAGCTCTTCCACATTTTGGTCCTCAGCCTCTTTCTTGGACGATCTTAACTCCTGTCTAGCATTTTTCGCAACCATCGAGAATGAGTGATTGGCGGCTCTCACGCGTCCCTCATCCGCACAAAAATTATGGCCGATACCTGCGTATGTCCCGACATTTGTTTATCATTATCTTTTGTTTTGCATTATGCATCGCGAATCAGCCTCTCCAGTTGCTTGGATTGTACTGTATGGCGTACCCAGAATGTGGAACAAAATAGGCATGGTAGTTAACGTATTAATAAAGACGTAATGATGCCAATTATACTTAATTTAAGAAAGTATTAGCCATTAGTGATAGATTAAATGTACCGACTAAGCCAAATCACTCCAACAGGCTGCGCGCAAAGTAAACGCCTTTTCGTGCCCTACGACTTCTTTCAGAAATTAAGCAATAAAAGCAAAAAAAAAAAAATTTTAATCTAGAATAAGGCGATGATATGTTTTTAGGACTATAAATAACACATGGGCTGAAAAGTCCCGGGCCTAACACATAGATGGCGCTAGTTTTATTGCAGTCACCTTTTTTTCAGTTAATACTAACCTTCAAAAGACAGCTGTTAAAATTTCATGATATTCTATTCATTAGTTTGTGAGTTATTGTGCTAAGAGTGACGCTACTTTTGTTATTTTCAAAACAATGGATCAAAAACAATTTCGTGTTTTAATTTTACACTGCTTCTTGATGGGAAAAAATACCGTTCAAGCGAAGCAATGGCTTGAAAAGTGTTATGGGGACCGCGCTCCATCAGAAACAACAATAAAACGTTGGTTTGCTGACTTCAAACGTGGTCGTAGAGACACCGATGATGCAGAACGCAGTGGACGTCCAAATGAGGCGGTAACACCAGAAAACATCAAAAAAATCCATAAAATCGTTTTGAATGATCGAAAAGTGAAGTTGCGTGAGTTAGCTGACATCGTAAAGATATCAAAAGAACGTGTTGGCTTTATATTGCATGAGCATTTGACTATGAGAAAGCTCTGTTCAAAGTGGATGCCGCGTTTGCTCACTGCTGATCAAAAACAAAAACGTGTTGATGATTCTGAGCAGTGTTTGGCCATGTTTAAACGTAACAAACCGGAATTTTTGCGTCGATATGTGACAATGGATGAAACATGGATCCATCACTTCACTCCGGAATCAAAACGATCGTCATCTGAGTGGACAGCAACTGGTGAACCTCGTCCAAAGCGCCCGAAAGCACAACAATCGGCTGGAAAGGTTATGGCCTCGGTATTTTGGGATGTGCGTGGTGTAATATTCATCGACTATCTTGAGAAAGGAAATACCATCAACAGTGAATATTATATAGCGTTATTGGAGCGTTTGAAGGCCGAAATTGCAAAGAAACGACCGCATATGGCAAAGAAAAAAATTTTGTTTCATCAAGACCGTGTCACAAGTCAATCAAAACAATGGCAAAACTACATGAATTGAACTTCGAATTGCTCCCACATCCACCGTATTCGCCAGATTTGGCTCCCAGCGACTACTGGCTGTTCGCAGACCTGAAAAAAAATGCTCGCCGGTAAGAAATTTCGCACGAATGAAGAGGTTATCGCTGAAACTGAGGCCTATTTTGAGGCAAAAGATAAATCGTTCTACAAAAGTGGTATTGAAATGTTAGAGCGGCGCTGGAATGATTGCGTTGCTCTTGATGGAGATTACGTTGATGAATAAAGCTAATTTTGAACCAAAAAAACCGTGTTTTCTTTGTTAGGCCCGGGACTTTTCAGGCCATGTGTTACGTCATTTAAACAAAAAAAAGTTTTCAAAAATTGCAGGTAGATAAAACCCTTTAAGGAAAACTTGGTGCCTTAAACCAAAAATGGCGCTTTGGCTATGTTTTTTTTTGATGGGTTTAGCACACATGCTGCAGGGAAATCCCTAAAGCGCTACAGGAGCGACACGTGTGCGGAGAAAGCGATTCACGTTGGTCTTGAATCGCTGTAAATTGTACTCGGTGGGAATCACAGTCCTGGGCAAATTATTCGAAAGGGATGAGGTTCGTCATATAAAAGACTGCTTGAAAAGGATTGTACGAGGAGTAACAAGCTGAACCTCATACAGATGTGAAGTATTAGCGCGACGTGTATTTCTAGCATGCACCAATCTGAGAGGAGTTCAGCGGGCTACGTCCATCGAACACTTTCCATGAAAATACTTGTAGAATAGACTGAAGTCGTCAACCGTTCTTCGACGTTCCAACGAATCAGTTCCGAGTCTCCAATCAGACGAACAGCTTTTCTCTGAATAGAATCCAACAAATGCAGTGTATGTTGGGGAGCAGAGCCCGCAATATGGAAGCAAAGCCCTCAATATGGGAGCAGTATTCCATAGTTCGTCGAATTTGAGCTTTGTACAGAATTAACAGTTGTTATGGAGTGTAAAGATTTCTGGTTCGAGATAATATTCCCAGCTTTTGAGAAGCTCTCTTTGCTATGCTTGCAACATGTTCATGCTGTGACATATTTGCTCCCAAATTAACGCCCAACAAGTTGGTTGACGATGCTAGAGGTATGGAGTGCCCCGACATAATGATGTCGGGTTCAGCAACGTATTAACTTTTTTTAGAAAAAACTGCCGCCTGGGTTTTTATAGCGTTAAATTCTACTTGGTTACTGTCACCCCAAAATAGAATTTCTTTTAGGTCTTTGTGAAATTGGATAACTTCCTGCTGACTGCAGATATTAGTCTGAGCAGCCGATGTCCGAACGTTCAAAGTGAATGAAGAGATAAGCGTACTGTCATCTGCAAAGCTGTAGATTGGATTCCTGGTCTTTTCCAGTAGATCGTTAATGTATATGAGAAAGAGAGTAGGGGACAGTATAGTGCCCTGGGGCACACCGGCGTTGATAGTGAAGTTGTTAGAAAGAAATCCATCAACTGTCACTCGTAAAGAACGTTCTCTGAGGAACCATGAGAGCCACAAACAGAACTTTTTAGACATATCAGAAGAGCGTAGCTTAGCCAACAATCCATCGTGCCAAGCACCATCGAATGCCTTGGATATATCAAGAGCAACCGCTCGAGATTCTCCAAAGTGTTCAGTTGCGTCGTTCCAAACATGTGTTACATAAGTCAGAATATCTCCTGTTGATCTATGTTTACGAAAGCCATATTGATGGTCGCTAATAATGTTGAATCCGTCAAGATATGTCAGAAGATGCTGATTAATAGCATTTTCCATTACCTTCGATATTATTGAAAGCAGTGCGACTGGTCGGTAGTTATTTGGCCTTCTTGCCTTTTTTAGGTATCGGCTGAACTGTAGCACATTTCTAGTAGAAAGGAAATATTCCGTTTCTGTAGGATAGGTTGAAAAATCTACAGAAAACTAGTGTTAGTTCCCTCACACAGTTTTTGAGTTCTATGGCAGGTATTCCGTCAGCGTCAGAAGCTTTTTTGGTGTCTAGCTTCATTAAAATACGTTTTACGATACACTTTCTGAAGACAATATCGGGCATCCTTGACTGCACTATGGAAATAGTAGGTGGTGTTTTTTCTCTCGTTAGGATTTTCACGCCCTTGTCGATAAGCAAGATGTTTAGAAACAACAGCTTCTTTACATTTTCGGTCGAACCAAAACTTGTCGTTGGAAGGGCATTTCTTCGAAAAAGGGATGTAAGCTTCCATGCCGGGTCGAAAACAAACGTCTAACCAAGAGAAAGTTCAAAGATATTCCATGAGTTCTTCCCATTTAGCAGATTTGTAGTGCCAAATCTTGCGCGGTTTAGGCGTCTCTCTGTCACTGATTGGTAGGATACTCGATGTCGAAAGCAGTTTATGGCCGGAAGAACCTAACGGCGGATTTACGGTGACAGTGTAAATCTCTGGACTGGTAGTTAAAAACAGATCAAGAAGACTGGCGAACTCCCCGTCTCGATCAGGGATTCGTATTGATTCGTCAATAAGCTGAGTTAAGCCATAATTGATTGAGCTTCAGCTTCGCGACCTTTTTCGTCGGTAGTATTTGAATACTTAAGCCAGTTGATATTGTGGACATTAAACTCGCCCAGGATGACAATTTCGACATTTGGATAGTTATATTTATTTGGATAGTGGATAACGGTAATTAGATCCATAGTAACATAGGGAACTGCAGTATGGCCACCACCACGTGAGGGAAACATTTACAGAAAATGAGTATCCATAATGGTCCTACGACATGCAGACTATGTGGTGAAGAGGAAGAAACCTCTATGCATATCATATATGAATGTGCGACTTTAACTCGGAACAGACATAAGTTGCTCGGAAAACTACATTGTATCGACGCTCATGTAACCAAGAGCGGGGAATACCATACGCCAAGAGGCTGCAGTGCACAAACAGACACAATCGCCTAATCCGCCTACAACCAACCAACTAATTTAGTGAGGCGAATGGTGTTAGGTTTGTTGACCATGCACCCTTACACTGCGATAGCTGCCCTCGGTGTTTCAAATATGATTTTAGGAAATTGTAAGATATTAATTTTTACCAGCAGAGTACTGGGACGAACGGTCAAAGGCCTTCGTAAGGTCACAGAATGCAGTGCTTATTGTTTGATCAGCCTCAAAAGATTACTATATCTGTCACAAACTCTATTAGTTGTTGAAAAATCTTTCGTGAATCCAAAAAGAAAGTTATCAATCTACATGCAAAGTCCATATCAACTAGTTTTGATTTGATGTTGGCGATATTTTTTTTATATATATCTGACATACCCTGGAAACGTCTGTTTTTCTCAAAATGAAAGTATTTGTTAAGAACAGCGGTCATTGGTATTACCAAGCTGTCTCCGATTTACTGGATTAAGGGAACATTACACTTACTCGGTCGGAAATTTTAATAATTTTTATGGGACTGATAGATTAATAAAAAAAAACATTTTTTATGTCCGTAATTTTCCTGACATATATTTTAAGTCTTCAAATACAAGAAAAAATCTTTACATAATTTTTAAATGATTTTTATAGGGTTTTTTTTGCAGCCTTATGAAAGCCATTTTGAACATTTTGATCTGCTGGCGGGCGCGTACGATTGCGGCTCACTGGAATGTCTGAAAAAAAAATATCCTTAGAAAAAACTATGACTATGGCCCCAGTATAGACTACGATTATTTTGTTCGAGCAAAAATTCACAAAATGGTGGATCTCCAAAGTTGGTGGTCCTAAAAATAGGATTTTTTTGCTTAAAAAAAACATTAAAAATTGAGTAAAAAATTAACCAATCTCTTTTATTCTAGTTTATACTGGGCCTATTGCTGTGTAGAAGAATATATTAAAATTTCACACCGTTTGGTTAAATGGTTTTTAAGTTATCGTGCACGCCGATTACAAAAAACGTTGTCTAGGGAAAAAAACGCGTTTAAAGTTTTGACAAACGAATTTCCACATATAAAATTTACTTACGTTCAATCAGCTATGCCTGCTGCATACAAAATTCCTTCCGACTACTCATACGCCTCGTTCTCAAGGTTCTTTCGTCTCTCCGTGCAATTCTGCCATTATTTATAACAACTCTGAATACAGCCTCAACTGCGATTTTAATATTTTCGATGATTTTGTAAGTTATTTCATAAAAGCCCGTTCCTAAATCCATCAGGCCACAAAAATTGTTTACTCCATCGATTCCACAGCCGAGTAAACTCATTACAAAAATGAAACGTCTATTAATTTCATATGATTTTGGGATTAGAATCAATATGTGTATCGTCGCATTCACACACAACACAAAACTCAAAACTTACTCCTCTTTCGTCTCGTTTGAAAAATTTCACGTCTCTATCCCAAACTATGCACTTCAACTTTTGTTGTAAAGTTCGCTTCGAACTAAATTTCCAATATTGTTTTATTCATTTTGCACAATATTAGCCGAGACGTTTACTGAATGATGTTAGCCCTGCGAGCGATGTTTGAGCAGGCCAGCATACCGTTTGCATTAGAGCTACAGTTTTGCCTCAAACTGAAAAAATATTGTACCTATTATAGTAAGCTCTCCTTTTACCTGCTTCTATCTTTCTTAGAATCATAAAAGTAGCAGCAAATGTTGGACGCAGATAGAGCAAAACCTTTGTAAACGACCAAAAGGTAAGTTGACATGCCGCGCGATCGATTTGGCCTCTCTTACACTTGGTGCTATAATCGTCTATAACTTCGAAAGTATTTGAAATTTTCCTCTGAAATTTTCAGAGAATATTAATAAAATATAATATTTTCCAATAAGTTACTTTCTAAAAAGTCGATTTTTCCAACCCGAGAAAGTGTAATGTTCCCTTAATCTATTAGTTAAGCTAAAAACATCTTTAGTTTACTGTTTTTTAGTTGCTTTATAAATTGGTGTATGTACTTCATCTTCCACTGCTGTTTTGAGAAACAGAGGGTATTCGGTGTTTTCAAAACTGGCAGTTAATGCTTCTGGATCGGGGATATTTTCATCAGACCTAGGCAGTGCAATTTAACCAGATAATGTCATCGCGTTTTTTATTTTATAAAATAATCACTTATTTTATCAGCTTTTTATATCGGATTTAATAATAAATTTTTCTTTTTAAGGAAAATTTAAGCCCAGCCAAAAAATTAGGCCACCGAAGGATACAAGAAGGGTCATACTCAAGTACGATCTCTACTTTAAGTGAACCCTCAACGTCAGGTAGTTTAATAGGTAGTGAAGACAGATCATTATCAAATTTTGGCGACGAAGCTAGTCTTTGTGAAGAAAAGACGAGAAAAAAGAGTCTGACGCAATTTTTTACAAAGTAAGTACTTCATAGTTTAATTTACTGCTGCGTCAAAAGGATGGTGTCAAAAGTTTATATCCTAAGTTGAAAAAGTTTAGGTTGGACTTCCTCTCGGGAACGCTACAAATTATTTTTTTGTGGTCTTAAATATGTGTTTTATTTATTATTATATAACCTTTTCAAATTTTCTGACTGTTTCATCAAGTTAAAATTTGAGTTAGGGCGGCTGAATTCGACAAGGGCGCCGAAAATCGAGAAAGTTTGGGAACCACCGATTTAGGAGAGAACAATGTCGCGCAACAATCAAGGTTGAATTATAACTTTAAATGTTGTCATTCTAGGAAACAAAGACTCTTATAAGGATCTTTACCTGTGTTATTAGCCTTTCACACGATTTTTCAAATCATTTTTACTGAAAAAAATGTGAGGCACATATTTTATAATTTTTACACAAATTTTCAATTGGATAATTGATGACGCGTTTGCTTGCTGCAAGTCCAATCTTTGCTCTATAACCAAAAAAATGTCATAAGAGAAATAGCTTCTCAGAATTATTCAATTTATCCGCGTACGATTTCTTACGCAATTTATATTTTTTAATTAAATTACACACCTTGCAACATCTTCGGGGAAGAAGAAGAAACTCACTTCCGACGTACTTTTTAAATTAACCCTCCTTTCCCCATAATTATATAAATAATTTCTCAACCTTTTCGATTCTTTTCACTGACAAACATTTTTAATTCTCTTTTTATACAAACTCTCTCTGCCTTTTGTCTTTAAATTCATATCAACTGAAGTCACTTCAAGAAACGATCGACAATAGATTTCAAAATACACATTCCGAGATCAGATGTAAACATTGAACGGCCTTTTTGAAAGAGGAGCCCGCTGACGCGCACGCCGCACAGTGGGGAAAAACGAAAAATCGTGTTTCAAAATTGTCTAGAGCCTTCAATTTTGGTTCGGTTTGGACGATTTTTTTTTTAAATTGAAGCTTATTAAATTCCGAACAAAGGTGTCGGAGCCGATTTTGCAATTATTTTGTTTCAAAATGGCGGACGTCTTCAAAATGGCGGTTTCTGATTATATAGCGAGTGAGACACAGAAAACGCTTACAGTTTCAAACCAAGTTGTGCTAAAATGCGTGTATGTATGTTTTTTTATGTCGCAGATAATATATCTAATATCACAGTTACAAGATTAATAATAATGAACCCAAAATGGCTGCCATGACCAATAAAAGTATTATAAATATGAATAAACGTACCATTATTATTTTATATCCATAACATTTGCATAAATAATTTCTTTAAGGTTGTTAATTATAAATATGTTTCAACAATTGACTTAAAATGACAAATCAAGTATGGCGGATGCCAAAATTGAATCGAGCAAGAAAGTTTCTCTGTGGCATTTAGACTGTGGCAGTCAGATCATTCAAGTTATTCAAGTTTAGTTGCTGGATTTAAATTTTCATGCAGTTATTGCTAGAATATTGCTGCTGTAAATTTTAAGTATCGTAGACAATTTTCTAGCAGATACAAAAAACAGCGATACACGCTAGAAAATGGCTACAACAGCTAAAACGTTTTGTTAAAATAGGGACAGCTAAATATTTTGCTGCACTAGCCACATTGTTTGCTGTTGTAGCAAAAAAGTGGCTGCTATTGCTAAACAATGGCACAACTTGGTTTGAAACTGTAAGCGTTTTCTGTGTCTCAGTCGCTATATAATCAGAAACCAACGTCCGCCATTTTGAAACAAAAGTTTAATTGAAAAATCGGCTCCGACAACTTTGTTCGGAATTTAATAAGCTTCAATTTAAAAAAAAAAAAAATCGTCCAAATCGAACCAAAATTGAAGGCTCTAGACAATTTTGAAACACGATTTTTTCGTTTTTTTTTTTTTTTTCCCCACTGTCAAAAATCTCGTCACCAACTTGGAGCTCACTTTCGCTACTATACTGGGTTTACTGCGTTATTACGTTGATTTATTGCATTTAAATCAAAAAAAGCCGCATTTAGCGAAGAAAAAAGTTATTTCAGTAAGATAATGTATCAGCTCACAAGTCCATAAAATCGATGGTGAAATTGGACCAATTGTACTATGAATTGCTTCCTTATACGCCATATTCTCCAGATCGGACCCCCGGTGATTATTACCTCTTTCCAAATTTGAAGAGGTGGCTTCAGGGAAAGATATTTGGTTCAAATGAAGAAGTTGAATGGGAAACTGAGGGTAATTTTAGAGAGCTCGACAAATTGTATTATATGAAAGGTATCCAAATGCTGGAAGATCGCTGAAGGAAACTATGTTGAAGAATAAAATCAATTTTTGGCAGAAAACATTGTAACAATAAAATTACTTAATTACTTTGTTAACTGATACTAAATATATTTTTGTACAGATTTACAAATGCGTTATCGCGATTTCGTAGTACAAATACATTTTTAAACGCTTAACTAAGACTAGAACATATTTTTTTTTGTTTTTATTCTTAGTTAAGCGTTTGAAAACGTAGTTGTACTACGAAATCGCGATAACACATTTGTAACAAAGTAATTAAGTAGTTTTATTGTTAAAATGTACTGTCAAAAAGTAACGGACTAATCAATCAATTCTAGAAAACATTGTTTTTTCAAAAGTATCCGGATTTTTCACCCTATGTAGTACAAATCATAAAAATGTTTTTTTTTTCAGAAATGTGTTTTCGTGGAAGTCGAATTGCACAGAATCACACGGGTATGGAAGTAGTGTGTGGAAACTATTTGGAAAGAGCTCCACAGAAGCGAATAATTCACCCTTGCATGCTGTTGCTAGCTCTTCAGCTTTGATCCAGTTAAAACGGTAATATTTTCTTTATTTCATTATGTTATTTCATCGAGTTTAAACGTACTTTTGTATAACAAGAAACTGGAAAAAAAATATGGGAACGCCTTAATATCAAATCTCAAACTGTCGCGATATCCATCAAAATGTGTTCCTTTGTTCAATTGACTTTAAAAAAGCCTTTGACAAGGTTCGCCACGAAAAACTTCTAGAGATATAGATGACAAAGACATTCGTACCATCGTCAAGTTGTACTAGCATCAGACAGTTGAAGTACAGTTGGAGCATCAACTATCGGATGGAATTAAAATTAAACGGGGTTGTATTCTATCGCCCTTGTTGTTCAACCTCTATTCAGAGGTGATATTTAACGAAACACTCATTGGTACCACTGAAGAACTTAACATCAACGGCGTTAACATAAATAACATCAGATACGCCCATGATACATTAATTATCAGTAATAACAGAAAAGATCTACAAAAACTTATGGATAAATTAACTGACACTTGTACACATTTTGGTTTGAGACTCAATGCAAATCAAACAAAATATATGATTATAAGCAAATAATCTAATATTGAAGGTGGTGGTATTACAGATGGCACAGAGATAGAGAGAGTTTTTAAATTGATGTATCTCGGTAGCAGTATCAACGACCACTAGGATTCGACTGTAGCTGTCAAAATTCGAATAGAGAAGTCACGACCTATCATTGAAACTACGGATGAAAAAGGTGGGCTGCTATGTCTTTCCGGTTCTCTTTTACGGCATGCTTAAATGTCTGGAGGCATTCAAGATGTGGGTGTATCGACGACTGCTGAAGTTGGATGGACGGAATTAGTAACAACAGCGTTTCCACTAGCATAGAAGAGGACTTGGAGGTGGTCACGACCATCACGCGACGCAAATTAGAGTATTTTGGCCACATTATGAGACATCCAGTAAAATACGAAATTTTGCATCTCATTATAGAGGGAAAGATTCCACGCTGACGTGGTCTAAGGAGAAGGTGAATATTGTGGTTGAAAAATTTGTGGCAGTGGTACAGAAAGTCTACGGTTCAACTCTTCCGAGCGACGATCATCATTAACATGGTAGGCAACATGATAACCAACGATTGTTGGACGGTCATGATACCCAAAGAAGAAGAAATTATATCTGTTACCCGTTTATTCCAAAAAACTTTAAATATCTTAAGGTTTAATTACTAATAAATACGAGGCTGGTTTGAAAAGTCCGTGCAAAGTCCGAGAGATGGCACCACCGGCACGTATCGAGGTCATGTTTAGTTAGTAGCATCTCTTGAATGAACGCACACCAAGTTTCAGCCATATTGGTCTATTTCTTTGTGTTTGGCATTCGTGTGAATCAAGGAAGTAGAGTGATTTTCAAGAAATGGACGAAAAAGAATTTCGTGTGGTGATTAAACATTACTTTATGAAAGGCAAAACGCCTCAGGAGACTAAAGAGAAGCTTGATAAACATTATGGTGACTCTGCACATTCGATTAGAACAGTTTATAAGTGGTTTCAAAATTTTCGGACTGGCCATATGGGCACAAGTGATGCTGAACGTTCTGGACGGCCTGTGGAGGTTACGACTCCAGAAATCATTGATCAAATCCATGATATGGTGATGGATGACAGAAGAGTTAAGGTGCGTGAGATTGCTAGTGCTGTGGGCATCTCGACTGAACGGGTACATAATATTTTTTTATAAACATTGACCAAAAACGGAATCGTGTGAAGTGTTGCAAGGATGGTTTGCAGCTGTTCCAGAAGAATCCGGAGGACTTTAAGCGTCGTTTCGTCACTGTGGATGAAACATGGATACCTTACTATACTCCTGAGACCAAACAACAATCTAAACAATGGGTTACCAAGGGGAATCTGCACCAAAAAAGGCGAAGACCGTTCCTTCGGCCGGAAAGGTTATGGCGACTGTCTTCTGGGATTCGCAAGGGATAATCCTCATCGACTATCTGGAAAAGGGTAAAACTATTACAGGTGAATATTATTCATCGTTATTGGACCGTTTGAAAACCGAGCTGCAAGAAAAATGCCCGCGATTGGCCCACAAGAAATTCCTTTTCCATCACGACAACGCACCAGCACACACCTCAGCAGTTGTGGTCGCAAAATTAATGGAAATAGGATTCCAACTCGTTTCACATCCCCCTATTCTCCAGACTTGGCTCCCTCGGACTACTATTTGTTCCCCAATTTGAAGAAATGGCTGGCGGGACAAAGATTTTATTCAAACGAGGAGGTGATTGCAAACACTAATGGATATTTTGCAGACTTGGACAAATCCTATTATTCGGAAGGGATCAACAAACTAGAACATCGTTGGACGAAGTGTATAAGCCTAAAAGGAGACTATGTCGAAAAATAAAAAAGGTTTACCCCAAACACATAACTAGTTTTATTTTTTGCACGGACTTTTCAAACCAGCCTCGTACATCTTATTTAAACAATTTTTTATTCTATTAATGATTATATTTGTAGTCCATCATCATTGCCTGCAAAAACTTTTGAAGAAGAACAAAAACATGCGCAGGAGTACAATGAAATTCTTGCCGCAGCCAAAAAGAAGGAAGCAAAGAGTACCGCGGCAAAGGAAAAACAGAAAAAAATACAGTTACAGCAGGAAGAACAGCAGGCGGCTGCGACGAGACATTTTTCACAGTATGCGATACCTAACTGGAATCAAATGTAAGTTGAGAAAGTAATCCAACAATATAATGTAATATTAAATAGCTTAATTTCACTAGTTTTTACAGAGTAGCTCAGTAGCTGAGAAAGAAACAGCATAACTACTAACCCAAAGTAATAAATCGTTGCAATGTCGAGGAAAATCACGTCCACTTATCCTAGTTCATCATATTGACAGTCGGTCAATAAGAACGTGTCACGCATTGTTCATTAAAAAAAGTATTTATTTAAAAGTTTTTTACATCGTTCAACAGTAAAGGATTATCATTAAAATGGAAATGATTCAGTAGTTCATCCAGTCCCCATCAGCGTTGATGATGCCTGGCATCTTCGAGGTATACTTTCGACGAGATTTTTCGCGTATTCTTAAGGCAAGGATTTCCCAATTGCCCGCATTTGCCGTGATAGCTGCTTCACTGTGTACATATTTTTGCTACGAAGCCTCTGCTTGAGATATAACCACACGTTCTGTATTGGGATTGCATCGAGCGACGATACTGGTTTCCATTTTCCACTAGCTATACGTTTTACTCCGATGTTCGGAGTCGTTATCCTTTTGAAGAACCTACTCCTCATTTTTATCGACAAACCAACGTTCGGCATTAAGTGCGAATGCTTTAATGTAAATATGGAGCATTTTTTCAACGTTCAAATTGTAGGTAAAAATGAAGAGTCTTTCAAAACCTTTTTCCAAAAGACATCCCCAATCATGAATTTTCACAGGGTGTTTCACGGTGCGCTGAACCAATCGGTTAGGGAAAATTGATCAGGCTTGTGGGGCATGACATAACCCTAAAAGGAAATTTCATTGGAAAAAATTACATTATTCTAGTCTCAATCTGTCTTTTTCTCTGCCTACGTAAGTCGTTTTTCTCTGTGTTTTTTGCTCAGTAATAGTTTTTTGATTGTACTGTACTAGCCTGGAGATGAGTCCGATTCGTTTTATACGATATATTCAAAACTTTTTGCTCTAGTTTTTGTGCCCCCAAAGTTAATTGATGATTTCATGAAAACATGTTCATAATCAATTGATGACCTTGAAATTTCTGTTTTTTTTTTATATACCAAATAAATTATTACAGGTAATGCACTCGTGATAATTTTCGTTCAATCTACACCCCGTGGAGAATATTCCAGAATTTTTTCCAAATTTTTTGATAAGTACTTTTCGAGATAGGGTGGGTGGACAGCGATTTTTCGCGATTTTTTAAAAATAATACAAAGAAAAGTGCGCGCAAGTATTACATTATATATATATATATATATATATATATATATATATATATATATATATATATATATATATATATATATATATTTTACTCGTGTTTTCACAAGCTTTCATTTGACACCACACTCGATTACCTAGTAAAAAAATTTTTTTTCACTTCCGATTTCACCCCCCAAAACTAACCCCTTAAGTCAAAATTTAACTTTCAAAACTACATGGCTCTGATGAGGCCATCAATTCCTATATTATTACCAAATTTCAACATTCTATGACAAATAGTTTCAGAGAAAATCGGGTCTGACAGACGGACAGACAGACAGACGGACAGACAGACACCGAAGTTATCTTATAAGTGTTCCATACGGAACACTAAAAAGAAGGACTACAAGTTATAAGCGACACGTTCCTACTTGACCGAGTGTTCAGTCTGTCAAGTATGTGTTTCGAGAACATTTTTTGCCATCAATGTATTCTTTGGTGTGTTAACAACGACGAATTACCTTAGTAAGTTGTCCAATCGCCTCCTGCATCAATAATCGCCTGGCATCTTCAAGGCATGCTGTTCAGGAGATTTTTTGCATACTCTGTTAATTTCGGGTGCCGTGAAAACAACATTTTTGCCTACTGAACCACGTTTTGGCTAGTCGTCGACATTTTTCGTCTCATTAAAATGATTTACCTACTTCTTCACAAACGATACCAACTTTTTAATATATTTAGCTGCCGCGGAATGTGTCATTTTAAGCCCCTTTGGATGGGAACAAGGAAAGACTGCTTCGAACCGACGCGCAAACAAGTGACTCATTTTGAATTTTTACGTGATTTCGACGAAAGTTCAGAATGCGTCGTAGACGAAGTTCCCTCTACCGATTTTTTTATCGAATCGCAAGAATCGCATCTACCAAAAATGAATTGTTTCAGACACGTTCTTACTTGACAGATTGTACGTACAAAAATCCTATCTGATTAAGCCATCCAACTCGACAATGATTAGACAAATTTACATTGATTTGTTTATCCCAGTAACCTCCTAAATAAAGAATTTTGTTTTATACATGGTGCGATCCAAAATCCCGGAGTAACGCATTAAAATCTGAATTAATTATGAAGTCACAGGATGCCATATCGGGCGAATAAGGAGAGTTGGGGATGAGAATTCTTCACCAAATACTGTTGCGTATAGAACGACCTGTGGGCCGGTGCATTGTTGTAATACAGGAAGCTCCTAGTCCGTTTTCTAATCAATATAAAGTTCATCACAGAACGCAGAATTGTCCTATGATGAATGATTCGTTAAATTTTGGCGATTATTTTTAGGCGTGGTTGCAGTCAAGGGTCTTTCGGAACGGCCGTCGTTTTCCTACGAAGCTCGGCGGGTCTTGAATCGCGAAACCCACGTGAAAATTTTGCGTACCGCTCAGGGCTTCCAAACAGTTTTTCTGAGTGAAAAACAAAATTTCACCTACACGCGCTGTTTTTTATTTTTCGTATCCAGCAACTTGAAACTTATTACGCAGTGTTAGGAATGTCCCTACCGCCACTTGTCGGCATGAGTCCATACTATTTCGTATCGACTATAGCGTTATACAATCCAAATCCAAGTTTCGTCTCCTGTTACGATGTTGTATTACATGTTGATTTTGCATGTCCTCGGTTGAATTTTTGAGCATTTCCTTACATCAATTGACATGAGCCTGTTTTTGAGTTTCGGTCAAATTATGCGGAATCCATCGGGAACAGATCTTTTTCACAGCTAAATATTCAAGCAAAATCGAATGTACTGCAGTCTTCGATATGCCTAAGAATGCCTCTATCTCACGGTAAGTCACCTGCCGATCCTCTTCAATCATATAGCGCACAGCATCGATGTTTTTTGGAACAACCGATTTTGGTCGACCTTCACGAAATTCATCGCTGGCGGAAGCACAACCATGATGTAATTCTGCAAATCAATTGTAAATAGTCTTTTCTGATGGTGATTCAAGTTGAACGAAGCAATTCGAGACATCGTTGTTGCGTTAGGTCTTTACTAAAATCGTAAAAAATCATCCAACGAAAACCTTCACGTGAAATTTTTATTTGTTCACAGAACTGTTTTTTTTTAAACGGTCACTATAAACAAACTACTCGGCCAGTGTCTGAGGTGCCACTGTTTTAACAATAACAAATGTCTAATTCTAAAATAGTAATGTCATATCTCAATAGCGCCATCTAGTGGTCGTTTATAGAAACTTAAAAGACGGCCTCGTATAGTGCATCACTTATAACCGTTAACCCTTGTTACTTGGGTTATATATTTTTTATTGTTATTCGTTTATTTTAGTTTATTGCTTGCCTTTAGAGATATGCCTCTAATTGAAAATGACAAATCCTTGGTCTTCATTGTCAATCTCTTCTGATCCAAGTAGTCCCTACAACAATATGTCGTCATAAGTTTCTGTTGTGGTCGGCCTTTGATCCCTCTAATCCGACTTTGGATATGCAGAAAAGGCACTGCCTACATTGGCCGCCTGGCCCTCCATCAATAACATATCGATAATGCTTGTTTGAGAGTTTGCCGATTTCTACTACTTGGCAGAATGGCATTGGCATTATAATTTGTAGGTACACTGACCTGTCGGGGATCGAACCTGATAGTTCGCGAACGGTTAGCTATACCATGGCGCTAGAGCTGCTATCATCGGGTACCTAAAAGATAACATGTAATTGTTTTATTGAAAATAGTATTTGAATGTATTTTTTTAGGGAAAAGCATAAAAAGACTCAAGAGCTTTGGTGGCAAGGCCTTCCCTCTAGTGTAAGAGGCAAAGTGTGGCGTTTAGCTATAGGAAACGAACTGAATATTACTCCTCAATTATACGAAATATGCTTAACACGAGCACAAAATAGGTTAAATAGTCCCGAACCACCCGCTTGCGCGTACCCAAACGATCAGGTAAACAAGTTTTGTTTATTTATTGGCGTATATTTAAAAAGAAGTGTTCTGTTTGATGAACAGATGGACGAACAGTCATACATTTTTTGTTTGTTAATTTTTTTTCTTTTATTTTAGGAAAGCAGTATGGATGTTATAGAACTGGATATTTCAAGGACCTTTCCGAATTTGGGTATTTTTCAACAAGGCGGCCCCTACTCTGATGTTTTACATTCGTTGTTGGCTGCTTATGTTTGTTTCAGGTAACACTTTACCTTAATACTACATGGGGTAAAATGCCCTGAGACTTTTAAAGCCAAAAATAATGTTTTTTCCAAAAATCGATTTCATTCTTCAACATAGTTTCCTTCAAGAGTGATACACTTATTCCAGCGATCTTTCAATATTCAGATACCTTTTATGTAATACGATTTGTCGAGCTCTCAAAAATAAGCCTTAGTTTCCCATTCAACTTCTTCATCTGAGCCAAATCTGTTCCCTGGAGCCCCCTTCTCAAATTTAAAAATAAGCAATAATCGCTGGGTTTGCTTTGCAGGTGTCTTACATCTCTGTCAAGGGTGCACGAGAATTCTTAACTAAATTTTCCCAATCAAAACCCTTCTTCGTGTAGAATTTTAATCAATAGTGATTAGGTACCAACCCAAGAACTTTATGAAAATTATGTGTAGCGCCTATAAAATGGAAACTCGTTGGGATTTCTTTGCTAGCTTCGTGTTTACATAGATCAGGGATTCGCAAATTGTTATTTCAAAACGTCTAGGTGGAAAACAAACAAAATTAATGAAATTTGCATTTAGTAACAGTATACAAGTAGCAAAATGTTTATAAAAATAATTAAAATAAACAAAAAACGGGCATGCCAACAAATAATAATGTTTTTGTCAAATTTAGCTGATTTTGTGTTATTTTATACAAAATAATAGTTTTAAATAACTAAAAAAATTAAACAAACTTTTTAAATGGTGTGTTAATAACACACCATTTAAAAATGATCATTGAACTATTAGTTTGAAAACACAAAAAACTAAAGTAATTAATATTAAATTATCTCCACCCCTCAAGTTAATCTCATCAGATATCTCTCTCATTCAAAAACCTTGGATTTGTCACAAGAAAATTGTTCACCATTTCGGTATTACTCTTGAAATTGTTATTAAAACATTTCTCAAAGTCTGCTTATATTTTGTCCAAATATGTAACGTGACCTATAACGTCAACATCAGCTGTTAGGGGCCAATAATGTGCAAGACGTGGAAACGCACGTCTCGTGGCACCTTATCAAGGAATATCTTTTAAAATAATAGATAGAGAAATCTTTAGTATGGTTAAATATTATTTTTTTCTACATATGCCTATTATTTATTATTTTCAATTTATTATAGGTCAGCCAATAAGTTTTGAAAGCGGTGATGAATTTATTAGTCGAAATACATTTATTCTTCAGCATAATCTCCCTTAAGCTCAATATATTTTTCCCAGCGATTGTCCAATTCATTTACCCCATTTCTGAAGAGGTCTTCCGAAAGACCTTCAAAATAGCTATCTACGGATGCTATCACCTCATGATTTGTTTTAAACACTTCCCAAGCAGAAATCTTTTGAAGTTTAGGAACAGATGGAAGTCAGACGGAGCCAGATCTGGCGAATAAGGTGGATGTTCCAACAATTCCTACTTTACTTCCACCAGTTTTGGCGTTGCCAAAGGATCTCTATGAGCAGGTGCATTGTCATGATGAAAGATGATTCTTTTCTTCTGCAAACCGGGACTTTTCTCACGAATTTTCTCATCCAGCTAGTCGAAAAGGTTGCAATAATACTCTCCTGTGATTGTTTTACCGGTTTAAAGGTAATCAATTAACATAATTTCTTTTGCATCCCAGAAAACTGATGCCATAATTGTTTTGGACGACTTTAACCACTTTGGCTGCTTTAGAGCTGAATAACCAGGCTCAGTCCACTGTGCGGTTTGTTGTCGCAGTTCACGATCAAACTGGTAAACCTAAGCCTCATCCATTGTTACAAATGGACGCATAAAATCAGTTTTATTCTTTGTGAAACGAGCCAAATGTTGTTTAGAAAGTTTCTTTCGACTGCGTTTTTGTTCCGATGTTAGTAAATGCAGCACCCATCTTGTGAATAGCTTTCTCATATCCAAAACATTAGTTAAGGTCTTATGTACTGATCCATGTGAGATGCCTATATCCTCAGCTAAATTATCCACGGTTAATCAACGGTGTTCCATTACCATATCTCGTACTTGCACAACAGTTTCTTCAATTGTTGCAGTTTTTGGACGTCCTGAACGTAGATCATCATTGACGCTTGTACGACCACGTTTAAACTCTAGAGCCCATCTATGAGCAGTTGGAAATGAAGGAGCAGACTCCTTTAACACTATTACATGACTTTTCATGGATTCCAGTTACCGATAAACCTTCCAAAACAAAGAATTTTATCGCTGCACGATATTCGATTTTATCCAAAAAATACTTTAACCAGCTGATAAACAATGAATGACTTGACAGATCGACTTGATATTTAGGATGTGTTCATATGACAGTTGAATCTTTAAAATGTTGTACAGTATTTGGTTCATGTGATGCTCGATAGGTGTCTCTTTCAAAATTTATTGACTGACCTGATAAATTGTTTCTCAAATGTGGAAATTTACAATTACTGAATACAATCAAGGATTTAGCAATACTGGGGAATTTTCATATTTTATTAAGAATTTTCGTCTTCTTTGGTCCAATACCAGCAATTGACCTGATGTCAGGTGGGGATTGGTTGGGTGGTAAAATCTAGTTTTGCCTTTTTTTTAATTGTTCAAAGATATTAAAAAAAAAGTATTGAATGACCCCACAAGTCACCTGTTTCAATATTTAAACCATTTTCATAACACTCTGTATACTACGAGGGCCTCCTTTTAAGTTTTTATAAACGACCACTAGATGGCGCTATTGAGGTGTGACATTACCATTGTTGTAAAATTTGACATTTGTTATTGTTGTTAGATTTTTGCAACATACGAGGTTTAAACTCGAACATAAATTCAGTGCACCAACACCTGCAATCAAATAAATCTCATGTACTCGCTCTCTGTGAGACCAAGGTCAGTTCATCGACCTGCACAGTCAACCATCTTTATCCTGGGTACGACCTCTATTCCCGATTTAGGCGTAACTTTGGAGTCTGTCTTTTTGTCAGAAGCGACCTCTCTTGTCAACAGGAAGAGGCTCTGGAGCCCCGAAACTTTGATGTTAGGGTTTAAAAATAACGGCTCAATAAACCACAAGGTTCATTTGCATTCTCTATCGACCACCAAGTGATACTAACTTTAGAACACTTTTCGCTTCTCTTGCAGACACCATCGATCATTTACAAATTAACTATCCAAATGCCGAAATTGCCATCCTGGGCGACTTTAATGTCCACATCAACTGGCTTAAGCATTCAAATACTATCGACGAACAAGCTCGTGAAGCTGAATCATTCTCAGTCAGTTGTGGCTTAACTCACCTTATTGACGAACCAACACGGATCCCTGATCGAGATGGGGAGTTCGCCAGTCATCTTGATCTGTTTTTTAACACCAATCCAGAGATTTACACTGTGACCATAAATCCGCATTTAGGTTCTTCCGACTATAAACTGCTTTCGACATCGAGTATCCTACCAATCAGTGACGGAGAGGCGCCTAAACCGCGCAAGATTTGGCACCACAAATCTTCTAAATGGGAAGATCTCATATTTTCAAATGTTCCCTTGGTTAGATGTTTGTTTTCCATCCGACAACCTATCTGACTGCGCCAAGGAGGTTTCCGATGTTATTTTGGCTGGTATGGAAGCTTACATCCCTTTTTCGAAGAAATGCCCTGCCAACGGCAAGCCTTGGTTTGCAAAGAAGCTATCGCCTCTAAACATCTTGCCTACCGACAATGGCGTGAAAATCCTAACGCCATAAATCGTAACACCTTTGTTCGTGCCCGGAACAGATGCAAAGAAATTATCGACGAAACTCCCGGCAATTCCAAGTCCTTTTCCTCAGTCGTTAAGGCAGTTAGTCAAAATTTCACCAAGTCTACCATACCACCACCCACACGGCCAGATAATTCTATTGCAACAACACCTATTGAGAAAGCGAACTTGTTGGCTGAACTCTTTGCTTCACACTCTATTGTCAATTTCCAAGGAAAAACACCACCTACTTCCCATAGTGCAGTCAAGGATGCTCGAAATTGTCTTCAGACAGCATATCATAAAGCGTATTTTAATGAAGCTAGACACCAAAACGGCTTCTGGCGCTGACGGAATACCTGCCATAGTTCTCAAAAACTATGCAAGAGAACTTGCGACCTTGCCAAATAACTATGGATCAGTCGCACTGCTTTCAATAATGTCGAAAGTCATGGAAAAGGCTATCAGTCAGCATCTTCTAAAATATCTTGAAGGATTCAACATTAATAGCGAGCACCAATATGGCTTTCGTAAATATAGATCAACGGAAGATCTTCTGACTTATGCCACACACGTTTGGAAGAACACAACTGAAAACTTTGGAGAATCTCGACGTTGCTCTTGATAGATCCAAGGCATTCGACCGTGTTTGGCTCGATCGATTGTTGGCTAAGCTACGTTCTTCTGGTATGTCTGAAAAGTTCTGTTTGTGGCTCTCATGTTTTCTCAGAGAGCGTTCTTTACGAGTGGCAGTCGACACCTTCACCAAGGCTCCATACTGTCTCCTACTCTCTTTCTCATAACGATCTGCTGGAAAAGACCGGGAATCCAATCTACAGCTTTGCAGATGACAGTACGCTTATCTCTTCATTCACTTTGAACGTTCGGACATCAGCTACTCGGACGAATATCCACAGACAGCAGGAAGTCATTCAACTTAACAAAGACCGGGAAGAAATTCTGTCTTGGGGTGACAGTAACCAAGTGGAATTTAACGCTACAAAAACCCAGGCGGCAGTTTTTTCTAAAAAAGTTAACGTTGCTGAACCTGACATAGTTATGTCGGGGCACTCCATTCCTCTAACATCGTCACTCAATTTGTTGCGCGTTAATTTGGGAGCAAATATGTCCTGGCATGAACACGTTGCAAGCATAGCATAGAGAGCTTCTCAAAAGTTGGGAATATTATTTCGAACCAGAAAGCTTTACACTCCACAACAGCTGTTAATTCCTTACAAAGCCCAAATTCGACCAACTATGGAATACTGCTTCCATATTTAGGGCTCTGCTCCCAAACATACACTGCATTTATGGATTCTATTCAGAGAAGAGCTGTTCGTCTGATTGGAGACCCAGAACTGACTGGCGGCCTTGATTCCTTGGAACATTGAAGAACGGTTGGCGACTAAAGTCTATTCTACATGGAAAGTGTTCGAAGGAGGTGGCCAGCTTAATTTCTCCCAGAGGGGTGCATGTTAGAAATACACGTCGCGCTAATACTTTACATCCGTATGAGGTTCAGCTTGTTACTCCTCGTGCAACGCTTTCCAAGCAGTGTTTTATATGGAGAACATCATCCGTTTAGAATAATTTACCCAAGACTATGTTTCCCACTGAGTACAATTTACAGCGATTCAAGACAACGTGAATCGCTTTTTCGCACACATGTCGCTTCTGTAGCGCTTTAGGGATTTCCCTGCAGCACGTGTGCTAGACCCATAAAAAAAAAGAAAATGTTACAAGAGCGTCATGGTGATCGTGCTTCATCGAAAACAACAACAAATGAGTGGAGATTCTATTTCGGATTCTTGCTACATAGCGTCCGTGAACTATTGGACCGCACCACGTACATGACCCATATTCATTATTTTTATGTTAGTAAAATGTGATTGATCTAAATGTTTTTTTTTTTTAATTTCAGGCCAGACGTCGGTTACGTTCAAGGAATGTCCTACATAGCCGCTATTCTAATCTTAAACATGGAAGCCTGCGAAGCTTTTATATGCTTCGCCAACCTCCTCAATCAACCGCTCCATCTCTCGGCGTTTACCCTAAACCAGACACAAATGAACGCTTATTATAGTGCTTACAATCAAGTTTTCAACAGTAATTTGCCGAAATTGTTCAGCCACTTTGCTAAAGCGGGACTCACCCCGGACCTGTATCTTTTAGACTGGATTTACACGGTGTTTGCCAAAGCTATGCCGTTGGATGTGGCATGCAGGATATGGGATATATTCTTGAGGGATGGGTATGAATTTATTTTCAGGACCGCACTAGGTGAGTATGAATAAGACTAATCGCTGAGTGTTTTGTCTGAAATGACAGTTTGTAAAAAGCTACCTTCCGATAATTTTCAGGTTAAAAAAATATAATTTCCACATACTTTTATTTCTATAATCAAATGTATAGGCGATATATGATATTCTTAAATTATCAAATGTCCTACTACACTTAAAAAACAACTTAAAGATTTTGGGAATGTCGTTTGACTCGTCATTAAACTGGAATGATCACCTAAGGAATCTGAGAACTAAAACGTCGAATGATCTTAATATGATGAGACTCCTAGCGAGCACCCAATGGGCAGGCGATTTCCCTTCTCTAATCAGAATCTATAATGCTTTGATACTGCCAAAACTTAATTATGGAGACTTTATTTACGATTCAGCCAGGATTTCTTACAAGAGGACACTGGACACCGTCCAAAACCAAGACCTTCGTCTAGCTACGGGTGCCTTTCGCACCTCTCCTATTCCTAGCTTACAATGTGTAGCCTCCACCCTCCCTCTGTCTCTAAGAAGACAACGTTCCTTGATGTTATACTTTGCGTCAGCTATCTTCAAACCATACTTGATAAGAAACTTACACTTGACTCGCTCTTACCACTTACCCAACCCCTACCCTAACTCCATTTCAGCCAGAATATCTTCTTTCTTAGCCATTCACAGTTCATCTTTCAAAGCTTATGTATCCTCAAAATTTCCAATATTTCCTCCTTGGACATCCATAAATCCCCCTATCGATTTTACTTTTCTAAAATTTGAAAAGAAGATATCGCCAGTGTCCCTGATAAAAACAACTTTCCATCAGTTAATAAATTCAAAATACACAGAATATTTTCTTATCTACACAGACGGCGCAAAAACAGACATAGGAACATTAGCAGCAGTTATAGCTGGTAATAAAAACTATAAAAATCAAATTAAATCCTATCTCATCTATTTTTTCTGCGGAACTTATGGCTATAAGAGAGGCATTACGATGGGTCATAACTTCTAAGTTAAGTAAAAAATTTCTATTAATTACGGATTCCCTATGTTCCCTACAATCTCCAAATTCATCCAACTTTTCAAACCCTATCTTAACATTTCAGACCTATTACAAATAGGGTATAATAGAGACATTAGATTCTCCTTTTTGTGGGTTCCAAGCCACATGGCTATCAGAGGGAACGAAACAGCAGACATTGCAGCTAAATCTGCCATCTCTTCAGGCACATTATTAAATGATATCTTCGCGCCTAAAGATTTACCTAACTTTCTCAAACATACTTTTGATAAATTATTCCAACTGGATTCAAACAAGCTGTGGGACATCAAACCATTAGTATTTCCCCCTCTCCATTTATCATCACTTTCCCGCAAAGAAAATGTATTATGGAGAAGACTGTGCATAGGCCATTCTTACATTACTCACTCTCACCTTTTGAAAAATGACCCACCTCCAGTCTGTTCGAACTGCAACGAATTACTATCCATCAAGCATATATTGCAATCGAATGAAGATTTAATCAAAAAAACTAAATATGATCTTATCAAACCCATTAAGGAGATATTAAAACCGGGCCATAGAGGCCTCAAAAACTTATGCGCTTTTCTTAAGGAATCTCAACTATATTCGAAACTATAATTCAGAATCTTGGTATGGCGCTAAATGATCTATGCTATCGACGCGCCTTATTAAAACATCCATCAATCAGGACCGCTCTAGGTGAGTATGAATAAGAGAATAGCTGAGTGTTTTGTCTGAAATGACAGTTTGTGAAAAGCTACCTTCCGATCATTTTTAGATTTCAGGATCTTTAAATCACGAAAAATATAAATTCCAATTACCGTCGTTCTATAATCAAATGTATAGACGATATACGATATAGCAATTTCGGAGAGGGTAACTTCCAATATAACATCTTATTCTTCAGTGTTCTTGGAATCGAGGATTGTAAAAATCATGTCGAAACAGTCAGTAAACGGATCTGGGATGAATACTCGGTTATTCAGTGTTCTAATATTGAAACCAATATTCTCAAGATGCCTTTACAATCTTAGGTGAAACTCTCTCTCACTCGTTTCACCTCAATAGAAATATCTGTGATACTATGCAGTTGCTGCCTCATGAGTCAGTCTCCAGGCATCTCGATTCTGCATGACCCGACTTGACTCATGCATATCCATATCAGGAAGAGATCTTACCTTCCCCGTTACTGCAAGCTTTTCCGTGGCATTCACTTTCCTCATAATGTGACCAAAATATTTCAGGTACTGTCTATTAATTCTATTTGAAAGTCGGTCATTTATACTAAACTCTTCAAGAATAGATACATTAGTACGATGTTCGGTATATACTCTGAAGATTCTTCGATATGACCACATCAGTTTCGGCGATAACTTCTTCATTCTCTCTTTCCCGCGAGCATTTTTTTGAGGTCTGCGAATAGATAATAGTCGCTGGGGGCCAAATCTGGAGAATACGATGGACGAGGAAGCAATTCGAACTTCAATTCATGCAATTTTGCCATCGTAACCATTGACTTGGGATACGGTGCATTGTCTTTTTTCTTGTTCATTTGGGACCGTTTCTTTGCGATTTCTGCTTTCAAACGTACCAATAACTTACGTAATATTCCCTATTGATGGTTTTTCCCTTCTCAGCATAGTCGATGAAAATTATTCCATGCGCTTCCCAAAATATAGACGCTAAAACCTTTCCAGGCGCCTTTCACCGGCTGCTTTCCACTCAGCTGACTGCCGATTTGATCCCGGTTTGTAATGGTGAATCCATGTTTCATCCATTGTCACATATCGCATGAAATATATCATTTTTATTGCGCCTAAACAGGTCCAAACAGCGCTCAGAATCTTCAACACGTTGTTGTTTTTAGTCCACCGTGAGCAAACGCGGTACCCAACCTGAACAGAACTTTCTTATGCCCAAATGTACATGCAAAATATGACCAACACATTCTTTTGATATTTCTAGGGTGTCAGCTATCTCACACAATTTCACTTTACGGTCCCAAAACAATTTTGTGGATTTTTTTTATGTTTTCCTGTGTAACCACCTCATTTGGGCATCCAGAGCGTTCAGCATCTATACTACCGCGTTTAAATTCAGCATACCAGTAAATGATGAGTGATTTTCCAGGGGCAGAGTTCCCATAACACTTATCAAGCCATTGCTTTGCTTGAACGGTATTTTTTCCCATGGAAAAACAGCGTTTAACCAACACACACGAAATTTGATTTTGTCCATTGTTTTGAAATTATCAAAAGTAACGTCACTAAAACCATTGTAACTTGTAAACTAATCGTCGGAATGTCATGAAATTTTGACACGTATTGTTCGAAGGTTGGTACTTCCTAAAAATCATATGGATGCAATGAAGACTGTGTTTGTGTTGTAAAACAATTATTTACACAAACTTTCCACTATATTTGTAATACACCGTAACATGTTTCGCTATCACAGTAGCTTCTTCAGACGTTACATTCTGAATTACTGAACATTAAAGAGTAAAGATGTTAACATATAAGTAGAAGCAAGAAAAGAATATTTATTTTTACCATTAACTAATTAAATACTACTCAGTATATATCACCACTACACCAAACACTTTATTTTTGCGCTCGACGCGCGTTTCGCTAACCATGTTAGCTTCATCAGGAGCGATGATTGACTAAAGGTAAACTACAGATCTACCTTATTTATACTTAGCCTAACCCTAGAATTACTCAAGCGGAACTAATGACATTGGCAAGACCATCAGTTCCGGTCAAGTAACCAGTAGAGAGGACTATAAGGAATAGGCCCTCTGTCTTTATTTAAACTACTTTTACATTTTATGATTTCCATACTTTCGTATGCGTTCAACAATCTCCTATCAGATACATTTTTTATTAATCTTAGATTATCTAATGTTACAGTATGATCAGCTTCAAAGGCATGTTCGGCAATGCTAGACTTTTCTGTTCTATTTTATCTTAAGTGTGCTAAATGTTCTTTAAATCGTGTTTTAATTGACCTTTTAGTTTGCCCAACATACTTTTTGTCACAATCATTACAACTAATTTCATAAATTCCACTTTTCTCACAATTGGGAATCTTATCTTTGGGATTTCCTAAGATATTCCTCAGATTGTCTGATGACTTATAGACTAAGGTGAGGCCTACCTTAAATACCTTATTGAGTCCCTTGCTATATTTCGGATTATATGGTATGGAGACATACTTGGTGTTATTTTCTTCGCGTGTAAAAAAAAAGGTGGAATTCTGAATATTAGACCTAAATTTATGTCTATTTATTAGCTTATTTACTAAGTCACCGTCATAACCATATATATATATATATATATATATATATATATATATATATATATATATATATATATATATATATATATATATATTGGATAAGAAAGATTACTTTGAACGCGTAGATAATCTTATCGAATCTGGCCCTTATGAAAAGGTAATAAGAAATCCCTTACCGAAAATGATATCAGAGGTTAAAAATTCTTTTAAAAAATGTAAGAACCTTGTCTCCGATTCGCTAAAATTTAAATTAAATGCGAGTAATCCGACCATACCAAAATTGTATTGCTTACCCAAAATTCACAAACTGGAAAAGCAATGCGACCCATTGTTTCATCGGTCGGATCACCCACATATTTAATATCCAAATGGTTATCAAAAGAACTTGAGAAGTTACCATTAAATACTTTCGCAGTGAAGAATTCGTTAGAATTCATTAATAAAACAAAAAATCTACTTCTTAATGAAGGTGAAGTCTTAATTTCTTTTGATGTTAGTTCTTTATTCCCAAGTGTGCCAATTCCACAAACTTTACAATATCTCGAAGAATTACTTAGAATGAATGACTTTGAAGACGAAATTATTCGTGAATACTTAACATTATCTAAACTTTGCATGGAACAAAATTATTTCCAATATAACAATCAATTTTATGTTCAGAAAGAAGGAACAGCTATGGGTAATTGCTTGTCACCTTTCATAGCCAATTTATTCATGAGTAAGTTTGAAATCGAAGCCAGTCAAGAATTCGAATATTTCCCAAGGGTATGGTATAGGTATGTGGATGATATTTTCGCGATTTTTGATACAAAGAAAGCAAATATTGATGATTTTGTTTCTAAATTAAATAGCCGGTATGATTCAATTAAATTCACGTACGAAATTGAGAACAAAGGACAATTGCCTTTTCTAGATATTTTAATTATTAAAAATAATAATAGATTAGAATTTGATATCTATAGGAAGGACACAGTAACAGATAGATATATTCCTAATGATTCATTTCATTGCAAACAACATAAATTAGCCTCAATACATTTTTTTAGTTCATCGTTTGGTCACTTTCCCTCTGAATAGAGTAAACTTTAATAAAGAAAGGAATCGTATTAGAAATATAACTAGAGTTAATGGTTATGACGGTGACTTAGTAAATAAGCTAATAAATAGACATAAATTTAGGTCTAATATTCAGAATTCCACCTTTTTTACACGCGAAGAAAATAACACCAAGTATGTCTCCATACCATATAATCCGAAATATAGCAAGGGACTCAATAAGGTATTTAATAAGGTAGGCCTCACCTTAGTCTATAAGTCATCAGACAATCTGAGGAATATCTTAGGAAATCCCAAAGATAAGATTCCCAATTGTAAGAAAAGTGGAATTTATGAAATTAGTTGTAATGATTGTGACAAAAAGTATGTTGGGCAAACTAAAAGGTCAATTAAAACACGATTTAAAGAACATTTAGCACACTTAAGATACAATAGAACAGAAAAGTCTAGCATTGCCGAACATGCCCTTGAAGCTGATCATACTGTAACATTAGATAATCTAAGATTAATAAAAAATGTATCTGATAGGAGATTGTTGAACGCATACGAAAGTATGGAAATCATAAAATGTAAAAGTAGTTTAAATAAAGACAGAGGGCCTATTCCTTATAGTCCTCTCTACTGGTTACTTGACCGGAACTGATGGTCTTGCCTATGTCATTAGTTCCGCTTGAGTAATTCTAGGGTTAGGCTAAGTATAAATAAGGTAGATCTGTAGTTTACCTTTAGTCAATCATCGCTCCTGATGAAGCTAACATGGTTAGCGAAACGCGCGTCGAGTGCAAAAAATAAAGTGTTTGGTGTAGTGGTGATATATACTGAGTAGTATCATTGTGCCAAAGATTCCACATTCCCAACTTAACTAATTAAATATTAATAGAAAATATTTAACAAAGGTGAATTATTAAAGTCTACCTGGTCGTTTAATAGACGGTTGGAATTTTAAAGTTTGTTTATCTCTAGAGACTCAATTAGGTTTAATCTCTAGCTTGTGTTCTCATCGTGTAGAATTTTGAAATTACTATTAAAGGTGTGACCATTCTCGATTAGATGTTTTGCATAATTGGATTCGGTTTTTCCTTTGATAAAACATTTATAGTTTTCATCTAATCTTTTACCAAAATATTTACCAGTCTGACCTATGTATGTTTTGTCACAATCTCCGCAATTTAGTTGATAAACTCCTGATTTTTTAAGATTATCCGTTTTAGTTTGATTATTTTTAATAAATTTGCCTAAAGAATTGTTAGTTTTGTAAGCTACTTTAATGTCTACACTGTTGAGGATTTTACCTATTTTTGAAGTGGAATGACCTATATAACACATGGGCTGAAAAGTCCCGGGCCTAACACATAGATGGCGCTAGTTTTATTGCAGTCACCTTTTTTTCAGTTAATACTAACCTTCAAAAGACAGCTGTTAAAATTTCAGGATATTCTATTCATTAGTTTGTGAGTTATTGTGCTAAGAGTGACGCTACTTTTGTTATTTTCAAAACAATGGATCAAAAACAATTTCGTGTTTTAATTTTACACTGCTTCTTGATGGGAAAAAATACCGTTCAAGCGAAGCAATGGCTTGAAAAGTGTTATGGGGACTCCGCTCCATCAGAAACAACAAGAAAACGTTGGTTTGCTGACTTCAAACATGGTCGTAGAGACACCGATGATCCAGAACGCAGTGGACGTCCAAATGAGGCGGTAACACCAGAAAACATCAAAAAAATCCATAAAATCGTTTTGAATGATCGAAAAGTGAAGTTGCGTGAGTTAGCTGACATCGTAAAGATATCAAAAGAACGTGTTGGCTTTATATTGCATGAGCATTTGACTATGAGAAAGCTCTGTTCAAAGTGGGTGCCGCGTTTGCTCACTGTTGATCAAAAACAAGAACGTGTTGATGATTCTGAGCAGTGTTTTGGCCATGTTTAAACGTAACAAACCGGAATTTTTGCGTCGATATGTGATAATGGATGAAACATGGATCCATCACTTCACTCCGGAATCAAAACGATCGTCATCTGAGTGGACAGCAACTGGTGAACCTCGTCCAAAGCGCCCGAAAGCACAACAATCGGCTGGAAAGGTTATGGCCTCGGTATTTTGGGATGTGCGTGGTGTAATATTCATCGACTATCTTGAGAAAGGAAATACCATCAACAGTGAATATTATATAGCGTTATTGGAGCGTTTGAAGGCCGAAATTGCAAAGAAACGACCGCATATGGCAAAGAAAAAAAATTTTGTTTCATCTAGACAACGCACCGTGTCACAAGTCAATCAAAACAATGGCAAAACTACATGAATTGAACTTCGAATTGCTCCCACATCCACCGTATTCGCCAGATTTGGCTCCCAGCGACTACTGGCTGTTCGCAGACCTGAAAAAAATGCTCGCCGGTAAGAAATTTCGCACGAATGAAGAGGTTATTATTGAAATGTTAGAGCGGCGCTGGAATGATTGCGTTGCTCTTGATGGAGATTACGTTGATGAATAAAGCTAATTTTGAACCAAAAAAAACCGTGTTTTTCTTTGTTAGGTCCGGGACTTTTCAGCCCATGTGTTATATGATATAACTTTGTAATTGTTTGCTTTTTTTTGCTTTTAGGATAAATCATATCGTTGTTTTTTTTATATAACTTTTTTTGTATGATTTAATAACCATTATTAAGTACGATGATGTTAAGTTCTATCTGAAAATTCTTTTTATTAAAGGAGAGAGATACTAGCCTATGAATCATACCGTGAAAGGCTGCCAATTTATGTTGAATTGGGTGACAGGAAGAATTGTTTATGGTTGTGACAGTATGAGACGATTTATGAAATACTGAAAATTGATGTTTATTATCCTCTCTCTGAATTGTTAGATCTAAAAAGTTTATGCTATTGTTAGATTCTAGTTTTTTTTGCTTTTAGGATAAATCATATCGATGTTTTTTTTATATAACTTTTTTTGTATGATTTAATAACCATTATTAAGTACGATTTGTTTGATGATGTTAAGTTCTATCTGAAAATTCTTTTTATTAAAGGGGAAAGATACTAGCCTATGAATCATACCGTGAAAGGCTGCCAATTTATGTTGAATTGGGTGACAGGAAGAATTGTTTATGGTTGTGACAGTACGAGACGGTTTATGGAATACTGAAAATTGATGTTTATTATCCTCTCTCTGAATTGTTAGATCTAAAAAGTTTATGCTATTGTTAGATTCTAGTTCAATTGTAAAATTTATATTTACGTGGAGGTTATTAATAAATTCAAGAAAAATGTGTAATTGCCTTTCTGTACCCATAAAAATGAACTGAACTAGAATCTAACAAGATCATAAACTTTTTAGATCTAACAATTCAGAGAGAGAATAATAAACATCAATTTTCAGTAACAGTCACATACTGACACAACCATAAACAATTCTTCCTAAATTGGGTGACCAATTCAACATAAATTGGCAGCCTTTCACGGTATGATTCATAAGCTAGTATCTTTCCCCCTTAATAAAAAGAATTTTCAGATATAACTTAACATCATCAAACAAATCGCCCTTAATAATGGTTATTTATTAAATTTAGTCGATAAAATCCTACAAAAAAAGTTATATAAAATAAAAAAACCGGTCAAGTGCAAGTTGAACTTGCACAATTAGTGTTCCGTACGTAGATTGTTTTTAAAATAAAAATTTTTGTTAGGGTGGTATAAAATGATCAGTGACTTCACAAAACACACCCCCAAATGAGTTTTCAACAAAGTTTTTTTTCCAATCTTTACTGAAAACTGGTGACCTTGAATTTTTTTTTTTTTTTTTTTAAATACCAAATAAATTATTAAAGGTAATGCACTTGTGATAATTTTCGTTCAATCTATACCCCGTGGAGAATATTCCAGAATTTTTTCAAAATTTTTTGATCAGTACTTTTCGAGATAAGGTAGGGGACAGCGATTTTTTAAAAGTAATACTAAGAAAAGTGTGCGCAAGTATTACATTATATATATATATATATATATATATATATATATATATATATATATATATATATATATTTTTACTCGTGTTTTCACAAGCTTTCATTTGACACCACACTCGATGACCTAGTAAAAAAAAAATTTTTCACTTCCGATTTCACCCTCAAAACGAACCCCTTAAGTCAAAATTTATGTTACGGTGGTATAAAATGATCAGTGACTTCACAAAACACACCCTAAATGAGTTTTCAACAAAGTTTGTTTCCAATCTTTACTGAAATCTGATGACCTTGAAATTTTTGTTTTTTTTTATGTACCATATAAATTATTAAAGGTAATGCACTCGTGATAATTTTCGTTCAATCTACACCCCGTGGAGAATATTCCAGAATTTTTTCGAAATGTTTTGATAAGTACTTTTCGAGATAAGGCCCGGGACAGCGATTTTTCGCGAATTTTTAAAAATAATACAAAGAAAAGTGCGCGCAAGTATAATATTACATAAATATTTTTTACTCGTGTTTTCACAAGCTTTCATTTGACACCACACTCGATGACCTAGTAAAAAAAATTTTTTTTTACTTCCGACTTCACCCCCCAAAACTAACCCCTTGAGTCAAAATTTAATTCTCAAAACTACATGACTCTGATGAGGCCATCAATTCCTATATTATTACCAAATTTCACCTTTCTATGTCAAATAGTTTCGGAGAAAATCGGGTGTGACAGACAGACAGACAGACAGACACCGAAGTGATCTTATAAGTGTTCCGTACGGAACACTAAAAACCATCGATATGATTTATCCTAAAAGCAAACAATTATAAAGTTATGTCTTACATAGGTCACTCGACTCTAAAAATAGGTAAAATCCTCAACAGTGTAGACCAGGGGTGCTCAAACGGTCGATCGGGAGTGCTTTTTGAGTCGATCTTGAGAAAAAAAAAATTCCGATATAGAACTATTCACAGATTTTGTTTTAGGTAACTAAAACAAAATGTAATGAATAAAACTACTAAAATTTATTCGATCCACAATTAGGTCAGAATAACCCCCTCATCACTTTCTTTTAACGTAATAACCCCCTGCTAGCGGCAAAAGGCGCTTTATCAAAGGAACGCGCGGTACTTGTCAAAGAAAAGCCGCGTTTTTGATTCCCGCCGATTTTTCTAGAAACTTCGGGCGGCGTGTTTGACGGGAACATTCGAGACTTCGTTCGCGCCGATATAAATGTTGCGCCTGCAGGAATAGGAGTCAGTCTGAGTTGTAACTTGAAGGCGATACATCGATACAAAGTTTATTAATAAATAGTCCAAAATGAGTGCGGCGAAGAAAAGCAAAACTTATCATTTTAATAACGATTGGGAGGAAGAATTTTTCTTTTGTATGGTCAGTTGCAATACCTAAGCGTGGGAACTTAGAGAGGCATCATAAAACGGTTCATAAAAACTATGAAAAGGATTTTCCGTCATAGAGTGAATTAAGAAAACGAAAAGTACGTGATTTGATAACTTGTTTGAAAAAAGAACAAACCATGTTCACAAGACCAGCCAAACAATCAAAAGCATCAACGATCGCGCCATTTAAAATATCTCATATATTGGCGAAACACAAGAAACCATTTGATGATGGATTGGTTGTGAAGGAAGTATTTATTGAAGCGGGTGAGACTTTATTTGGAGATTTTAAAAATAAAACAGAGATTATGTCTGCTATTAGAGAACTTCAGTTATCTCGTCCGACTGTCACAAGGCGTGTTGAAGTCATGAGTCAGGACATGGCAGATAAACTAAAACATGATATCATGGAATGTACATACTTTTCTTTACAGTTCGACGAACCCACCGATATGACACTGTCCAGCTGTGTATTTTTATTCGAATGGTATTCAATGACATGTCGGCTAAGGAAGAGTTTTTGACAATGATTCCTCTGAAAGGAAAGACCCGTGGCGAAGATATATATGACGTTTTCTTCAATTTTGTAACAAACTACAAGCTACCAATATATTAACTAGTGTGCATTACAACCGATGGAGCACCAGCAATGACTGGAAACAAAAACGGTTTTGTAGCATTGTGTCGGGCTAATGATGATTTCCCTTAATTTTTCTCCTTCCATTGCATTATACATCAACAAGTTTTGTGTTCAAAAGTTCTAAACATGGAGGAGATTATGGGCATTGCAATAAAAATTGTGAATTCTATCCGTGCACGTAGCTTACAACGACGGCTCTTTAAATTGCAGTTGGAAGATAGTGAGTCAGCTGAACACACTGATTTAGTTCTTCACACGGACGTCATGTGGTTGAGTCGCGGAAAATTCCTAGAAAGGTTTCAAGAATTATTGCCCGAAATAACAGCTTTTCTGGACGAAAGAGGTGATGACACTCAGATGCTGAAAAACGGAAAATGGCTGACTGATTTGACATTTTTGACAGACATCACAATGCATTTAAACACCATTAATTTGGAGCTTCAAGGTAAAGGAAAAACTATTATTGAGATGATTAGCGCAATAAACGCATTCAAAAGTAAATTGCAACTTATGATAGATCAACTGAAAAGAAAGGATCTGAAAAATTTTCCGTCTTTGAAAGCAAGGATTTCTCAGTTGAATTATGATATTTATGAGGCAGAATTATCAAATATTTTGGGCCAATTCGAAATACGTTTTTATGATTTCAGTACATTGGCAAATATCGCATCATTTATGAGTTATCCTTTTTCGTGTAAAAACATTAAGGAATTAGCTACTGAAATAGCAAGTCAGTTTAACATAGACTCATCTTCTGTTGAAAATGAGTTAGTGCAGATTATATCGGATATACATCTCAAAGCCACAGCATCTGATACAAAATTCTGGTGTTTTATATCTGAAGATCAATATCCGAATCTAAGGCAAATCGTCCTCCAACTGACGGCAATGTTTAGGTCAACTTACTTGTGCGAGTCTGCATTTTCTGAAATGAAGATAATTAAGTCAAAATATCGCAATCGACTAACTGACGAACATATGTCATCATGCTTGCGATTAGCACTCGGTAATTACGTACCATCTTATGAAAAGTATGCTGAGGACATGCAGTGCCACGCTTCAACATCCAAAGTCACTCTTTAGTTAAGTTTAGACACTAGAACTCGTTTGTTTTGTAAGAACCAATAAACTCGCAATTTTGAATAATTATGAGTTTTTCATTGACATTTTAGAGCAGACCTACACTTACCTTGACTCAAAAAATGCATATTGTGCGGAAAACTAATATGTTTGCCACGATACACCCTACCTAGACGACAATCCTGCATCACACTTACTTGCAGCCTCTCAGAGTCGATCGATCGTAGTCTAACAATATTGAGGTAGATCGCCAGCAGTTCAAGTTTGAGCACCCCTAGTGTAGACATTAAAGTAGCTTACAAAGGAAACAATTCTTTAGGCAAATTTATTACAAATAGTAAAACTAAAACGGATAATCTTAGTGTTGAGTAATTCAGAATGTAACGTCTGAAGAAGCTACTGTGACAGCGAAACATGTTACGGTGTATTACAAATATAGTGGAAAGTTTGTGTAAATACATAATTGTTTTATTATTTTTTCACATTTCACATACTAATTATTATGGATTTCCACCGAGTATCAGCTGAAACAATTGTATTAGCATCAGTCCTCTTATTTTGGGAAAAGATCCGCGATTTGACGAAAACTAATTTTACTGCCATCTCTCGAATTAACGTCGGACTCCAGAGCGGCAGAATACTAGGCAGAGTTTTTGCAAGCACCAAGTTAAAATATAGTTACAGTCTGTCAAGTCAGACGTGACCGCTCGTATTCTTGAAAAAATGTGTTGCTAGAACATTTTTTTCCATCAATGTATTCTTTGGTGTGCTAACAACGGCGCAATTACCTTGGCAAGTTGTTCAATCACCTCCAGCATTAATAATCGCCTGGCATCTTCTAGGCATGCTGTCGACGAGATTTTCTGCATATTACAGAAGTGATCCCCAAATGTTTCGAATCTCGCGAGATAACTTAGTCAACGTCCTCAGAATCTTTCTTCTGAGCTTTCTCTTTACAAAAGACCAAACGTTTTCAATAGGGTTGGCGTTCGGCGATTGTGAGGGCCACTCTAGTATCTTGTGGGCTCAAGCGCGCTCCTTCGCGACGTGATTTTCGCCCAGCGAAGGTTTCTTCGGAATTTGACATCATGAGCACGAAGATGTTGTCGAATGACCTCATGGGACACATTCAAACCCGATTTTCTTAATTTTGCCGCTCCTTGACGCAGCGTCAATTTCGGATCCCGTGAAGACCAAGACACGATTCGTTTTTTCGACTTTCGGAGTGACGTCTACCCAACCACGTTTTGGCAAGTTGTCAACATTTTTCGTCTCGTTAAAACGATTTACCCACTTTTTAATACATCTTGTAGTCGCAGAATATTTGAACGGGAACAAAAGATGACTGCCTTGAACCGACGCGCAAACAAGTGACTCATTTTGGATTTTACATGATTTCGGCGAAACATAGGAATCGACTGATACTTTTACTAAAATGAATCGTCGACAAAGGTTCCCTCTACCAATTTTTTGTTGAATCGCTAGAATCACATCTACCAAAAATGAATTATCGCGGACACGTTCTTACTCGTATACTCATATATATACTGATGCCTCGGAAGCCTTTGTAAAAACCGATAAAAGATAGAAATGGATCTGCGGTCAGAAGTTTAACACATCTCTTTTTTTTTAAAGATAAGAGTAATTTGTGTCCTTTTCCAAATTTTTTAATTTTTCTTATTTTAGGCATTCTTCACATGTATCAACCGACCCTCTTGAATATGGACTTTCTCCACGGTGCCCAGTTCTTAACCAAACTTCCAGAAGACATGTCGTCCGACCAACTTTTCAAAAGTATCCAGTATGTTACTACAAACATAGGAAAAACTACATTTAGCCAAATTGTAGAGAAATGTAGTTTCAAAATGTCCATGACTGATTTGTATAGGTAGTTTTAGGTAAATATGTATCTGTGGTGTTTTTTAGGCGTAAATGAATTTTGAAAGTGAATATGAAACAGGGTTTGGGTAAATGAGTGACCAATACGGTTATGTTAAGGTTTACGTGAGACGTAGCAAGTTAAATCTTTTTTGTAAATGTTTCTTTGGTGACATTTATAATATAGAATACAACGGTACCCAAATAAAAGGCAACTTATCGCTACCCAGCCCTGGATTTTGAATGAATAATTGTTAAAAATAAGAAAATGATATTATTATTCCAGCCTCTGCGAAAAAACGTACCTTTTGCCGTTCAAATGTTTCAAGCTTGATCAATTTCTGTTCATACGGATGATGGAACTATTTTCGTTAGTAAGTTTAACGTATCGTAACTGGTATCGGAAAAATCATAATGTTATATATCCTCATCGTCAACAATCTCGCTGTCTAGCGGTAATTGCTAGCAACTCCCTAAACTATGGTGCATGGCTCTAAAAGCCTTCGACTGATGGCAGGTATACCATGAAAATTAACTTAAAACAACCAGAAATACAAATTGTTTTATCTTACTGAATCTTTGCGCTAATACTATGTTAGGTACTTTGGGTTTAGTCTTCGTCAATCCTAGCTGGGTTAATGAGTCGTAATTCAACGAAACGTACCCCGGGATGGTTTGACAGATGAAACAACGGTAACTAACTACTGAAATACAGATTTTGCTCTATTTTAGTAATTGATATTGATTTTTACAATGGTATATATCTATATATCTAATCAGCCTCAAAGATTCATTTTCGTACATAGGCCTCCCCTTCTCTTTTCCATCGTTCTCTGTTATGAGTGATTTGCATCCATCCTTGTCCAGCGTGTTTCTTCAGGTCGTCCGTCCACCTCATTTGTGGCCTACCTCGTTTTCGTTTATGCTCCCAAGGTCTCCATTGTAGAATCTTTTTATTCCATCTATCGTCTTTTTGTCGTAAAGTGTAACAGGCGAATTTCCATTTAAGCTTGGCTATCTGTGTCGATACATCGCTTACTTTTGTTCTATTTCTTATCCATGATTTTTTTCTTTTTGTCTATGAGTTTGATGCCTAGCATTTGTCACTCCATTGCTCTTTGTGTCCTCGCTATTTTATCGATATTTTCTTTTGTAATCGTCCATGTCTGGGAACCATATGTAAGGACAGGCAATATACATTGATCGAAGTTTTCCGGTACTGGAGATATTTTTTTTTTTAGGGTGCATGAGAGTTTGCTAAATGACATCCATGCCAGCCTTTTTCTTCTTTTTATTTCCTGTCTGGTTGTCTATTTAGTTTTGTTATTTTACCCAGCTATATATATATATATATATATATATATATATATATATATATATATATATATATATATATATATATATATATATGTGTATATATATTCCGTGACATCTTCTATTTTATTTTGTGCAACCGTGATGTTCTTCGATCTGGTTGGTCCTGATCTTTGTTTTATCAAAATTTATTTTTAAACCTATTTTTGACGTCTCGGTTTCTAATTCTCCCATCATTTTTTGCAATTCTTTTTTTTTCTGTTATTAGTACAATCTCGTCCGCGTATCTTAGGTGATTTAGTGGTTCTCCGTTTATTTTGATTATTCCATATTTGTCCCATTACATATTCTTAAAGGTGTCCTCCAGGGCCTGATTAAATAGCTTTGATATTGTATCTTCCTGCCTGACTCCTCTTCCCACTTTTATTAGTTTAGTAACGTGATGTTCTGTTATTTTAATGGTGAAACTTGCATGTGTTTGTTATTATATCTGTGGTCAATTCTGCCATTCTATAATGCATGTTTAACTATCGAAGGCCTTTTCGAAATCGATGAATGCCATATACAGTGGGATCTGGTATTCTACGGCTTTTTTAATTAATATTTCCATTGTCAAAAGGTGATTGCAAGTGCTGAAACCCCTTTTAAATCCTTGCTTGTTTTCTTGTCTGGTAGCTGTCGAGCTTGGTAGTTAATCTATTTGTCAGTATTTTTGTTAGTAATTTATACATAAATATACATATATATATATATATATATATATATATATATATATATATATATATATATATATATATATATATACGGGTCATTCTTCGACAACCAGACCCCCTATTAGTCCATAAATTCACGCAACTTATAAGGGCACAATCTGGTCCAGATTAAAGCTTATGATATGTAGTTTTGAATTTTGGGTAGCATATTAAGAAATTGTGCTGATTTGGGTTCAATACTGACCCAAATCTGAAAATGGATTTCAAGAAATTTCAGAAAAACTGAAGTAAAAATGTAATTTTCTAATATAACCAAAAGTTTTCTCTGATAATCTTATTTTACCTCAAAAAAACCTACAACTCCTGTAGAAAAAGTTTTTTTTATGGCCTCAATTTTCGGAGATATTTATCGCGGCATATTTGCCATATTTTAGATAGTCAACTATTTTTTCTCGAAAACTAAAATTTTAGGGATAATTATGTGAGAGACAAAAAAATACTTATTCGTAGAATCATCATGATTTTTTTCTGATTTTTTTTGAGCACTTTTTAACAAATCCTTATTTTTTTACGATTTATTCGTTCTAAAACAATTTGTCGATGCATATAGGTCAAAATGACGATTTGTTAAAAAGTGCTTTCTAAATGTTGAAAAAAAAAAATGAATTCTGATTCTATGAATAAAAACAAGTATTTTTTTGTCTCTTACATA
>CM032451.1:104838711-105136211 GCA_019049505.1 Pachyrhynchus sulphureomaculatus
TTTTCTGAAATTTCTATGTGCATTCCTAGATCAAACTTACAAATTTTGCTGTATTTTTATACAAGAGCAAGCGAAAGTCTGCCCTCCCTTCCTTGGTACCGGTTAAATTCCACAAGATAGGCCTGGTAAGATATACTAAAAACAGTTTCATTTACAGAATTTTTTCTGTAAAATTGATGGATACATCAATCATCTAAGAAATTTCGATGATAAGTTTAATATCAAACTCTCCACTTTTTACGAAAAATTGTTGTCAAATTATACTCGTATATTTTATTTTAGGAAATATTAATCTAATTGTGTTGTAATGGCACAAAACTTAAAATAATTCTTTTTTATTGTTCACCTCCCCGCCTGAGTAGGGATTTTACCCTTTTTTTATATCTTACAGGATATCGGCGAGGATGTCATAATACCCGTTAACGTTATCCAAGTACCGAGACGTACATTTTTATATTTCACAGCACTTTGTAGACAACGCGGTAGTGCTGCCACGGACGTTATTGCATTTCTCCGAACAACTACTACCTATGTACGTTTCCAGACCAAATAGACTTAAATGAAATTAATAAATAAAGTATACCGACCTGCCGGGATTGAACCCGAGACCTTCTGCACCGCAAGCAACTTAGTACGCCACGGCCCGCCGCCTACTCAGTACGACCGTAAGTTCTGTCAGTACATTTCCATGCGTAGAGATAAAACAGTCATAGACCTAGAATAGTATATAATTCAGAAAGTATAGGAAACACTACGAAACCTGCTACAGATATTTCGACATGATCGTGTCCAAAGACAACATTTTTTTACAGCGTTGCGATTGGATTTCTGTAAAGACTCGACTGTTAAATATCGTTTTTTGCAAATAATTGCTTCCGGCTTGATCCACAAGCAATAATCGAGCTGATTCGGGTTCAGACCGTACTTTTCTAATAAGGCAGCCGGTCTCGTGTACGCCGTACTTCTTTCAATTTTGCAATTAAAAGGTATTGAGTATATCGTTTGTATGCACACCTTGAAATCATCCCGCAAAATACGAGACCGGATCTTACAACTTTAATCGTATGTACAAACCTCAGACCTCGACACCTAGAGCTAGACCTGTTTCTTATTAAGCATCTGATCGTCCGAAACACATATCGCGAAACGATATTTAACTTCGTTAGAAGAGAACAAACTCCTTTCACACATTTTTCGCGATAATTCAACTCTAGGACAGCGAGGCGTTCTTTGTCGCCTCGCTGCATATTTATCAACTGCATACACGCGATGCTTTCGTGAACGTCATCGTCTTCACTGCACGGTGCGAGTGCTGCCACATTTTCGGACTCTAAATTACGTATTTCCGATGCGTTTGCATTTTACTGACTGAACCCTTTGGTCGTACTGTGTAGAAATGGGTTTTGTAAGGGAATTTAATGTTAATGAAGGTATTTACAAGTTAGTAAGAGAGAAGAGGGCTTTTAGTTCTCGGCATATACAAAAATAATAAAAAAGAATCTTGTGCACGCCACTAAATGATCAAACACTTTTGACATTTCACTAATATTTTGCCAAAAAGAAAACAATGAGTCGTGTTATCGGTTGTGACTGTTTGAAATTCCTTAACAGCACATTGAAGTACTAAATTGATAGGTTTATAAGTTAACAAAGTTGGAACAAGTCGTTATACAAGTTGCCCTTAAAAATAATGCTAGTAATACTTAAGGAGATAATAGTATTCAGAAAATAGTAAAGTCTCTTTAAACGTAGCAGTGACAATGTTAGTCAGTTAGTGTAGAGATAGGGTATGTAACATTAGCTGTGTCATCATACTGTACGTTATATTTTTTGAAATATCGGCGAACATCTCCTATCCAGACATCTTGCCTACTGATAGGGGTGTGAAAACTAACGTCATAAATTGTAATATCTTTGCTAGTATTCGAAAGAATACATTTCTCACACTGTTACACCAACTTTTTTTACTCCACCATTATCCAACCAACTTCTTTGACCTCGTCATCGCTCCTAAATTAACGGTTCAAACACAACTGTCTCCGAATTGCGTCAATAGTTGCAGGAACGGTGTGGGGGGTGGCGTGCTTTGTCGTGAAGGATAGGGACGTCTTTAGACCGAATTCCTTTGCAAGGGCTCCGTATTGCCATCTTTAGCTCCTTCTCCAACATTAGGATAGAACCGGACATTGTCTCTTGCTTTCGGCCTCATAGTGATGCACCAAGGATTCGTCCCTTGTTTAGTGCTAGGGAGCCTGCGCCTTCGTCATTATACCGCGTCAAGAGACTGGAAATTTGCACACGCATCATCTTGTGTTCGTTAATGAGTTTCTTAGGCATCCACCGTGCACACAATTTGCTATACTTCACTACCTCTGTAGCAATTGTTTGAGCGGATCCAATACCGATACTTAATTCCCTTCTAAACAAGTACGCTGATTCTCAGGAATCATGGCGCTAGTGCGTCTCAGTCTTGTCAGTAACGGCTGCATTGGGCGATTAGAGCATTGCTCATCAAAGATCGACGAACGCCCACTTTTTAAAGACATGTCTTCACTCGTATACTTTTCTCTTGCCAGCGCAGCTGTTTCCATACCTTTCCAACACCCTTCTATGAATTTCACAAGGTTGTACGGCCTCTGGCCACAAGATTTGACAGCTGCTTGCTGCTCTGCTACAGTACCAACACCTCCATCTGCTTTAAACTGTGCTTGTCATTCAGCAAGCAATGCCATCTGTATATATATGTCAACACCGTCTCAAATCATGTATTTTCCCCTCGCGAATGCTTAGGGTGTTTATTTCGTGTAATACTGTAAAATTGGTCATTCTTCATGATTTTGTTAACATAATAATTAGTCTTAATCTTTGCTCTATGTTTTACAAATCGGGCAGTTGTGCAGTTATTCCCTGTAACGTCCAGCCAAAACATAGCTCCACGTAAATGAGCCGCCAAAAAAATTTGAATGAACCTTTTTCCTTATTTTTATGAGTACTATAACCTTCTTAAGTATTAGTATTATAATTAGAAACGCCCTGTATATATAAGAGAAAGTCTACTTTTTTTTGTAAATAACTAGTGAAATGAATCTAAACCAGTAGAAGATAATAATTACACCTCAAAAAAATAGCATTATAATGTGAAATAACGATCTGGGTTTTTGATTTTGCTTTTATATTTAGCTGAGGCCGGAAGTTGTAGATTTAGGTTCTACAAAGACGATAAGTTGTACAGTCGGTCAAGTAAGAACGTGTTGCGTATTGTTCATTAAAAAATCTATTTATTTTAAAAAATATTAATTATTCGACAGTGAAGGATTGCCATTAAAATGCTAGTGATTCAGTCCCCATCGACGTCGATGCATGCTTCGGGGCATACTTTTGACGAGATTTTTCGCGAATTTACCGTGACAGTGCTTCACTGTGTACACCTTTTTACTATGAAGCTTCTACTTGATGTATGATCACACGTTCTCGATTGGGTTTGGATCAGGCAACTGGGATGCCGGATTCCCCTTTCCATTAGTTACACGTTCTGCTCTGATGTTTGATGTCGTTATCCTCTTGAAGAATCCACTCGTCATTTTTGTCTTCTTGTAAATCTGGAGCATTTTTTCAGCGTTCAATTGATAGATAAAGATGAAGAGTCTCTCAAAATCTTTTTCCGAAAGACCTCCCCAAACCTAGATCTTCACAGGGTGTTTTACGGTGCGGTGAACCAGTTAGTGGAAATAGACCAGGCTCGTGAGGTGATAACATAACCCCAAAATGAAGGTTCATCGAGAAAAATTACATTGCTCCAGTCTTGATCTATGTTTTCCCCTGCCCACGCGGGTCGTTTTTCTCTGTGTTTTTCGCTCAGCATTAGTTTTTTGGCTGTACTCAGCCACTTTAAATCGTTAGCCCGGAGATAAGTACGAATCGTTTCGTACGATATATCTAAACTTTTCTGCTTTAGTTTTTGAGGATTTCGGAAATAGAAAATAATCATTTTTATTGTGCGCTTTTTCCCTTTCGAACTACTTTCTCGTAGATCACCATTTTTTAACTGAGAGTATCATTTCATCCACTTCATCCACAACGAATGCTTTCGGCTTGCCATATACTTAATAGCCGCTGTAGGCATTATTTTCGAACCTTGTGGATAATTACATGGAAACACAGTTTCGAAGTGAACGAATCTCTTTATCGTTTGCAGGGGTTCCAACAATAACTTAAAAAAAAAAAATTACCGACCACAAGTTATCGGCGACACGCTCTTACTTGACCTACTGTACTTAGTAACTTCTAAGCGTTCCCTCATGATAAAATAGGAAAACAAAACATTCCTATCTTAGTTCAACATTATCATGATCGTGTGCCAACTTCCGGTTTTTCTGTAATTTAAATTTAGATTTTTCAAAATTGCTTGTAACAAAAATGCATTTACCTAAAAAGTAAATTCTATTATCCTTTAATTTAAAGGTTGCCATTTTACAATTTCGTATTTGTTATAAATAATTCATGAAATCCAAGTATGTAGAGCCCAGAGGTTTTTGACAACTTGTCTTTTGAGAGAAAATTACTGTTAAGTTGTCAAAGCCTACAAACGTAGCGATTCGTTATCAGTTTTGTATATTAAAAAAAAAAAATGTTTTCCTTTGATCAACTATACTTTGATAGTTCTCAGCCTATCCGTCCCGTTCCTTCCAGAATCTCTGAGGTACTCAAAAATCTATTTATTAACTCTAATTTTATACTATTAATTTGTAAAATATGGTGGACAGGACCCTCTATATACTATTCCTCGCTATAATACTAATTGGTTTATGTAGTTTAAAAAGAATGGAAAGTTAAGGCTGACCTTTCGGCTAATAAGAGGAAGTTAATGATTTTTCTATACGATTTTCAAAGGGAGTTTTTAAGTTATAAGGCGGAATTGGTTTATATGTGGGGGTGGGGAATTTACAAATCAGGAAAAGCCCAAACCGTTTAGGAAATATAAGTATAGTGTGAGTCGCAACGAGCTTCAATTAAAAGTTTATTAACAATCGAAATTATAATGGCAAATAAAAGTTTCCTATTTGTTGCAAACTTTTTTCGCCACCCTGTATGGTGGTGTATTCCGTTTATTTTTTATCTGTTTTATTAGCCTTACAAACTTAGCGTATTCACCACAAGCCTGTATATATTACTTTAAAACCTGAGACGTCACAACACCCATCCGCTGACGACGGATTCGAACCGGCGACCTCCGGGTTACTTAGCAAGCTCTCAAAAAGTACATCTGTTCATCAGTGTTGTTCTGACTTGATAGTCGCAGACGTTTCGCCAAAGTCTCGTTTGGCATTATCGATGTTTACTGGTTGGTGGTTGACTGACGGGGAGGTTGAGAGTTGTGCATGCTACTTATATTATGCTATCCAGGCTGGAGGTTGTGGCACTAATTGGCGAATGGGGTGTTGGTTGCTGATACTTTGGTGCTGTGTGTTATTACCGATTTCCATGCTGCTGGAAGATCGAGATCAACATTTTTTTTGGTTAAGGTGTAATTTTTCTCAGTTTCGATGGCTTCCCTGAATGATTCTGATTTTGTAGTGTTGTACTGTCGCCGTTGGCTTCAAACCGTTAAAAATGACTTTATGGCCCGTCTCTAGCTGATGTTAACTGTGAGCTGATGTAGCTGGCTTGTTGCGGATACTAAGTTTTTGTCCTTGAAGTGCCATATCCGATACGGACGTAGGCGACTTTCTCGCCTTTGCCTGTAGTTGGTGCCTTTTTAAGTGTTTCTACAGACAAAGCGGACCTACAGTTTAATACCGGTTCCGAGCGGCCAAAGTGAGAGGGCTTTACTAGAAATGATCCTACGGGTAGTTTACCATTGCCTTCCCGATAGAGGCGACCATCACGTTGTATTTTTTTTCGAACTGATGATAACCTTAACCACTACGTTATGGCCGCCTTACAGAGATCCTTTTGTTGATTTCTCCTATGTAGGTTATACAGCATAGAATGCTGTATAATCCCTGATTTTCCAGCTTTATTTTGCCCTTCTGAGTGATGATCTAATAGGATAGATACTTAGTTTCACATCGTTTGTAGGCGGTGAATGTATTCTGTTTTCGTAGAAAAAATGCACATAAAGTTGCGCAAATGATTTGTTCAACTTTGAGAGGTGTTATGATGTACAAAATATGGTGCCGGTGATTTCAAAGCGGCAGCTTTGATCTGGACAACGCCAGGCCGCACAAGACAAAAAGGACGCGAGATTTTATCTTTTCTTTGAGACAGGGAAGTTCTCCTTTACACGGCGTATTCTCCGCACATGGCTCCATCTGATTACTTTTTATTCCGCTCTCTGCAATATTATCTCGTCAATTCCCACTTCACTTCATCAAAAGACGTCGTAAAAAACATAACCAAATTCATCGACTCGAGATCAGCATCTTTTTTTCAGAGCCTTCAGCTGCCATATTATTAACGCGGTTCTGAAAATAATTTAAAAAAAAACTTTACAACGTGACCGTCGTCACTCTCGGGAAGGCAATGGCAAACTACCCATAGTATTATGCCTAGTAAAGCTCTCCCACTTTGATCCGGCATTAAACTGCAGGTCTCCTTTGTCTGTGTAACACTTAAAAAGGCACCCGCCACATGCAAAGACCAAGGGGTCGCCTACATCCGTATCGAATATGGCACTTCAAGAACCTTAACACAAAGGTTTCGAAATAATATAAGCAGCTGTAGGCAAGAAAAGGAATTTTGGTGTAATAGTATAATTAAAAACGGTGTGAATTGTAACTACTAAGAATTGATTAATAGATTTGCTTGTTTTGCTGACAACGGTACATACTTTTTTATGTTAAATGAAACACCTTTTATATTTTTAATTTTACGGAAAATTCGAGAAAACTTTCGCGGACCTTTTCCTAATAAACATTAATAGTTTTTGGGATAATTAACTCTGAAAATAAGCCAGTTTTATAAGTTTTTACTACAGCTCTAAAAACAATACTTTATTGTTATAGTTCTTTTACGCTAACTAATAATGTACTCATAGTAATTGTAACAGCATTTTCAAATTATTAGAAGCTCATTGTGACACAATATGTACTTACAAATTTCAGTTTATAAAAAATAGTCTGGTTATGACAATATTGGCTTTCAAACTCGAGTTATTTGCAAATTACTAAGAAAATACGCAATTTTTCTCCTATTGCCGAAAAGTCAACCTTAAGGGCTATTTTTTTATCTATTGTTTAAGGTAGAGCTCTATTTTAAAATACGTTTTCTCATTAGCATATGTTAGTGTAAATTATATAGCTAATTCGATTAATGATTAAAGGTTATTAATATTACTCTCGTTAAAGCCACTACAATATCCCAGTAATTTTCTAATAATTTTTGTGCACTTCCAAATGGACAAACTGTTTTTAATAGTATTTATTTATAGTTTATTGGCTGCTGCTATATGAAATACCTAAAAATTCACCCAAAATGCTTAAATTAGCGTAATAAAACAACTTTACCAGGTCACCTATAATATCCAATTCTATCGGGTAACACACGCTGTAGGGAAATATTTGTCATTTTCCGACGTTTGTTCTACGAATACACCGGGCATCTTGAGAAGGGATCTTTCTTCAATATTAGAACACTGAAGGACCGCGAAGAAGTACAATTCAAATTTTTATACCGGGCCGGTGTTCAACGATGACCTAGTGAAATGATATTTTTCCACATGTAATGCAGAGCGTAGTGACACAGTAAACATAAAACATAGTAGCGACGCTCAAGAAAATTTCTAGGTCCTGTTTTTTATTACGCATGCGTCCTCTATCATACAAACAACATGGCTGGCAGCGCGGTCGCGGGTTGTGTTTGCATCTGGATTTCAAGGAGAATCTTATAACGTGCTCCGACATTCATTATTAATAATTTTATAAGGAAATGACTCGTCTGAAGTTATAATTGAAAATAATTATGCTTGTAAAAAGATATGTGGTATCTCCAAAGGAGTTTTTTTAGATTTGCCAAAGATCCTAAAAGGTAATTTATTCGTAATTCTTTATTTCTATTATGCAACATATTATATAAAAATTACCTTTATATTATAATTGTTTGCTAGAGTTAAGTGATATTATCTGCTAAAACTTTCAAAACTCAATCGGGACATGCAAAAGTAGTAATTCTCCAGCACGAATGAGTTTGAATAAATCAGTGCGTGGATTTAATTTTTTATTAAATTAGATTTAACTAATGATAAAATGGACCAAAAAGTGTGTTCACTTCATTTCTAAATTCAGAAGAAAGACGATCTTATCTTAAAATGATAATTATAATTCTTTTCAATCTCGCCAGATTATTGGGTTTCGCTGAAATATAAGGAGCATGATTATTCACATTATACACGCGAAGCTGAAGGTGAACAAAGATATATTCTCAAAATGAACATTTTTCCCCCACGGACAATATTTCTAATAGTTGAGAAATATAAATTTAACAATGAGATATTTAAATGAATAAGTTGTAAAAAGCCTTGAAGCCAAATGTATTTTTCCTTACATTTTTTGCCTTTTTGCCTGTTTTTTTTTGTATACGGTTGCAATAAGACAAATTTTAATTTTTTTCTTCCTTTCAATCAGCAAAATCCATTTTTATTCTACAAAATAGGATTTTTCTTGAAAAAAGAAATTCGAATATTTCAAAAAGATGAAAGGTAGCCCTTATTCACTTACCACTTTGCTGCTATCATTAAGTTCATATTTTGGAGATGTATAAATTGTGATATTTAAGTAAGAATATTATATTTTAAAATTTTAATTTTTATTGTGTTTGCAGCGGAGATATTCCTTCTTTGGGCAATTTTTTTCCGATATCCAACAGGTAACCAGAGAATGAATATCCCCGCCTTTATTATTATTTTATTGGAAGCATAATTAAAGTTTATTAAGGATATATATTTTTTAATAAAACCATATTTATTTATTAAACGTGTATTTATTTTTAACATCCAACAAGTAAACAAGGAACTATAATATTGTCAGCATGGGCATAAGCAGAAATGATATGCTTTTTTAATTTAATTTCAGCTTACGTCATGTTAGGTGCCATCGATTAGAAGCTGTCATGGTTATGGTTGACATTGTTGGCAAAAACATCGAGTTTAACGTCACTTGTCAACTAACTAGCTGACAAATGACATTCATTGCATTATCTTTCTGTCAGCTGTTAATAAGACCGATGCTCATCGATAACGCCTGTTTTAAAAATATAACAGCAAATATATGCCAATAAGTCTCCGTTTAACAGTATTTAAATTCTTAAATTAAAATGTAACTTTAGAGAGATTAAAAAAAAAACAGAAGAGATATTTCTGTAAAATACTAGAGAAAAAATAGAATATCACTAAAAAGATTAGAGAAAAAAACCTAAGAACCAGCAGTAGAGGTAAAATAAAGTAGTGTTATTTATATATATGTATTATATATATATATATATATATATATATATATATATATGTATTATATATATATATATATATATATATATATATATATATATATATATATATATATATATGTAAAATATATATATATATATATATATATATATATATAAAGTATATATATATATATATATATATATATATATATATATATATATATATATATATTTTTTTATATATATATATATATATATATATATATATATATATATATATATATATATATATATATATATTTTATATATATATATATATATATATATATATATATATATATATATATATATATATATATATATATATATATATATATATATATATATATATATTTATATATATATATATATATATATATATATATATATATATATATATATATATATATATATATATATATATATATATATATATATATATATATATATATTTATATATATATATATATATATATATATATATATATATATATATATATATATATTTATATATATATATTTATTTTTATATATATATATATATATATATATATATATATATATATATATATATATATATATATATATATATATATATATATATATATATATATATATATATTATATATATATATATATATTTATATATATATATATATATATATTTATATATATATATATATATATATATTTATATATATATATATTTTTATTATATATATATATATATATATATATATATATATATATATATATATATATATATTTTTATATATATATATATATATATATATATATATATATATATATATATATATACATACATACAGTGGCGTGCAAGTTTCCGGTCAGTGACATTTCGTACTCTAAACGTAATAAAAACAACCATAAACATACATAGAATCTAACATCACAAGATCATTAAAACTAGTTTCACAGCAAGCAAATATCACAACTTTTTAACAATCAATTTAAAACTATCAATGGAGCCATGAATCCTGAGATCGAACTGATTGAAATGCCTCATTATTCTGGACATGGGTCCATAATAGCCATAATTAGTCGCATGAAAGGGAATACCAAACTCTCGCCTCTAGTGCGACGAGAAACATAGGGAGATAGGGACAATCAACCAGCCCATTTATTAACTTAAAAGCCAGAAGCAGGCCACAATGGAGTCTTCTAGTCTCCAGGATTGAAATACCCAAAATGCCTCTAAGGTTGTGGTGGTCTATATGGTAACCATCTGGGGGTATGGCCAATTTAAAAGCACAAGTCCGCAGAAACTGGCGCTACACCGCCTCAATCGCTTCTATATATACATTGTAATGAGGAGACCATAACGCAGCGGCATACTCAAGCCCCGATCTCACAATTGAACAATACAACAGTTTAAATGTAGAGCAGGAAAAGTCCCTACAGTATCTCGTGATGAACCCCAGATTTTTATAACCTTTCTGAACAATTGACAAAATGTGCCTATGAGAGTAAGTTTCTAGTCAAGAAGAACTCCCAGATCATTAATTTCACTAACATGCCTCAGCTTGCTGCCATTAATGTTATACTCAAAAGTAAAGTTCCGTCTAGCACTACCAAAACTAATGCTAACACACTTCTTAATATTCAAGTTCAACTCATTCAAGGTACTCCATCTATAGAGGCCATGAACATCCTCCTGAAGAGAGCGACAATCTTGCAACATGTTAACCGTTTTAAACATTTTTAGATCATCTGCAAACATGAGGAATTTAGAATGTTGTATAAACTTGCCGATGTCATTAACAAAAAGTAGAAACAGTAAAGGACCACAGTGAGACCCCTGAGACCTGAAAGAACTTTTATTTCTTTAGAAATACAATTATTAATACGGACATACTGTGTACGACCCTCCAGAAAAACTGCCAATCCACCCAAGGACTTCACTACTTAGTCCTATTTTCAGCAGCTTGCCTAACAAGAGCGTATGATTAACTCTGTCGAACGCCTTCGAGAAGTCAGTATATACACTATTAACACACTGGCGATTCCCAAGGGCGCTCAACAGACAATCATGATATGCAAGCAGGTTTGTGACAGTTGAGCGACCAGGTCTAAAACCATGCTGCTCGTCAATTATTATGCTATTACAGCTCCATGACAAAAAATCCCGCAACTAGACTGTCGAACAATTTGGGTATTGCGGATTGAATGCACACGCCCCTGTAGTTAGTTATATCACTTCTATCACCGGACTTGTGAATAGAGGTAATAAATGAGTTTTTCCAGTACATAGGGAATGTACTTGAGCACAGAGATAAATTAAAAATTAATTTTAGAGGAGTTACAATAGAGCATATGCAAGCTTTCAATACTCCCGCAGGTATTCCATCTGGGCCAACTGAGAATGTATTTTTAAGATTATCTATCCCCTCATAGACCTCAGACAAACTAACTGAAATTGAGTTAACATTTAAATTAGTGCATTCAACTAAGTCACTACAATAGCCAGGAATAGTAGCCTGACTGCCACAATAAACTTCCCCAAGGAATAGTAGCCTGACTGCCACAAAAAAAGACTAATGAATTTTAATCATTATAAGATGTGAATATGAGATATAGGAAACAAAATAATATAGTAAAAGAATATTATTTATGTTTGTGAATATATTTATTATTAGTATTCTTATATTTATATGTGCGAAACTTTCCGGCCACTTTATACTACGAGAAAAATTATTAGTCCATATGCTCTATAATAGACTTAAATTATATTTTTATGTTAATATTTTGTAGGCATACCCTTTGCAGCGATAACTGTCACACAACGATGTGGAATTTACTCAATTAATCGATTAATACAAGCAGGTGAAATTTTATCCCATTCTTCCGTCAATGATTTGAATAATGCGGCTTTATTTGAATATGTATGCTTTCGAACTTGACGATCTAGCGTTTCCCATAAGTGTTCCATTGGGTTCAAGTCCGGTGATTGAGGTGGCCAGCTTAAAACTCTCACATTTGAAGCAGAAAACCACTGTTTTAACAACCAATCAGACGTACATGTTGTCTACCATCGCTTCCAAAAAGATTAAATTTAGATTCGCCTGAGAAGGTACTTTTTTCCAATCTTTGATTGTCCAATTTAGGTGATCTTTGGCAAATTGTAATCGGGCCTTCTTATTCTTTTTACTGATTAATGGTTTTTTAATACCTATACGGCCAAAAAGTCCGACATCATGTAGTCTTCGTGTCACAATACTACGACTAACATTAGCTAGGTTTTCATTCTTTAGGTCGCGTGCAATTTCGGCAGCAGTTTTCTTGACATCCGCAGTTGATCTGCGTTTAATGATACGATCTACTTTTTTAGACGTTTTTCTTGGTCTTCCACTACGCGGACGATCTTTTAAACCATATCCACGACGGTATTTTACAAAAATATCGTTCATAGTTGATTTACCTATCGATAATAAGGAAGCAATCTCACGAGAAGACTTTCCTTCTTTTGAAAATTTTATTACTCTCTCACGAATTTGGATTTGCATATGCTGAGCCATGTTTATGCTCTCACGACCTTTTATGAACTAAATGTGAACATTCAACGCGCTATTATTCGTAAATACGTCTTTGAACCTCCTACTGCGTCAATGTATATTATGTGGCCGGAAACTTTTGCACATATAAATATAAGAATAATAATAAATATATTCACACATAAATATTCTTTTACTATATTATTTTGTTTTCTATATCTCATACTCACATCTCATAATGATTAAAAATCATTAGTCTTTTTTTTTAATAAATCAGAGTACGAAATGTCATTGACCGGAAACTTTTGCACGCCACTGTATATATATATATATATATATATATATATATATATATATATATATATATATATATATATATATTATATTATATATAGTTCTGATTACAAATTATGTTTAGCTTGATAAAGACTAGAGAAAAAAAACCCTAAGAACCAGGAATAGAGTTAAAATAATGTTGTGTATCATGATTTACAATTTATGTTTTAGCTTGATCCACTCCAGAATTAGAGGGGTAAAATATGTTATAATGACATCAGCACCTGAAAACATCAAAATGCATTAAGATACATATATATGAAGGTGGTACAAATGAAAATTTTAAAAGTGCTATATATAACCAAACAGCAGAAATTGCCTACAGGATTCACTTAACGTAGACTGCCTTTGGAAGAATGTCATACATTTTTAAAAAACAGACAGATCCCAATAAATTTAAGACGAAAGGTTGACGAAACATGCACCATGTGAGTAACGACCTATGGATGAAGACCATCACAATGACTAACAAAAGCATGCGACGCCTCAAAATTACGTAAAGAGCAATGAAGCATGCAATACTCGGAGTAAGCTTGAGGGATAGGAACGAGAACATAAGACGAAAAACCAAAGTCATTGATATCGCCAAAGCAATTTTAAGCTAGAAATAGAGATGGGCGGGGTATATAACAAGACAGGAACAGAATTAATTAAACTTATGTACTGGCGACCACGCATAACAGGAAGAAGTGATTATGACCCCAGAAAAAGATGGTCGGATGACCTAAAAACGACGGTTGGAAAGAAGTGATACTAAATGGCTCAGGGCAGGAATAGATGGAGGGCTGATGAAAAAGAAGAAGAAGAAGAAGAAGATAGAGATAGATATATATATATATATATATATATATATATATATATATATATATATATATATATATATATATATATATATATAACATATATATGGTGTACAAGTATGAAATGCGGATTTCAGACAACAAATGGTGCACCAATTCAGTTTGTGCTATAAAGATTTGACACTGCGCCATTTTGTTGTATCATCAACAAGTGTCAGTCAGTTATACCGAACAAAAAGCATTCGCGGACTGCATTAATTTTTTGTTTTCATTTGAAGAAAACTGCTGTTGAATCATATCGATTACTTCGAGAAGCCTATGGTGAACATGCTCCATCGAAAGATACGTGTGAACGATGTTTTCGGCGTTTCAAAAGTGGTGATTTCGATGTTGCAGACAAGGAACGTGGAAAACCACCAAAAAATACGAAGATGTGGAATTGCAAGCATTGTTGGACGAAGATGATTCGCAAACACAAAAACAACTTGTCGAGCAATTGGGCTTTAATCAACAAGCTGTTTCCAATCGGCTACAAGAGATGGGAAAGATTCAGAAGACCGGTAGATGGGTATCACATGAGTTGAACGACAGGCAAATGGAAAAGCGCAAAAACCCGTGTGACATTTTCTTCGCTCGGTATAAAAGGAAGTCGTTTTTGCATCATATAGTTACAGAGGATGAAAAGTGGGATTTATTTTGAGAATCCCAAACGCAAAAAATCATAGGTAGACCCAGGCGCACCATCCACATCGACCGCAAGACCGAATCGCTTTAGCAGAAAGACGATGCTCTGTGTTTGGTGGGACCGGAGGGGCATGGTCTATTATGAGCTGTTAAAACCTGGGGAAACAGTTAATACTAAACGTTGCCAACAACAATTGACCGATTTGAACCGTTCGATCACATATGGCAAAACCAGTTCGCGACACGTTGGAAGCACTCAGCTGGGAAGTTCTACCCTTGGCTCCTTCTGATTACCACTTGTTTGCATCGATGGGTCACGCACTTGCTGAGCAGGGCTTTGGTTCGTCCGAAAATGTGAAAAAATGGCTCGATGAATGGTTCGCAGCAAAAGGGGAAGATTTTTACTGGCGTGGTATTTGCAAATTGCCCGAAAGATGGGAAAAGTATATAACAAGCGATGGAGCATACTTTGAATAAAGCACTTTTTATCATTCTTCCGAATTTAACATGTTTTTTAGAAAAAAAATCCGCATTTCATACTTGTACACCTGGTATATATATATATATATATATATATATATATATATATATATATATATATATATATATATATATATATATATATATAACTTCACCTTCTTGGAAAAACACCCGATATTTTATTATTTCTTTGAAATAGAAAGATTGAAAATTCATCTTTTAAAAGTGAGAATAGATATTAAAAATTGTTTTAAAGACACAAGTTTAAAATTACAGCACATTTCATCCGGTTATTTGTTGTTTATCGCCCGACACTAGTCATTAAATAACCGGTCAAGTGCAAGTTGAACTTGCGCAATTAGTGTTCCGTGCGTTGATTGTTTTTAAAATAAAAAAAAATTGTTACAAAGGTATAAAATGATCAGTGACTTCACAAAACACACCCCAAATGAGTTTTCAACAAAGTTTGTTTCCAATCTTTACTGAAATCTGATGACCTTGAAATTTTTGTTTTTTTTAAATACCAGAAAAATTATTAAAGGTAATGCACTCTTTATCACGTACAGTTCGGAGAATTTGATAGCTATCTTCGTTTTTGAATAACAGTGTTTCAATTTTAATTAATTATAAAATTTCGACGTTTTCGGCCATAATGCGATGGTTTTTATCATGTAAAAAATTTTCCTTAGCAGATATCGACATCCCGTCTTGATAGGATTGTAAAAAGAGCATTCTTTACCACGTACAGTTCAGAGAATTTGATAGCTATCTTCGTTTTTGAATAACAGTGTTTCAATTTTTATTTATTATAAAATTTCGACGTTTTCGGCCATAATGCGATGGTTTTTATCATGTAAAAAATTTTCCTTAGCAGATATCGACATCCCGTCTTGATAGGATTATAAAAAAGAGCATTCTCTACCACGTACAGTTCAGAGAATTTGATAGCTATCTTCGTTTTTGAATAACAGTGTTTCAATTTTTATTTATTATAAAATTTCGACGTTTTCGGCCATAATGCGATGGATTTTATCATGTAAAAAATTTTCCTTAGCAGATATCGACATCCCGTCTTGATAGGATTGTAAAAAAGAGCATTCTTTACCACGTACAGTTTAGAGAATTTGATAGCTATCTTCGTTTTTGAATAACAGTGTTTCAATTTTTATTTATTATAAAATTTCGACGTTTTCGGCCATAATGCGATGGATTTTATCATGTAAAAAATTTTCCTTAGCAGATATCGACATCCCGTCTTGATAGGATTGTAAAAAAGAGCATTCTTTACCACGTACAGTTTAGAGAATTTGATAGCTATCTTCGTTTTTGAATAACAGTGTTTCAATTTTTATTTATTATAAAATTTCGACGTGTTCGGCCATAATGCGATGGATTTTATCATGTAAAAAATTTTCCTTAGCAGATATCGACATCCCGTCTTGATAGGATTGTAAAAAAGAGCATTCTTTACCACGTACAGTTTAGAGAATTTGATAGCTATCTTCGTTTTTGAATAACAGTGTTTCAATTTTTATTTATTATAAAATTTCGACGTTTTCGGTCATAATGCGATGGATTTGATCATGTAAAAAATTTTCCTTAGCAGATATCGACATCCCGTCTTGATAGAATTGTAAAAAAGAGCATTTTTTACCACGTACAGTTCAGAGAACTTGATAGCTATCTTCGTTTTTGAATAACAGTGTTTCTATTTTAATTTATTATAAAAATTTCGACTTTTCGGCCATAATGCGATGGTTTTTAATCATGTAAAAATTTTCCTTAGCAGATATCGACATCCCGTCTTGATAGGATTGTAAAAAAGAGCATTCTTTACCACTCGTGATAATTTTCGTTCAATCTACACCCCGTGGAGAATATTCCAGAATTTTTTCAAAATTTTTTGATAAGTACTTTTCGAGATAAGGCGGGGGACAGCGATTTTTCGCGATTTTTTAAAAATAATACAAAGAAAAGTGCGCGCAAGTATTACATTATACATATATTTTTTACTCGTGTTTTCACAAGCTTTCATTTGACATCACACTCGATGACCAAGTAAAATTTTTTTTTTTTCAATTCCGATTTCACCCCCCAAAACTAACCGCTTAAGTCAAAATTTAACTCTCAAAACTACATGGCTCTGCTGAGGCCATCAATTCCTATATTATTACCAAATTTCAACTTTCTATGTCAAATAGTTTCGGAGAAAATCGGGTGTGACAGACAGACACCGAAGTGATCTTTATAAATGTTCCGTACGGAACACTAAAAAATTACTATGCCGCTCTTCATAGCTTTGTTTTGTTTCCTTCATCTCCGCATTAAAATGAATCATAACGTAAATGTTTGTTACAACTCATACTAACCAGCACGTCTATAAGAACCCAAAATTTCCATCAATCCAGCTTTTAGATCAAAAATTCCTTTTTCGGCAGCATTATAAATCATAGAGTATTCTCCAGATACCTGGTAAACAAACATGGGATACTCCGGATACTTGTCTTTTACCTGTTTGAGGATGTCCATGTAAGCCATTATAGGTTTTATCATTAGCATATCGGCTCCTAAAATATATTAAAAAAGATTAATATCGAGTAGTACATTTTTCAACTTAGACAATACGAGGGCCCTCTTAAGTTTTTACAAAAGTCTACTAGATAACGCTATTATGAACTGATATTACCATCGTTGTAAAATTTGACATTTGTTATTGTTAAAATAGTGGCAGCTCAGAAATTGACCGAGTAGTTTGTTTACAGTATGCGTTTAAAAAAATTTCACGTGAATGTTTTCGTTACGATTTTAGTAACGACCTAACTCAACAATAATGTCTCGAATCGCTTCGTTCAACTTTTGGGAATGGATCACCATCAGAAGACTGTTTACAATTGGTTTGCAATTTCGCGAAAGTCTACCAAAAGCGGTTGCTGTTCCAAAAAACATCGATGCTGTGGGCAACATGATTGAAGAGGATCGACATGTGACTTACCGTGAGGTGAAGGCATCCTTAGGCATATCGAAGACTGCAGTCCATTCGATTTTGCACGAACATTTAGCTGTGAATAAGATCTGTTCCCGATGGATTCTGCATAATTTAACCGAAACTCAAAAACCTCGTGTCAGTTGGTGTAAGGAAATGCTCAAAAACGTAACATGAGGCGGCCAACAACTGCGGGAAAAAAGTGGCGTGGGCAGTAGCAACTTGCCCCTCTTACAGATATTTTGGGACGTCGCTACTGGCCTATTATCCAATAAGGCCTAATTCAAATATGCCATTTTTGGCGAACGGTAGGACCGTAGGGGTGGTGCAGTATCATTCGCCAGTTCAGCAAGACTTGCGCTCAGTGATTGGCAGAAATCGATGCTGGCCCGGCGGCCCGAGCGGCCCTTTTTCTGGAGTCTAGAAAGCAGTAGTACAAAATTTAGCAAAAACTTTAACGTCGGCGCAAGTTACGCTCTCTTATTAACGACTGCGACGAACGGGGGTCGAGAGGTAAAAACCCGCTCGTACTGTCGCGACACTGCACGCTCGCTTTACCTACCGCTCGGCTCTGCAGCTGTAAAGTGTACTTACGCGGCCACGTAAATTGATATTTCATCTTTGGTTTTTCGGCTTTAAAAAGAAATTTCGTGATTTACTTGATTTTTGTAGTTGATGCAGCTTGTAATTAAGGACTATCATATTTGCCTGCAACGCCTACGACATTGACTGCCAGTTAAGATCAAAACTGCTCTTTGCCGAGTTTATAAATGAATGTCAACAATTGTTAAAAATTTTTAATAAAAACGACCACATAGTTCTATTTGTATCTGAACACAATGCACATAAAAGTACAGGAATTGGACAAATAATTTCAAATAACATCACAAACCAATCTAACTCTGATTGGTTATGGATTTCATACTAACAGGCCAGTTTTAAACAATTTCATACACCAGCAGAATTCAATGTCGAGTTCTTATTGTTACGGAAAGGAAACAAGGCACCAATATCTTCGGAATGATGGATTACCCCACTAAAAAAGAACTTATACATTCCATCATATCAAACCATATTTGCCTCGGCCGCGAACCTACAGCTTTTTTAGATCATCGAACGCCGCAGGGTTGTCCGGGGTGGTAAGCTCGGCGGGGCTATTCTCGGCGTACTATCAGAACGCTGGTGGGCTGCGAACAAAGACTCTAGAGCTTTTACGTGCTATACCTGCATCTAATTATGACTGCGTATTTCTCACGGAAACTTGGCTGGCCGAAGGTATTCACGATTCTGAGATGTTCACTTCTGATTACATCATGTTCAGGTCAGACAGAGATTGTAAATCCCTGAGCTGCTCCAGAGGTGGTGGTGTACTGATAGCCGTTAAGTCGGACAACGATTCGAGAATGCTATTCAACTCTAACGATCCAGCTATTGAGGATGTATGGGTGCTTATCAAGGCACAGAGCGTTTTGCTGGTGTCCAGCTGTGTCTATTTTCGCCCCAATTCATCTGTCGACTTATATCAGAAGTTTCTAACTACTGTGGAAACGCACCGAACTAAGTACAAAACTACTAAATTTCTTATTACAGGAGATTTCAATTTGCCATAGTGGACTATAGAGGATAATGTACTTATTCCATTAGACTTAACTTCACCTATGACAGAATCCTTGATTACTGATGGTAGCTACAGCAAGCTAACTACCATCCGAATGAGTTTGGCAGGTATCTAGACCTTATCTTCTGTGATGAATTCGACAACTGGGCAGTTGGGCGTGCTGATTTTCCACTTAAGTGTAGTAGTGCGGCATCACATTCCGTTAGAAATGCAATTCTTGGTCTCGGCTCCTAATAAGCTTACGTACGAGTTCAACTTCGATAAAGCTGACTACAACAGACTAAATAACCACTTTTTATCTATTGATTGGAGCTGGATTCAGGAATGTACAAATGTCGACTCTATGATACGAGTCCTTCTATAAGATAATCTACAGAGGTATTGAAAGCTACGTATCAAGAAGGAATAAAAAACAGAGGAAATATCCCCGATGGTATACAACAGACACTAGAATAATAATCTCAAGGAAAAATAGGCCATATCAAAAATTTAAGGTTAGAAAATCACTGGAGGACTATAGACAATACTCCAAGCTACGTAGGAAGTCAAAACATTTTATTCAGCTTAGCTACCTTTTGTATGTTATTAACACGGAACAAATGATTCCTAAGAACATCAAATTTTTTTGGGCCTTGTTTAACTCATTAAAAAAGACCCCGTTGTCCCCCACTACCATGAAGTTAAATATACCCAAAGATATTGCCAACTCTCGCAGATCACTTTGAGAGCTACTACTCGTCGGATAGGGGGATTGACTTGTCTGCTGTCACCGAGGATGAGTGTGTGAGTCTTGCACGACATTCCTTTGGCCAAGATGATGTACTGAAGAGGCTCCGCAGCTTGGACACCACCAAGAGTACAGGACCGGATGGATTACCGGCATTGTCCCCTAAGAAGTGCTGTGAATCCTTGGCACTTCCTCTGACCCTTACTTATCAATCCTCATTTGATCATGGTTCATTCCCAAGGCTGTGGAAGCATTCATGGGTTGTTCCGATAGTTAAGTCTGGTTCAAAGAGGGATATTAAGACCTGTAGAGGGATTTCGTTACTGCCCATATTATCTAAGATTTTTGAATCCCTAATAACCGATGAGCTGTTTGAAGCTTTCAAATCCCACATAGCGGTCGACTAACATGGCTTTTTTAAAGGAAGATCTACCGGTATAAATCTGGGAGTGTTTCAGGACTACGTTGTGAACGCCGTCGAGAGTGGTTCTTAGGTCGATGCCATCTACACTGACCTGACCAAGGCCTTCGATACCCACCAATTACTCATCAAAAGACTGTCTACGCTGGGTGTGCGAGGGCTATATATTCAATGGAGCGAATCCTATTTAACAAAACGGCAACAGTGTGTTAGAGTTGGTAGTACCGTATCCCGTGAAATAAATGTGTTGTCGGGTGTACCACAGGGTTTTCACCTAGGTCCGATCTTATTTTAAATATTTATTAATAGTGTTAACTCTGTCTTTCGAAAATGTAAATGTTTACTGTACGCCGACGATCTCAAACTTTTCTGTGCAGTTGATTCTTCAAAAGACTGTGTAGACATACAAACTGATTTGAACAATTTAGTCAAATGGTGTTCCTTAAATAACTTGGAAATTAATACCTCAAAATGTAGGATTCTTAATTTTTATAAACGCAAAGATCTTATTAATTTTAATTATTGTCTGGACAGCAAGCCTTTACAAGCTGTTGATAGTTTTAATGATTTGGGTGTGATTTTTAGCAGTGACTTGAGTTTAATAGTCACATTGATAATATATTACTGAAGTGGTTTGGATTTTCTACGCCGTACCTGTTGCGATATCTGTGATACTGAAGCTATTAAGTCTATGTATAATAGTCTTGTTAGGAGTGTGTTGGAGTATAATAGTGTCATAAGGGGCCCTGTTTATAACTGTCATATTAATCGTCTGGAGTCTGTCCAAAATAAGTTTGCAAAATTCATTTTATACAAACTAAAATTTCCCTACAGCAATTCACCGTACTTGACTCATACTCAATTGGTGGGTATAGAAACCCTTGAAACACGAAGATGCAATGCTCTAGTTTTATTATTGTACAAATTGCTTAACGGACAGATAAACTGTCATACTCTGCCGTACCATATTGATTTTCGGATTCCAAACAGGACCACGAGATCTCAACAACTGTTTCATATCACTTTTCATCGTACTACGTACGGAACACAAAGCTTTTCTAATAGATATAATATGACAACATTTAAAAACGAAATAAAGTATAGACGTACTGATACAGTAACTCTAGAGCAACGAGAGTAACAATTTATCTGTTATCTTTGTTTTTACTCCTTTTTATAATTATCGTATGTGTATTCTTTTTTTTTTTCTTGTTTGTCTTCTTCTTCTTCCTACGTTAGGACCATGTCCTGTGTTCACTTCAAAGGTTTCCCAGAAACAATTGCGATGATGAAGACCAGCTCTCATACCATCTTATTGGTGGTCTTCCAAGCGGTCGAGGTGTGTTTGGTCGCTTCTCTTTTGCAACCTTAGCCAACCGGTCATTTGGCATTCTGTCCACATGGTCTCTCCATTCTCTTCTCCTATTCCTTGCCCATCTCACCACATCCTGTATTTCGCACATTTCCCTTATTTCTTCACATCTCTTCCCGTCAAATAAGGTATGTCCTGTTATCGATCCAAGTGTTCGCATTTCTGTTGTTCTTAGGAGTCGTTTTGTTATTGTGTTCTCCGCTCTGGTTTCTATCGTGTACGTCATGATAGGTCTTACGCACGTTTTGTATATTCTTACTTTGCTCTGGTGCTCATGTATTTGTTTCTCCAAATTATATCTCTTAAATATCCTGATATTAATGACGCCTTTGTTGTTTGAGTTTTTACTGCCTCCTTAAGGTTCCTGGTACTTGTTATGTTTGCCCCTAGATATTTGAAGGACATCACTTGTTCGACACTCTGATCATAAATCGCAAGTTTGCATCTTTTCGGTTCTTTAGATATTGTAAGGGATTTTGTTTTCTTTACAGATATTTGCATATTAAATACTTTTGCTGTTTGTTGGAACTTATGTAGGAGTCTCTGTAAGTTATCTTCGTCTTCGGATATAATTACTGCATCATCGGCGTAGCATATTATTTTTATTTCTTTGTCTCCCAATCGATATCCTCTCCCAGTTTTCTTTACTTCGGTAGTTTTTATTATATTAGGGTGAATTCCCCTTTTTTGTAGTAGGGTTATGATATCAGTTAACCGTACCTTATCGAATGCCTGGGTAAGATCAATGAAATACATAAAGGCTATCTTATTAAACTTTATGGCTTTTTCGGTAATTTGGCGGATTATAAATATGGCGTCTATGGTAGACCTGTCCTTTCTGAACCCTTGCTGTTCTTCACAGATTCCAGTTAACATTATTTCTTTTGCTAATATTTTAGTGAACAATTTTAGGACCGCACTCATTAAGCTGATACTTTCTTGTTTGTAACTATGATTAATGTTCTACTATTTGGAGTTGTTGCTCTGTAAGTATTCATTGTAAATAAATTAATCTTGCTAAAAAATATGTATAGTGGTTTCCTAGGGTTAAAGTTAGATTTTGAACAAGAGCACCCAACATATTTTATGTTAGGCACCCTACTAAGTTCGTAAATAGTAATTAATTTGTCGACATCAAGTTTCATTAAATAAGTCAACATGTGTGTGTGACAACAACGAAGATTTATTTTATTAACTGTTTGATATATTCTTTTATAAGCCGTATGATATTGCTTTGTTTTTATTACTTTTTTTTTGTTTAAGTCTTATTAACGTCCGACCACCACGGACGGAGGTCGAAAGATAAAAACCCGATCGTACTGTCACGACGCTGCACGTTCGCCTTACCCGCTGCCCGGCTCTGTAGTGATTTAATTTTGCCGATTGCTGACCTGTCTGCATGCCTTTTATTTATCTGCCTCAGATAAGCGAGTAAGCAGGCTTACTTACCTATCTGTGTGACCTAAGTTGAAAAATACCTGATTAAACATGCTTTCGTTTAAATTAGTCCAATAGGTTCGTAGATAATTGAGGACAAACTAACATTCGCGAAATTTGATATATCAGTTCGGAAGCGTATATAAACTGATATACATAAATATTACACATAATTGAACATTATATACCGAATTGAAGACTTCCTTTTTTGAAACCGTTTAAAAAAAAATGCGTTACTAGATGTGATTAAACGCGCACAAATTATCGCAAAAGTTCCGTTAATGTCTGAACATCTTAAGAAGGAAATTTGTAAAAGAAATGAACTGTTTCATCAAAAACATATATTTACCTTCATCTACATCTCTCTCAGCTGCTCTCAAAGCTATACCCTCACCCCCTGGCGGCAATTGGTAACACTTTCTATCTCCGAAGGAAGGTTTGGATTGTGCCGCATCCCTAAACGGCCCATAAAAATTCGAAGCGAACTTGCAAGTGTATGACAGGACTGATACGCTGTTTTGTAGATTATTTTCAATTAACAGTGATTTTATGGCCCCGATTCTGCCGTCCATCATGTCAGATGGAGCAACAATGTGTGCACCTGTAAATAAGAGGACTGGAAGGTTATAACATTTTTCAGCCAGATATAATGCATAATATTCTTATTAAAACCCAGGATTCGGACAAATCCGTTTGTGATGGCTAAAAAAATTTTCTACAACATGAACTTCTATTACATTAGGAAAATTGCAAAACGCATTGTCTATCAACGTTCTGTTTCTAGTAGAACTAGTATCTTTTATCTTATGTATCCCATCAAAAACATAAAATGTAAAAAACTGCCAAGTCTTGCAACGCAGTCCTTCCACCACAAAAAGTTGTGCGATCTCATGTAAAACTAAGTCAGTTATTTTAGTTAGTATCTATGGAAGCACCTATTCAACAACTTGGCCATAAATTGTTATCTATTTAGTTACCTATCAACATTTATAGTGACCGTATCAATATTAGACATCTTTATTTCTATAATAAATATGACTTGGCAATCGCACGGCAACATAATCATATAAGAATAATCTACTATTTAAAATATTTTATTCTTAAGTGCGCTGTTTAGACTTACTTAGCAATCGAAGAGATCTCACAACTTTTTGTGGTGGAAGGACTGCGTTACGAGACTTGGCATTTTTTTACATTTTATGATGTAACAATTTTTGACAAGTCTGGACGTTAAGTGCTTCTAAGTCGATTATATTCAACGATTGCGGACTCCTGAGCTTTGATACTACCGAAGTCGACATTAATTACATGTAATCCGCCCAGACTTGTCACTCTCGAAAGTGCCACGTATGCATGACCGCATGTGAACACTGAAGAACCGATGGCCATCAGTGCACTGTTTAGACTTGGCCCCTGACTTTTGTGTATGGTAATAGCATAGGCTATACATATCGGAAATTGTTCGCGATGAACATAAACTCTATTAATAATTTCAAATTTAGTTTTGACTGGACCAAGCTCGTAAGGATGTTCATTATTAAATGTAATACGTATTTTTTTTTTATTTTATTGGTATTTTCAGGATCAACATTTACTCCTTATACTATACCGATAGAACCGTTGACTAAGCCAAGACTCACGTCAATATTTCGTCTTAACATGACTTTTGCTCCTATTTTAATAACTATATTCTCTTCTAGCCCTGCTGTCATGGAAGCATCATCTTCATACTTTTTTATAATTAAAATATACTTAACAATTTTTTAATTACACGAAGTAGGTAAGTATTATTAAACGAATAATTTTGATAAATGAAAAATATTATTAAATATAACATATTAATTAATAAATAATACAAATTATTCATAATTATGGATTTTTTTAGTGATTAATTAACTTTATACGACATATTATTTACCGGGACGCACGGTTGACCTTGCATTATGCTATGTATGGCTGAGCGCTGCGTATAAAAAAATATTTAGAACAAAATTTGTAGAGAATTTTATGCTCTACAATTTTCATAATAGATGCAAATATCAGTGAAACCATAGAAAGCGAAATATTTGCGAAAAACCTATTTTTGTGACCTTTGACCAACTTTTAGAATGCCAAAATAAAGTTTTGGATTGTTGTAGCTTCTACTTGATGGAAATTCATTATAAATGTATAATAAAAGACTGTTTTTAGTCAATTTCCACTGGTTTATTTAAATTGCGATGACGCGTTTCGCTGTCGATGCAGCTTCTTCAGATTTACATTTTACACTGTCAAGTTAGGTTTAATATTCACAGTTTTATATAATTTCTTAATTATAATATTACACCTAATTAACTACATTGATAGTTTTGGAAAATCCACACAGATTTGGAGTTAGGAGAATAAATTCAATAATGGTGAATTGCTTAAATCTACCTGGTCGTTGAGTAAAGTACCTGTAGTCCCTAATCGATTTATTTGCATTGTCTCTAAAAGGTTTAGTTTTAAACCTTTTTGTTGGGTGTGTAAAATTTTGAAATTCTTGTCAAATGTGTGATTTTCTGTTAAAAGATTATTAGCATATGTTGAATTAGATTTTCTATGGATGAAACTTTTTTCGTGTTCTGTAATTCTTTGTCTAAATGTACGTTCAGTTTGTCCGATGTATGTTTTAGGACATGACCCACATGTTAATTGATAAACCCCTGATTTATTGTCTTTATTGATTTATGGTTTGTAGTTTTTAAGATATTTCCCCCTATAGTATTGTTAGTCTTGTAAGCTATGTTGATATTTTTTTGATTTAAAAATTTTCCCAGTTTTTCCGTTGGTTTGCCGAAATAGGTCAAGCATTTAAAAGTGGTATTTCTGTCCTTAAAACGTGGCTATATTTCTGAGATTGCCTTGTTTCTAAGTTTTTTCTTAACGATACTATTGATTAAAGTAACCGAATAACCGTTGTTAACGGCTACTTGTTTTATGTAGTTTAATTCTTTAGTAAAATTTTCTTCTGATAAGGGGATATTAGTTAGTCTATGTATAAAACTATGATAAGCGGCAAGTTTATGATGGTTAGGGTGGTGAGAACTATTGTGAATTGACTATTAACAAAAAACAAAGTAAATGAAGTTATAAAAATGGACATAATTAATTTATTAAGAACTTGCCTAAGACAAAATTATTTTTCATTTAACAATACATTCTACAATAGTAAGGAAGGGTTAATTATGGGGAGTCCATTAAGTCCATTACTTGCCGAAATTTTCATGGACAGTATTGAAACAATGATATTTAACAACCATAAGAATAGTAATAATTGTCTATACTGGTATCGATACGTAGACGATATAATTGTATGCTTTACAGGTACGGACAGACAATTAACTCACTTTTTACAGTATATTAATTCTTTACATAGAAATATCAGTTTTACAATGGAAGAAGAAGTCGAAGGGAAAATCAATTTCCTCAACTTAACAATCAGTAAAGCCATGAAAAAACATGAATTTGCAATATATCACAAACCTTGTCATACAGATACCACAATTCACAATAGTTCTCACCACCCTAACCATCATAAACTTGCCGCTTATCATAGTTTTATACATAGACTAACTAATATCCCCTTATCAGAAGAAAATTTTACTAAAGAATTAAACTACATAAAACAAGTAGCCGTTAACAACGGTTATTCGGTTACTTTAATCAATAGTATCGTTAAGAAAAAACTTAGAAACAAAGCAATCTCAGAAATATACCCACGTTTTAAGGACAGAAATACCACTTTTAAATGCTTAACCTATTTCGGCAAACCAACGGAAAAACTGGGGAAATTTTTTAATCAAAAAAAATATCAACATAGCTTACAAGACTAACAATACTATAGGGAAATATCTTAAAAACTACAAACCACAAATCAATAAAGACAATAAATCAGGGGTTTATCAATTAACATGTGAGTCATGTCCTAAAACATACATCGGACAAACTGGACGTACATTTAGACAAAGAATTACAGAACACGAAAAAAGTTTCATCCATAGAAAATCTAATTCAACATATGCTAACCATCTTTTAACAGAAAATCACACATTTAACAAGAATTTCAAAATTTTACACACCCAACAAAAAGGTTTAAAAAACTATACCTTTTAGAGACAATGCAAATAAATCGATTAAGGACTACAGGTACTTTACTCAACGACCAGGTAGATTTAAGCAATTCACCATTATTGAATTTATTCTCCTAACTCCAAATCTGTGTGGATATACGAGTACCAATACTATCAATGTAATTTAATTAGGTATAATATTATAATTAAGAAATTATATAAAACTGTGAATATTAAACCTAACTTGACAGTGTAAAATGTAGATCTGAAGAAGCTGCATCGACAGCGAAACGCGTCATCGCAATTTAAATAAACCAGTGGAAATTGACTAAAAACAGTCTTTTACTATATAGCCAAAATAAAGGTTTATACAAGTTTACAGCTTATTATCTCTCATTCCGAGGTTGACCCTCTTTTTTGGCTTAAGTGACCGTACAATTTAGAAAGCGGGACTGAAATTTCGGGATGTTTCAGTTTTTCCTTCCTTTATAGGCTAAACACTAACTAAATTCAAAATTTGAAGTTTGTGTGTCTGCTAGAAGTACCTTAGAATTTTGATGATCGGTGAGTGTGTCAGTGACAAAATTAAAGAACTTCGACTGGCGATAGTTCGTAAACTATAAGGTATAAATAGTAGGTAATTTAGGAATATAGCTAGTATAGTATGTGCTCTTGGTCACTGAAAATTCAGGCTTCTAGCTTTATCCACAACGAAGTTACAGGGGGTCAAAAGTGCCGTGAGTGGCTTCGAGAAAAGGATGGCACGGCTGTGCTTTCTGCGCGACTTGCGACATTCAAATATTAACACATTCCAAAAAAAGTTATGTTAAAATTGCTTACAATCATTAATTTTAGATTCTTGCTGTGTATTTATACTTTTATCTATACAGTGAATAATATTTTTTATTATACAAGATGGGGACTTGTATACAAGTCCGAAACATATATCAAATAAGACAAAAAGTTTCGGACATGATCTTAAGATCCAATATGTGTTTTTACGTGTTTTCTTAGTCAATAATAAATAATAGTTATAGCATCTTAGCGACCTAATAGCCAATAAAGCAATCTAGCTCAATCTAGAATCTAGTAATAAAAATGTAAAACAAATATCTACTACCTAAATATTTGTTTAATTACACAGCCCCACAAAAAAAAAAGTGGGGTATACTTTTGATGCGATATATCAGATCCGTAGTATTTTTGCCCGCTGATCAAGAATCTGACGTCAGAATATCGCCATCACATCTCAATTTTTTTCTAACCTCAAAAAAATAGGTAAAAATTAGTAAAAATTAAGAAAAATATACTCCTAAAAAATTGATTCAAGCTTTTTCATGAATCCAAAGATGTATTAATATGTATTTGGACACGCTAAGCTAATATTCATCGGTTGGATTGAGCCATACAGTTCTGTTTTCTTTCTAACCTCAATAAATCAGACAGATATAGTGCTTCTCGAATGCAAAAACGAATTCAAATTAAAATTCAACCGATCCTTACGAAATTTGGTACACGGGGATATTTTGGGTCGCTGATCACGAATCTGAGGTTGGATTTGCAAAATTCAAGATGACAGATGTTTTCGCGCCATTTTGAACGCAGAGAAAATTCATCGGTCGATTTTTATTCTTCTACCTGCATCCAGGGCACCTCCACGTGGTGACGGTGGGCAACGGTGTTACTCCACTAGCCGGCAGAGTCCCTGGATAACGGCTTAGATGCCGTCATGGCAGGTGAAAGAAAGAGAATTACAATGCAGGGACTCGGAAACCCAGTATCGGCGGTTGGTCAGGGTGGGAAAGCGGGCCCGCAGCCGTCGTCATCCAGCGACCGTAGCTCTTCACGTGTGGGTGACTTGGCTCATGTAGAGTATAATGCTACAAGAAAACGGTCTCACGGTACAAGGACTTTTCATAAGTGCGATAAAAACAGTGATTCATTTTGTTATATTTGCTGTCAACACGTATTGAGTAAAATGGGGTCACCGATAACGGATAAGATTAAAACCTTATATAAGGATTGTTTTAACATTGAAATACAGCACCAGGATACAGATTGAGTTCCCCACATCATTTGCAGTTCTTGCAAAATAATGCTGTACATCAATAAGAAGGCGATTAAATATTCCAGACCATCAATATGGAATAGACCATACAGTGAAAATGATTGCTACTTTTGTATGAATGTTGTATCTAGGCATAACCGAAAAAATAAAAGCACTATTACTTATAACGATGTTTCGACAGTAATAAGACCAACTAAACTAATTCCGCCTCCTGAACCACTTGATGCTGATGTTATGGAAACAAATGATTTCACCTTATCAGTTCATGCCGAAAACATTGAGACTGTCGAAAAAGATTCAAACACTGTTACTAATGAATGTTCTAGTGACAACCTATCATATACTAGTGACACAGATAAAGAATTTCTACCATACAACCGTAAACCAGAACCAATACTCGTATCACAGTCAGAACTTAGTGATCTAGTCAGAGATTTAGGCTTATCCAAAGATGGTTCAGAGCATCTTGCTTCGTTTTTAAAGAAAAAGACATTTACTTAAGCCAGAAGCTACGATTTCTTATTATAGAAACAGAGATGAAGAATTTCGAAAATATTTCACAATGGACGAGGAATTGTCACTTTCATATTGTACCGATGTAAAAGGTCTAATGGATGAATTTCAAAATAACTCATACGATCCTGAAGAATGGAGACTGTTCACTGATTCTTCTAAACGGAGCATTAAGGCAGTTTTGCTGCATAATACCAACGTTTACGCTCCCATTCCGATTGCTCATTCCACAGTTATGGAAGAACAATATGAAAAAATGAAGCAGCTTTTGATAAAAATAAAATATGCTAATCATAACTGGAAAATTTGTGGATATCTGAAAATTGTAACAATATTGCTTGGCCAACAGTCAGGGTTTACACTTTATCCCTGTTATAAATGTCTGTGGAATAGCAGAGACAGGGAACGTCATTATAAGAAAAAAATTTAGCCAACAAGAGAATCGTTCACTCCTGGTGAAAATAATGTATTGTTTCCACCATTGGTAGATCCAGGAAAAGTTCTTATTCCCCCGCTTCACATTAAGCTTGGACTTATGAAGCAATTCACGAGAGCATTAGATACAAACGGCCCATGTTTCAAATATTTGCATAAAAAATTTCCGAAATTTTCTGAAGCTAAAATTAAGGCAGGCGTATTTGACGGGCCACAAATAAGAAAATTGTTTCAAGATTCATTATTTGTTACTAAAATGAATAAAGTTGAAAAAGCTGCTTGGCTTAGTTTTAAAGAAGTCGCAACAAACTTTTTGGGAAATAATAAAAGTCCTAAGTACAAAGAAATAGTCGAGAAAATGGTAAAAAATTTTCAAACATTAGGTCGCTTAATGAATCTAAAATTACATTTCCTGGACTCCCACATCGATGATTTCCCAGATAATCTTGGTGACTACAGTGAGGAGCAAGGGGAACGTTTTCACCAAGATCTGAAAATCATAGAAAATCGGTATCAAGGACGATGGGATGACCATATGCTAGCGGACTATTGCTGGTCGCTAAAAAGAGAAACAAGTCCTCAAAAGCGTTTGGGCAGAAAGCCTTTGAATAGGTCATTCGCGGAAAAAAGAACAAGGTACAGCCAAAAAAAGGAAAGTTAGGCGCGGGTCTAATCTTCGCAATTCTAGGGCTTAAGGGTCTACTATTTGAGAGTATATGGTTTAAAAAGTCCTGGTTTTGAGTTTATTGGGTCTCATTTTTAAAGTTACAGGGTTACTGAGGTCTATTTTTTGAGGTTACAGGGTGTGGGAGTCTAAGGTTTGAGGGTTTAGGGTTTAAGAGTATCAGGTTTGAGGATTCCCCAACTGTATACCAAATTTGGTAGGAATCGGTTGGTTTTCAAAAATTTTGTCCGCCATCTTGGATCCGCCATTTTGAATTTTGCAAATCCGACCTCAGATTCATGATCAGCAACCCAAAAAACCCCCGTGTACCAAATTTGGTAAGAATCGGTTGAATTTTAATTTGAATTCGTTTTTGCATTCGAGAAGCACTATATCTGTCTGATTTATTGAGGTTAGAAAGAAAACAGAACTGTATGGCTTAATCCAACCGATGAATATTAGCTTAGCGTGTCCGAATACATATTAATACATCTTTGGATTCATGAAAAAGCTTGAATCAATTTTTTAGGAGTATATTTTTCTAAATTTTTACTAATTTTTACCTATTTTTTGAGGTTAGAAAAAAATTGAGATGTGATGGCGATATTCTGACGTCAGATTCGTAATCAGCGGGCAAAAATACTACGGATCTGATATATCGCATCAAAAGTATACCCCACTTTTTTTTTGTGGGGCTGTGTTATAAACAAATAAAATACTTTTGTCTCAGTACTTATCTATTTGTCACCAGTGAAGGTATTAAAAAGTATATTAAAAAACCTCCACCATATTATCAAGCCACGTGGTTTTTTATACCAGATAAATTATCAAACATAATTCACTCGTGATAATTTTCGCTCAATCTACACTTTATGAAAAATATTCCAGAATTTTATCAAAATTTTTTGATGAATACTTTTCGAAATTGGGGGGGGGGCAGCAAAGTATTACACCATATATATTTTTGACCTAGTGATTTCACAAGCATTCATTTGACACCCCACTCGATGACCTTGCAAAAAAATTTTTTTTTACTTCCGATTTCATCCCCAAAACTAACCCCTTGGGTCAAAATTTAACTTTCAAAACTATATGGCGCTCTGATTGGGCCATCAATTCTTATATTTGCGCCAAATTTCAACGTTCTATGTCAAATAGTGTCAGAGAAAATCGAGTGGAACAGACAGGTGGACACCGAAGTGATGCCATAAGTGTTCCGTCCAGAACACTAAAAATAACTAATAAATGTGCAGTGAGAGAGTTACTTTATTATACAATCCTACCTGCTTTAGCATATGCCAGAGCAATTCCAGCTATCCTCTCCCTGCTCTTGGCCATATCAAACGATCCATCTTCATTTAAAATACCACAATGACCATGAGAACTGTAAGGACACAAACACACATCACAAGCTATGGTGAGGTCTGGAAACCATTGTCTCAATTTGGGAAGGGCCTTTAAAACAGGGTTTTGGGGACTATCTGCATTAGTAGCCTTATCATCCTGTACAAATAATAAAAAAAATATGTACTGACTTTTTTTTAGTGCTGTAAAAGGTTTAGCATAATGAATATATGACTTGTGTGCGCAAACCCAAATGGCATGACTAATTTTGTTCGATAAATGACATCTCTATGTTGTTACTTATGTAGTTTGTGTTCACTTACCAATTTTTAACATTTTTTTTTCTAAAATTGGTAAAGATAGACTGATACATCAATAATTATGTTATAGAAATACCTGGTAGAATACTGAATATGTTTTATTCATAATATAAATTCATAGTAATAACGAAAGGGAGTGCAGAAACACGAGAAAAGAGAATTGGATACTTCAAGCAAATCCAGAGATATTCAAATGGCTTATTAAAAAAGAATATTAGTTTTGATTTAACAAAGGTATACATTTGTGAATATAATAATATTGTAATGTGTGTAATCAACACACATAATAAGTATATATGCACCTGATACCAGCAAACCTAAAACGGAGATAGGCCTATTTTACCAGAACCTACAGTTTTAGACGGCATACCTAGTGATGATGAAATAATAGTTCTAGGGGATTTTAATGCGAGAATTGGTAATGAAGTTATACCTGGCATTAAAAATCGATTCCACGAAGAAACTATAAACGATAGTGGTGAACAAATGATACAACTATGCATACAAAATGAACTTAGCATTAACAACACCTTTTATCCACATAAACCACAATACAAATCCACCTTCGAAAATACACGGGGACAAAGATCAACAATTGATTACGTAATCACAAATAGAAATATTCATTCAACAAGAATACAGGACGTGAGAACTTTAGCTTCCGCCAATGCTGGAACGAATCACCATCTTGTAATAGAAAAATACGAATAACCACGCAACGACTTCGTAGCGAACCCGTCGAACAAATAAGCAAAATCAATATAGAATCTCTATCCGACGACTCAACCAAATATCTATATCAACAAAGGTTAACAGAAAAAATAGCCACAAATGATATTCGAGAGTCCGATGACGTAGAAACGGCATGGACAAAACTAAAAACTAATATGCTAGAAGCAGCAGAGGAAGCATTTGGAAGAAGGACTATAAAGAAAGGGGGAAAACGAAACACAAAGCCTTGGTTCAAACAAGAAGTTAAGACATTAGCTGAAGAAAAAAGAAAATCTTACCTACAATACAGATCCAATGCTATAACATACAATGATTATAAAAATGTAAGAAACAGGGTCAACGAGAATATCCAGAGAATTAAAAAAGAGCATTGGGAGAATTTTTCGAACGATATGGAACATGATCTGTACGGAGGACAAAAAAATATATGGAATCTACTGAGAAATAGAAAAAAACCAATAAATGAGTATATACAAAATACAAAAATTACGGTGGAAGAATGAGAAAGATATTTCGAAAAACTCTATAGTAGTCCATCAGAAACCAATTCATTAACACAGGAAATACAGCATGAAGATAAAAATGTTGCTCAACCAAATAGGACCATTTCCTTGAATCAAACACAGCACTCGGCAGCGAAACTAAAAAACAGAAAAGCCCCGGGCGTGGACGAAATTAAGAACGAAATGATCAAATATGGAGGTGATAAATTACTAGAAGAATTACAGATTCTCTTTAACAAAATACTCACAGCCAAGATTATACCATCCGAATGGAAAGAAAGCATCTTGATACCAATTTTCAAAAAAGGAGAAAGGACAGATCCAAAAAACTATCGAGGTATCAGCTTAATGAGTGCGGTTCTAAAATTGTTCACTAAAATTTTAGCAGAAGAAATAATGTTAACTGGAATCTGTGAAGAACAGCAAAGGTTCAGAAAGAACAGGTCTACTATAGACGCCATATTTATAATCCGCCAAATTAACGAAAAAGCCATAGAGTTTAATAAGAGAGCCTTTGTGTTTCATTGATCTTACCCAGGCATTCGATAGGGTACGGTTAACTGATGTCATAGCTCTACTACAAGAATTCACCCGAATATAATAAAAACTATCGAAGAGTTGAACATCAACAACCACACATATGTAAGAGTGGCAAATAAATTACGCAATAAAATACCTATGACAACCGGAATCAGACAAGGAGATAGCCTAAGCCCAATCTTATATAACATAATAATGGATGAAATAATAAACGAAGTAAAGAAAACTGGGAGAGGATATCGACTGGGAGACAAAGAAATAAAAATAATATGTTACGCCGATGATGCAGTAATCATATCAGAAGACGAAGATAACTTACAGAGACTCCTACATAAGTTCCAACAAACAGCAAAAGTGTTTAATATGTAAATATCTGTAAAGAAAACAAAATCCCTTACAATATCTAAAGAACCGAAAAGATGCAAACTCGTGATTTATGATCAGAGTGTAGAACAAGTGATGTTCTTCAGATATCTAGGGGCAAACATAACAACTACCAGGAATCTTAAGGAGGAAGTAAAAACTCAAACAACAAAGGCATCATTAATATCAGGATACTTAAGAGATATAATTTGGAGAAACAAATATATGAGCACCAGGAGCAAAGTAAGAATAAACAAAACATGCGTAAGACCAATCATGACGTACGCGATAGAAACCAGGCGGAGAACACGACACGACACAACACGACTCCTAAGAACAACAGAAATGCGAACACTTAGATCGATAACAGGACATACCTCGACCGCTTGGAAGACCACCAATAAGATGGTATGAGAGCTGGTCTTCGTCATCGCAATTGTTTTTGGGAAACCTTTGAAGTGAACACAGGCCATAGTCCTAACGTAGGAAGAAGAAGAAGAGTAATGTGTTTTAACTGTTGTTATTTTGGGCATGTAGTGAAGTATTGCAAAGGACAAACTTGTTGTTATAAATCTGGTAAAAACCATTTAGCCAAGGAATGCCCAGAGACTAGCGCATTGAATTGCTCCAACTGTAAGCGCTTAGCACTAAAAAAAACGCAGGCACACGGCAAGAGACCCAAAATGTCCAGCGTTTATACAAAAAAATTGAAAAACAACGGCACTATATAAATTATAATTCGAAGAAAGATGAGACTTTTTTGGCCGAATCGAAAGAACATCTAACCAACTAAAGCAAAGTGGAGCTTCCAAGAAATACTTTGATAGCGAAAACACTAAAAAAGTGAGTTTAATACATCAAAATGTCCAATCAATTGGTAATTGCGTAGATCAATTAAATCAGGGGTGCTCAAACGGTCGATCGCGATCGACAAGTCGATCGCGAGTGCTTTTTGAGTCAATTTTGAGAAAAAAATTCCGATATAGAACTATTCACAGATTTTGTTTTAGGTAACTAAAACAAAACGTAATGAATAAACTACTAAAATTTATTAGATCCACAATTAGGCCAGAATAACCCCCTCATCGCTTTCTTTTATCGTAATAATCCCCTGCTAGCGGCAAAAGGCGGCTTTATCAAAGGAACGCGCGGTACTTGTCAAAGAAAAGCCGCGTTTTTGATTCCCGCCGATTTTTCTAGAAACTTCGGGCGGCGTGTTTGACGGGAACATTCGAGACTTCGTTCGCGCCGATATAAATATTGCGCCTGCAGGAATAGGAGTCAGTCTGAGTTGTAACTTGAAGGCGATACATCGATACAAAGTTTATTAATAAATAGTCCAAAATGAGTGCGGCGAAGAAAAGTAAAACTTATCATTTTAATAACGATTGGGAGGAAGAATTTTTCTTTTGTATGGTAAAGGATAAGTGCATTTGTCTCATTTGCCGTGCGTCAGTTGCAATACCTAAGCGTGGGAACTTACGAGAGGCATCATAAAACGGTTCATAAAAACTATGAAAAGGATTTTCCGTCACAGAGTGAATTAAGAAAAACGATAATTACGTGATTTGATAACTTGTTTGAAAAAAGAACAAACCATGTTCACAAGACCAGCCAAACAATCAAAAGCTGCAACGATCGCGTCATTTAAAATATCTCATATATTGGAGAAACACAAGAAATCATTTGATGATGGATTGGTTGTGAAGGAAGCATTTATTGAAGCGGATGAGATTTTATTTGGAGATTTTAAAAATAAAACAGAGATTATGTCTGCTATTAGAGAACTTCAGTTATCTCGTCCGACTATCAAAAGGCGTGTTGAAGTCATGAGTCAGGACATGGCAGATAAACTAAAACATGATATCATGGAATGTACATACTTTTCTTTACAGTTCGACGAATCCACCGATATGACAGACACTGCCCAGCTGTGTATTTTTATTCGAATGGTATTCAATGACATGTCAGCTAAGGAAGAGTTTTTGACAATGATTCCTCTGAAAGGCGAAGTGGCGAAGATATATATGACGTTTTCTTCAATTTTGTAACAAACTACAAGCTACCAATATATAAACTAGTGTGCATTACAACCGATGGAGCACCAGCAATGACTGGAAACAAAAACGGTTTTGTGGCATTGTGTCGAACTAATGATGATTTCCCTTCATTTTTCTCCTTCCATTGCATTATACATCAACAAGTTTTGTTTTCAAAAGTTCTAAACATGGAGGAGATTATAGGCATTGCAATACAAATTGTGAATTCTATCCGTGCACGTAGCTTGCAACGACGGCTCTTTAACTTGCAGTTGGAAGATAGTGAGTCAGCTGAACACACTGATTTAGTTCTTCACACGGACATGAGGTGGTTGAGTCGCGGAAAATTCCTAGAAAGGTTTCAAGAATTATTGCCCGAAATAACAGCTTTTCTGGACGAAAGAGGTGATGACACTCAGATGCTGAAAAACGGAAAATGGCTGACTGATTTGACATTTTTGACAGACATCACAATGCATTTAAACACTATTAATTTGGAGCTTCAAGGTAAAGGAAAAACTATTATTGAGATTATTAGCGCAATAAACGCATTCAAAAGTAAATTGCAACTTATGATAGATCAACTGAAAAGAAAGGATCTGAAAAATGTTCCGTCTTTAAAAGCAAGGATTCCTCAGTTGAATTATGATATTTATGAGGCAGAATTATCAAATATTTTGGGCCAATTCAAAATACGTTTTTATGATTTCAATAAATTGACAAATATCGCATCATTTATGAGTTATCCTTTTTCGTGTAAAAACATTGAGGAATTAGCTACTGAAATAGCAAGTCAGTTTAACATGGACTCATGTTCTGTTGAAAATGAGTTAGTGCAGATTATTTCAGATATACATCTCAAAGCCACAGCATCTGATACAAAATTTTGGTGTTTTATATCTGAAGATAAATATCCGAATCTAAGGCAAATCGCCCTTCAACTGACGGCAATGTTTGGGTCAACTTACTTGTGCGAGTCTGGATTTTCTGAAATGAAGATAATTAAGTCAAAATATCACAATCGACTAACTGACGAACATATGTCATCATACTTGCGATTAGCACTCGGTAATTACGTACCATCTTATGAAAAGTATGCTGAGGACATGCAGTGCCACGCTTCAACATCCAAAGTCACTCTTTAGTTAAGTTTAGACACTGGAACTCGTTTGTTTTGTAAGAACCAATAAACTCGCAATTTTGAATAATTTTGAGTTTTTTAATTGACATTTTAGAGCAGACTTACAGTTACCTTGCCTAAAAAAATGCATATTGTGCGGAAAACTAATATCTATGCCACGATACACCCTACCTAGACGACAATCCTGCATCACACTTACTTGCAGCCTCTCAGAGTCGATCGATCATAGTTTAACAATATTGAGGTAGATCGCCAGCAGTTCAAGTTTGAGCACCCCTGAATTAAATCATATGTTAGAGGAGTATCAAGATTGTCGAATCTTGTGTGGGTCGGAGCACTGGAAAATTGATGAACATTTAAAATCGTTCAATATAAATAATTTTGTTCTGGCATCAAGTTTTTGTCGAGAAGAGGGATATGGGAGCGCAGCTATCTACATGCACAAGGGCGTGAGTTTCAAAAGAAGAAAAAAAAAATGGAATCACTTTCAGTTCAGGGTGTAGTTGAACGCGCGAGTGTTGAGTGTATGTTAGAAAGTGAACAATTCATTATAATTTCTGTATATAGACCACCGAGGGGTAATTTAAGTACTTTCTGTGAAACAGTTGAGAGTATGCTTTCGCAAATTGTTCATGAAAATAAAAATATTCTAATGGCTGGTGATTTTAATATAGAATTAATTCAAGAAAACAAAGCTAAAGCAGAGTTTTTATTAGTATTAAACTCCTTTCAGCTGTGTCCGTCTATTTTAGATAACACTCGAATAACATTTTCTTCTAAGAGTTGTATAGATAATATATTTACAAATATTACAGAATGTAACAGGAAAAGTTTTATTTTAAACACAGTTATATCAGATCATACAGCGTAAAAGATAATTTTTAGTGTAGGGAAGAAAACTCCGAGCAATTTTGAACCTACTTATCAAAGATTTTTTAGGGAGGAGGACAAAAATTTTTTTATTCAGACACTAAAACAGTGATTTCCAAAGTGGTTCAGGTGGACCCCCAGGGGTCCACGGAAGATTCGACGGGGATCTACGTTGGCGTGAAAAAAAAATGGGGGTTCACAAGTTGTAAGTGGGGGTCCACGAAAATTTATCTGGTTTCGATAGTAAAGAACAAAAATGTTGGCTTGGCTTTACCTATCAATATAGGCAGATAATACACTACTCAAAAAAATTAAGGGAGCAAAAAAAATTCCAAAATTTTCGGTGATTTTTGACAGGCTGTATTTCGGTGAAAAATGATCGTATTGAGAGTTTTAAAAAAAGCATTTTGAAACTTTAAGATTCTAATTTTCAGATTTTTTGGCTAAAATTTTTCAGGAGCTACGGTTCTCATGCAATCCTAACAGATAGCGCGAAAAAATAATATTGCAAATATTTTGCTTTTTTTTTGGTCCACGGGCTTGAAAAAATTTTTTTCAGTTAGGCCGGCATACGGATCAGATAGCCTGTTTATTTAGCATTAATATCCTTGTTTTAAAATCTCCCTTAATTTTTTTGAGTAGTTTATTTTAAGAAGGTCAGCGACTGTTACTTGTAAAAACTTGCATATTCGATATTCAGTACAACGCGCGTCCAGACTTGCAAAGCGCCGCCCGCCCGCCCGCAACGCAACCGCTTCAGACGTGCAAAGGGACGAAATACGACTTGTGCTGTGCTTACAATCTTGCATGAACTTGTTTGATTCTTCACCAATATAAATACGAATGCCAAGGACAAACGTTTACTCATTTGTTTCCGGAATTTTGAAAAGAAAAGTGTGAGTGAATCGATGTCAGTGTTTGCCAGTGCCGGAAAAAGTAAGTACCTGCCTATTTGTTATTCATACTTTTATTTTATATTGTAATAATATTACATTTGTTATGTTTGCGTGTAGTAGGTACGTAATAAAAATTAAATACTGAACAGGGCCATTATTCAATACTTCTATAAAAGAAAAGAAAGCCGAGAAAGATTGAACTTTTAGTACTTTTTATTATAAAATTATTTATTTACCCGACTGTGGTGATTCACTAAAGGAGAGATATATGATTGACCTGCATGTTTGTACATATTTCAGTGCAGTCGTAGTTGCTAATGCTAAATAACTAAAAATATTTTCATAAACTGTACGTGTCTTTATGTACCACTCGTAACGTACATCAAAGTAATAAATAAATCATTAAAATCGCCGAGTTTTGATGTCAAAATATTCTTTAAAAGTATTTTCTCTCGAATTTACAGAAATGTATCAAAATATAATTAATCAAAAAATATTTTATATTACATTAAAATAGGTTCAGCCCTTTTGTGAAAACCTCTATATGGGTCTTAGCAGTTTATTGCTTTTAATAATTTAAAATCAGTTTTGCCGCCGGCATTTTGGTTTTTTAATTGCAATAATTAATTAATCCTATTTTATTCTGTTAAAATAGCCATATCCTGTTAAAGTCGCCTTATGATTACTAAAACAAACATTTTTTTCTTTACAGGTAGGTAACTGATACGAAACATGGCTGAATCTAAGAAGAAATGTCGACAGTACAGTGTTGATTATTTGAAATTTGGTTTTCTTCCATCAAAGGCAGACAAACGATTGCCCATATGCCTTTTATGCAACAAAGTTTCGAGTAATGACTCTATGAAACCATCGAAGCTCGAAGATCATCTAAGAAGGTGTCATCCTGATAAAATAGGTAAAGATTTAAAATATTTTTAAACATTGAAGGAAAAATATGAAAAGAGACCCACCGTGCACAGTATGTTCGCTTCAACGTCTCAAAGTAACGATGATGGCTTGCAAGCATCTTACAATATCTCATTGCTTATAGCGAAATCTGGAAAACCGCACACCATCGGAGAACAGTTAATTTTACCCGCTGTTGAAGAGGTTTTTAAAACTGTTCTGCACAAACCTCCATTTGACGTACTCAAAAGAATTCCTTTGAGTAACAACACTGTACAAAGACGTATTGATGAAATGAGCTCTGATATTGAAAGCTTCTTGTGTAATTATCTGCAAACAACTCATTTTTCTATTCAACTGGACGAGTCAACTTTACCTGGTAATGAAGCATTATTATTGGCATATGTTCGATTTGTTATGGACGAAGAAATCCATGAAGAGCTGCTATTCGTGAAAACTTTGGAGACGGACACTAAAGGCGAATCAATATTTAATGTCCTGAGTGATTTTTTTAAGGAAAAATCGATTCCATTTACAAACATTATTTCGGTGGCAGCAGATGGAGCTCCTGCCATCTTCGGGCGATATCGTGGGTTCATAAGCCATCTTAAAAGAATTATACCAGGAGTAACTGCAATTCACTGTGTCATCCACCGACAACACCTGGTAGCGAAAAATTTGAGTGATAGATTGCACCAATCGCTTCAATTTGTGATTAAAGCAGTTAACAAAATAAAAAGCAATGCGTTGAATACCCGTTTATTTGCACAATTGTGCGACGAAAATGATAAAGACTTCCAACGATTGCTCTTACATACTGAAGTACGCTGGTTGTCGAAAGGTGCATGTTTAACAAGATTTTACTCACTTTTTGAATCAGTTTTAGAGTTTCTGGAAAGTAAAGATCCAGATTTAAAAGAAAAAACTGATCAAATTGAAAGTAGACATCGCCTATTTGACAGATTTGTTCAAAAAATTTAATGACATTAACTTGCAGTTACAAGGGGACAGCCTAAATTTAATAAAAACAAAGGGTGTAATTTCGGCTTTTCTTGGAAAATTGAAATTTATGAAGCAAAATATTAGTCGGCGCGAATTCTCCCAGTTTCCAAACTTGTCACAGGCAGAATGTCTTGATGAGGATATTCAGACATACGTTCAACATTAAAATGCCCTGCATGATGACTTCAAAAATAGATCTGAAGATATTCTGACGATGGAAATACCACCATGGATCATAAATCCATTTGATGAAACGGAAGTGGCGAATGTGGAATTACAAGAGGAGCTACTCGAGCTTAGCACCAATGAGGAGCTGAAGGTGAAATTTAAAAAAGGCTATCAAACATTTTGGCTGCAGGCAGAAATACCCGAAAAATATCCTGGGCTGTGGGAAATTGCGAGAAAACTTTTGATAGCGTTTCCCTCGTCATACCTTGTCGAAAAAAGTTTTAGTGTCGTTACAAACCTATTAGCAAAAAAAAGGAGCAGATTGAACATCACAGAACGGGGAGATTTGCGGTTATTCCTTACAAAACTGAAGCCAAATATTGATAATTTGCTGTCAATCCATCAAGTATATCCCTCTCATTAAAAATATGATTATTTTTTTTTAATTGTTGATTTGCATTGTTGAAGTTACGGTACGTTATTAATGTTTAATTTTAATTCTATTAAGTCTGTAGTCATATTATTTTAATAAATAGAACACAAGAAAATATATTGTTTTTCTTTTTATTTTTACCACTCCGAATTTAGGGTTGGAACTCAGCCACGACGCAAATTTCCATCGTTAGATCTAATCTTCATATTTTTTGACGAGTTTTGGGAATATGGTAGAAATGTAGCAGCAGGGGGTCCACCGAAACCAGTAAACTTTTGAAAGTGGTCTACGAGAAAAAAAAGTTTGGGAACCTCTGCACTAAAGGAACAAGATGGGTCGGAAGTTTATTCAAGTGAGAAATCGGATGTTGACGGTCAGTGGTCAACATTTATCAGATCTTTTATAAATATTTTTTGTCATCATTTTGAACGTAAAAATTGTAAATAAAAAACATAGGAAAGATCCATTTTTTAAGAATAATGAAGAGGTCAAAATTTTGAAAAATAGATTGGATATCCTTTTGACAATGAAAAATGTGAATAATATATATACAGAGGAATACAAAAATGTCAAGAGAAATTATGACGATCTACTGATCAAAATAAGATCTCCGAAATATCAGGATAAAATTAACATGTGAGACAATAAGAATAAATGTATGTGGTCCATATATCGGGTCTTCCATTAAGGACTTGACAACTTTTTTTTGAAATAAAATGCAACCCATTTGAGACATTTCGAAAATTTTCCTATCGGCTTGAAGTACAATCAAAACATTTATGTATGGAATTCGACTTCATTCATATGTCCACCACGGGCACGTTTGCAGCGGTCGATTCGTTGAACCCAATTTTCGATGACTCGGCCACACATTTCGACGGAAACGGCCGCTATCTGTCTTTCAATATTGGCTCTGACCTCCTCTAACGTCGCAGGCTTGATAGCATAGACCAATGATTTAACGTACCCCCATAAAAAGAAGTCTAGAGGTGTTAAATCACACGATCTAGGCGGCCATTCGACTGGACCATTTCTCGATATAAGACGTTCACCGAATTTAGATTTCAGTAAGTCGATTGTTACACCCGGTGTGTGGCATGTGGCGCCGTCTTGTTGAAACCACATATCATTAATGTCTAGCCCATGCAATTGATCAAAGAAATAACGTAGCAACATGCCTCTGTAGCGATCTCCATTGACTGTAACGTGACGGTTATTTTCATCAACGAAAAAGAAAGGCCCAATGACACCACCGGCATGAAAACCGCACCAAACAGTAATTTTTGTGGATGAAGTGATGTTTCTTTAAGCACATGAGGGTTTTCACCTGACCAATAACGCATATTCTGTTTGTTGACGAAGCCGTTTATCCAAAAATGCGCTTCATCACTAAAGATGATTTTGCGATGAAATTGGTCATCTTCTTCCAACATTTCTAGAGCCCAATTCGAGAACGTACGTCGCTTCATATGATCGAGTGGCTTTAGTTCTTGAGTTAACTTTAACTTATAAGGGTGCATGCCAAGATCCTTTCGCAAAATTCGCCATAGTGTGGTCTGAGCGATGCCCAATTCTTGAGAACGCCGTGAAATCGACTGTTTTAGTTCGTTTGAGATGGACGCTTGAACGGCAGCAATATTCTGGCCACTTCGACCAACCCGTTGTCTCACTGGTACGGGAACATCCAGCAGCGAATATATTAACTCAAATTTTTTCACTAGACTATGAATTGCTTGTCTACTGGGACGAGAATTACGACCAAAAATTGGCGTTAACGCTCTTAAAGTTGCAGTCATCGACTCCAAATTTTGGTAGTAAATTTTAATTATTTGTAAACGTTGTTCGTTCGTGTACTTCACCATGATGAAAATGTTGACTTTACTGAATGTTTCGACGTTGACAGTTCGGTGATTGGCTTAAGGGTGCGTTCACAGCGAAATTTCAAAGTTGTTAAGTCCCAAATGGAAGACCCTTTATAATGAAATTACTGGTAAAGCAAAAGCAAACAATTTTGTGATAACAGGAAATCCGGACGTACTCTCAAATAAATACAATGAATTTTTATTAAGCATTGTATTGTACCTGAACTAGTACAGAACATGAAGAAAGTTAAATGGGATACTCAAATTCGGCCAAATAGGAGATCCCTATATCTCAAGGCGTTAATTTGGGAGCAAATATGTCCTGGCATGAACATGTTGCAGGCATAGCAAGGAGAGCTTCTCAGAAGTTGGGAATATTATTTCGAATCAGAAAACTTTACACTTCACAACAACTGTTAATTCTTTACAAAGCTCAAATTCGACCAACTATGGAATAGTGCTCCCATGTTTGGGGCTCCGCTCCCAAATATACACTGCGTTTGTTGGATTCTATTCAGAGAAGAGCTGTTCGTCTGATTGGAGACCCGGAACTGACAGGTGGCCTTGATTCGCTGGAGCATCGAAGAACGGTTGGCAACTTCAGCCTATTCTACAAGTATTTTCATGGAAAGTGTTCGAAGGATGTGGCCCGTTTAATTCCTCCCAGAGCGGTGCATGTTAGAAGTACACGTCACGCTAATACTTCACATCCGTATGAGGTTCAGCTTGTTACTCCTCGTACAACGCTTTTCAAGCAGTCATTTATATGGAGAACATCATCCCTTTGGAATAATTTGCCCAGGACTGTGTTTCCCACCGAGTACAATTTACAGCGATTTAAGAACAACGTGAATCGCTTTCTCCGCACACGTGTCGCTCCTGTAGCGCTTTAGGGACTTCCCTGTAGTACATGTGCTAGACCCATAAAAAAAAAACCGGTAACTATCAAAGAAATTCTGCAATTGTCAACAAAAATAAAAAAACATAGTAGTGGAGACGATGAGATTCCTACAAGTTTAGTTAAGCTCAGTATTCCTGTTATCACAAAAGTTCTTCGTTATATAATTAAGAATTCTATGCGAGAAGGTCTTTTTCCCAGCCAATTAAAATTAGCTGTAATTAAACCACTCTATAAAAAAGGGAACCCAGATGTATTGGATAATTATCGATCGATTAGTCTTTTACCGGGATTCTCGAAGCTGTTTGACTTGGTCATGAATGATCGATTAGTTGGTTTTTTGAGAGAGTGTGATCTGCTAACAGATACACAACGTGGATATATAGAAAAAAGATCAACACAGACAGCAGTATTCCAGTTTGTGCAGGCTGTCTTGGGACACCTGGAGGGAGGTGAAATGGCGATTGGTCTCTTTCTAGATCTTTCAAAAGCTTATGATTGCTTAGACAGAGAGTTACTTTTGAGAAAACTGGACTTGTATGGAATAAGAGGAAATGCTCTCAAATTGTTCAGCACATATGTAAAGAACAGAACACGGAGAGTAGTGATACAAAATAAGTCATGTTTTAAATCAGAGATACTTCAAAATGAAGTGGGAATTCCTCAAGGGAGTATTTTGGGCCCTCTCTTATTCATAATTTTCACAAATGATCTAAACTTAGGAGTGAACTTTAATAGTATACAGTATAATGGAATTATATCTGATGCTGATGACACAAACTTGCTTGTGACAGGAAGGGAAATTCCTGAAGTCATTACAAAGGCAGAAGATTTTTTCTTGAAAACAAGCAGTTGGTTTAAAAAAAATAAATTAATAATAAATAAAGACAAGACTAACATGATCCTTTTTAGAACCAAATTAAATAAAAAAGAAAAACCGGAAGCTGTCAGCATAGACAATAATCAGTACCCATGCCAGAGCAACACAAAATTCTTAGGACTGAAAATAGATGAATTCCTAGATTGGTCAGTACGTATTGAATATCTTAGTAATAAATTAAATAAAATTTGTTTCTGTCTTAGGTTTGTATCTAAATACCTGTCTAGGCCTGCAAAGAGAACATTGTATTTTGCAAATTTTGAATCAACAATGAGGTTTGGTATAATATTTTGGGCCTCAAGCCTGAAAGCCCAAAGTATTTTCGTCATTCAAAAGCGGCTTTTACGAATTTTAAATGGAATGCCTTATTTGCAGTCTTGCAGGGGTGTGTTCAAGTCAAGGGGCATATTAACTGTGTTTGCTTTATACGAGACTGGTTTGGAAAGTTCGTGCAAAAATAAAAACTACTTATGTGTTTGGGGTAAACCTTTTCTATTTTTCGACATAGTCTCCTTTTAGGCTTATACACTTCGTCCAACGATGTTCTAGTTTGTTGATCCCTTCCGAATAATAGGATTTGTCCAAGTCTGCAAAATATCCATTAGTGTCTGCAATCACCTCCTCGTTTGAATAAAATCTTTGTCCCGCCAGCCATTTCTTCAAATTGGGGAACATATAGTAGTCCGAGGGAGCCAAGTCTCGAGAATAGGGGGGATGTGAAACGAGTTGGATTCCTATTTCCATTAATTTTGCGACCACAACTGCTGAGGTGTGTGCTGGTGCGTTGTCGTGATGGAAAAGGACTTTCTTGTGGGCCAATCGCGGGCGTTTTTCTTGCAGCTCGGTTTTCAAACGGTCCAATAACGATGAATAATATTCACCTGTAATAGTTTTACCCTTTTCCAGATAGTCAATGAGGATTATCCCTTGCGAATCCCAAAAGACAGTCGCCATAACCTTTCCGGCCGAAGGAACGGTCTTCGCCTTTTTTGGTGCAGATTCCCCCTTGGTAACCCATTGTTTAGATTGTTGTTTGGTCTCAGGAATATAGTAATGTATCCATGTTTCATCCACAGTGACGAAACGATGCTTAAAGTCCTCCGGATTCTTCTGGAACAGCTGCAAACCATCCTTGCAACACTTCACACGATTCCGTTTTTGATCAAGCGTGAGCAATCGCGGCACCCATCTTTCGGATAGCTTTCTCATGTCCAAATGTTTATGCAAAATATTATGTACCCGTTCAGTCGAGATGCCCACAGCACTAGCAATCTCACGCACCTTAACTCTTCTGTCATCCATCACCATATCATGGATTTGATCAATGATTTCTGGAGTCGTAACCTCCACAGGCCGTCCAGAACGTTCAGCGTCACTTGTGCCCATATGGCCAGTTCGAAAATTTTGAAACCACTTATAAAACTGTTCTAATCGAAGGTGCAGAGTCACCATATTGTTTATCAAGCTTCTCTTTAGTCTCCTGAGGCGTTTTGCCGTTCATAAAGTAATGTTTAATTACCACACGAAATTCTTTTTCGTCCATTTCTTGAAAATCACTCGACTTCCTTGATTCACACGAATGCCAAACACAAAGAAATAGACCAATATGGCTGAAACTTGGTGTGCGTTCATTCAAGAGATGCTACTAACCAAACATGACCTCCATACGCGCTGGTGGTGCCATCTCTCGGACTTTACAGGGACTTTTCAAACCAGCCTCGTACATACTAGACATTCCTATGTTTTTTTTACCGTCTCAAGGAAAGCTTGGGAATGCGGAGAGAGCACAATTATAATACCAGAACAACAAATATAAATTGTCCGGTCCATCGTTTGGCTTTATTCAAGCAGAGCGTTTATTATATGGGGGTTAAACTGTATAATAAATTAGATGATACGAATCAAAAATGCGCCAACTGAAAAAATGTTTTAAAAAATGGTGAAAAAAATACTATTAGATTTAGAACCATATAGTATTGATTATTTGAACATGTAAAGTATGTAACTGTTTATGTCAATTGTAACAAATTAATGAATATATATGTTGACGTAATTTCATTTTATTTTTTGTTTGCACGCGTGTATAAATGCATGTAATTTGAAATAAAGTAAATAAAATAAAAAAATAAAATAAATTTACGAGTCCTCTTACAGTTATAACAGGTAACCATGTCTAACACTTCTCAACCTTACCATATAACACCTACACACACCTACTTACTTTCAACACAGTATTTATTACACCAAAAACCAAAATCGAAGAGAGGCCATTCTGCACTAAACTATTTAGATGGTCTTTTAGTTTGTTTATTCCAAAACGACTGACACCAGGCATACTAGGAATAGCTTCTACTTCATTGTCAGCTTGTCTGAAAATGGTTTAAAATGACTAAGTATTTTAAAGAACAGGGTGATACCACAGTAAACATAAAACACAGTAGCGACGCTCAAAAAACTTTTTAAGTCCTGTTTTTTATCACGCATGTGTCTCCTATCATACCAACAACATGGCTAGTAGCGAGGTCGCGGGTTACATTTACATCTGGATTTGAAGGAGAATCTTTTCAAAACGTGCTCCGAAATTCATTATTAATAATTTTCCAATAAGTAAATGACTCGTTTGACGTTATAATTGAAAATAATTATAATAATAATAATAATACTTTATTTGCATAATAACTTGTACAAATCATACTACTCAGTATATATTACCACTACACCAAACACTTTATTTTTGCACTCGACGCGCGTTTCGCTAACCATGTTAGCTTCATCAGGAATCAATCATCGCTCCTGATGAAGCTAACATGGTTAGCGAAACGCGCGTCGAGTAAAAAAATAAAGTGTTTGGTATAGTGGTGATATATACTGAGTAGTATCATTGTGCCAAAGATTCCACATTCCCAACTTAGTGTACAAATCATGTTAAGCAAACCTAACCTGCACATCGTCTTTGCATAGAATACAGTTGAAAATAAAATAATTATATATGTAAGTGAATTAAAAAAATAATAAAATCGATAACCAGACAATAATGAAAGACAATATACATTAGAGTGACCGTATCTCATAGAGGGGGAAAAAAAATGTCGGAATCTTGTTCGTCTGGACCCCACAAAACGATTCCCCTTTCCAGATATTGAGATAGCCGAAATTTGAGCTCGATTAAACGACGTTAACCCGTGCCGCTCGTCGCTCAAAGTTTGAAAAACGGTAAATAATAGAAACACGCTTAATATCTCAAAAGAAAGCTAATGTTGTTCTTCAAAATTTATATTCTATACATAATTGTTGTTATTTTAAGTCAAACCGAGTTACAACAGCCTTTAGCCCCAAAAACATGACCTGGTACCACTAGAAGCATACTTCGTATATTTTGTAATTAAGTGATAAATTTTGCTTTTTTTTGGTATATTTTTGAGTTTAAGGTAGAAATATAATAAAAAAACAAGTAATACTGCTAAGTCTGACATTTTTTATTTTAAAATATAAAAATTAGGTATATAATACATACAAAACAGACACAGAAAAGATACAGACGTAGTACCTACATGAGTTGATAATTTTACATAGTTATCTAATCTATTCTAGAGCTTTTGTTAAAGTAGTTTTTGAAACGTCAGGATATAATGCTCGGCATTTACTTACAACTTGCAGGACATATTGCTTTTGGTCTTCATCTTTTGTCAGAAGGTCGTTAAAGTCGGTTTATTAATTTAACACCACGCTCAGCCATATCATTAACTACTTTTAATGTTTTGACAATTTTCAATCCTTCTTGGAAGTCATTATTTTGAGGCCAGGTGTTTGGATGTTGTCTTAGGAAATCTGTTTTTATATTAAATTGGTCAAAGAATGTAAACGTTTCTTTGGTAAGTAAATTTACCAATCCTCCATCAACTACCTCTTTTAAGTTTTCTTTCCTAACTTTTGGATTTACAACCCTAGCGTGCTGTGATGGTTCATCTGTGCTACTGAGCAATTTATTAGCCATTAACAATTTTTCATCGTCTGTAATGGTGGGATCAAAAAACGTTAATCCCACCAACTTTGCATTTAAATACCACAAATGGTTCGAAAATTTGGTTGGCACATTCTTTATAGTCTAACAGACTATGCAAAATACCTAAATCTTGCTTTGGTGCAAGATGAGCTTTTGGAGCATTGAACCAAGCTTTACAATAAATTTTAACTAGGAAAACAGAAATGGCACGCACAGAACTTTCTTCTTCTTTGGACATCTTAAATTGACGACGAAAAATGAACATTTTTAAGCAGTAAATAGCCTTTGCCATCCACCTAGCGTGATGAATGGCTCCTGGAGTTCTAAAACCCACAACATTGCCGTCTAGTGATCCAACAAATACGAGAACCAACTGCAATAGCTCCTTGTAGTCATCTCTGGGGTGGCTCTCAGTTAATTTGGTCTCGAATTCAGCAGTAACATTTGCAATTACTTCTGGAGTTAGCTGCTTTTGTATTAGATTGTCACTGATACTTGTGTCGTATTTTCCTTTGTCTATCTTAGGCCACGCAGTGAGGAATCTCTTGAAAATGTCTGGATGAGGTCCAGTGGTTGATCCCATTTTTGTGTCGAATACGCCTCTTAACAGAATTTCCAAGATATGGTGACGGCAAGCTAGGTATAACAATTCTCTTCCTAACATTTGCTCCAATATGACGCATGCTCCTTTGAGTCTTCCCGTGTTGGATGCTGTAGTGTCGAAGCACATCGCCTTGACGGTGTTGAGAAGACCCCATTCGTGTAGGCATTCATATACGGCTACGGCTTGCTCCTCTCCAGAGCTGTTTGCTGTTACAGGAACTCCCAGCAGCTGTTCCTTTTCGCCATATGAAATAGCTATAGCTATTCGCTCACATTGTTCATTTTTTAAAACACCCGGTAAAAGTTTACCGTCCCAATCGACAACCACGGGCTCTTTTTCAGGAATGTTTACTTTATCAAAATTTTTTTTATTATATGGTTCTCTGAACATTTGCCTTCTATCATGTAATAAAGTTTTCGAGACTTTGTGCTCAAGAGGGTCAAGGTTTAGTGCTTCTAGAGTAGCTATTAAAATTCTCGTGGCATTTCTGTCGGATACCTTACATCGATCTAATAAAATGGACAATTTCATGTTTAAAATCTCTTTAACGCTCCTTGCAAATGAAACTTTCATCCTCTTGCTCTCAGATGGTCCTGGATCTTCTGCAGCTTCTTCAGGGATGTCCATTTCCTCCAAGCTCTCAAGTTCCTGCTAGATGCTGTCCTCTTCAGTGTCTTTAAATATCTTCACTAGATAACACAGGGCAACAAAAAAATATTTCTGTTTTGGTGCCTGGAATTTTAGAGCTGATTTTAACTATATTTGGGACGCTAAATCTATACATGCAATCCGTTTTTCTCTATCAGCTCTACTTTTTTAGATACATCAACTAATCTACCAATGTGGTTTTTATTCAGTATATTCATTTATGAGAGTTCTAAAATTATTATATATTCATTAATGTAGGTACAATGGTTTTATTGTCAGTCTGTAATTGAGTAAATTCCTGGTAAATCTATAAATAGTGGAACCATTGCCTATCAGGTACCTGAACTGACCCTTTTAATCACCTAACTCGGGTAAGTCTCGTCAGTTTGTGCGTTCTTACTAATGAGAGTAGATCGAATTCGCCGTGTTATTTTATGTTAAGAAAAGAGTGTTTTTGTGTTATTGAACAGAATTAAAATGAGTTCAGGTTCCAGTTCAAGAAGAAGTTGTGTAAATCAACCTGATGTGTTTTGCTATATATGCGGAGAATACATGTTTCAACAAAACAGACAAACTATTACTGACTTTGTAAAGCGAGCGTATCTTGGATACTTTGGAGTTAAGCTTGGTGATCAGGACAAAACGTGGGCCCCGCATCTCGTATGTAAAACTTGTACAGAGCATTTACGGCAGTGGACTACCGGGAAAAGAAAATGTCTAAAATTCGGCGTACCAATGGTTTGGAGAGAACCAAAAAAACACTTCAATGATTGTTATTTCTGTTTAGTAAATACTAACGGAATCAATCGGAATAACCGCAGTAAGTGGACTTATCCCAATTTAGACTCGGCAATACGCCCTATCCCGCACTCAGATGAAATACCGATTCCAACATTTCATCAGCTACCACATATCTCTGATGACGAATATTTTCCCTCTGATCGCTCTTCTGATGCTAATAAAAGTTCTGATGCTAATGAAACTAACAGTGACTATGAGGGGACGTCATCAGTTCCTCAACGCTTCAATCAAAATGAATTAAATGATCTCACCAGGGATCTCAATTTATCGAAAAAAGCTTCTGTACTGGCTTCTAGGTTGAACGACAAAAATTTACTGGAACAAGGAACCAAAATTACCTTTTACCGTACAAGAGAAAAAGATCTGCTACCATTCTTTTCTCAAGAAGACAATCTTGTATTTTGTCACGAAATTAGGGTACTCATGAAAGAAATGGGACTTTCTGAATATATTCCAGATGATTGGCGCCTATTTATTGACAGTTCAAAGCGAAGTTTAAAATGTGTCCTTCTACATAATGGGAATAAATATGGTTCAATACCACTAGCTCACTCAACGAAACTGAAAGAAGAATATAATACCATAGCTTTGGTCTTGCAGAAGTATTACGAACATCAATGGATGATTTGTGTAGACTTAAAAATGGTAAACTTTCTTCTTGGGCAGCAAAGTGGTTACACGAAATATCCGTGTTTCTTGTGCCTCTGGGATAGTAGGGACAAAACACACCACTGGGTTAGAAAAGATTGGCCTGAGAGAGAAAACATGGACGTTGGGGAAAAGAATGTCATTAACGACGCTTTGGTTGAAAGAGAAAAAATCATATTTCCTCTGTTACATATAAAGTTGGGCTTAATGAAGCAATTTGTAAAGGCTCTTGATAAGAATGGGTCTTGTTTTGCATATATAGGGGTAAAAATGCATCAGTTGAGCACAGAAAAACTCACCACAAATAAGACAATTAATTAAGGATCCTGCCTTCATAAATTCAATGAATCAAGTTGAACGAGAAGCTTGGACATCATTTGTTGCAGTTGTAGAAAATTTTCTAGGCAAACATAAAGCTCAAAACTATGTTGAAATGGTTAACAAGATGCTTAATAGTTTCAAATCCTTAGGGTGCAATATGAGTATTAAAATACACTATTTACACAGCCACTTAGACCGTTTTCCAGAAAATTTAGGAGACATGAGTGAGGAACAAGGTGAAAGATTTCACCAAGATATTAAAGTTATGGAGGACCGCTACCAAGCAAGATGGGACATGCACATGATGGCAGATTACTGCTGGAGTTTAAAAAGGGACTGTTTAAAAAACATTCAAGAATGTCGCGGAAAAGAAGCTTTCCAAGTGTTGAGTGACTATTTCATTTCTTCAATGTTTTTTTTTTGTTTGTAAGTACGACATAATATTGTATTTTGTATAACTAAAATAAAAATTTCGTATCTACTTTTGTTTACTACACTTACGGATTTGAGTTACAATAATGTAACTTATATTTCTCTAAAATTGTATATCTTAAAAATTTGAGCTCCTAGGTACAAATGAATAAATTATTTGAATTCAGGACATCAAATTGATATAGAATCAGCTCAAAAAACCTCGACACCAAAACAGCTGTTCCCCTGTGTAATTGTTCGATCTAACCAGCTCAAAGGTACTTTAGAAACTAAACTGAATAAATAAAAGGTCGGTTGTACGCTGAAGTAAAATCACCATCCCTAAAATAGAAATTAGATTCACCCTCCTTTTTACCTGTCAAACGGGTCTTTCTTTGGTAAACTAGTCAGGTAATCCCCATATAATAAAAGATTAAATTTGAACAAAAGGCTCTTTATGTTTGAAAATTGAGTTCCAAAACACTTTTTAACAAAAAAAATGTTAATTCCGAGACACATTATGTAAAAAACCCGTAAAATTCTTAGAATACTCCCAAACTGGCTCCTACTGGTACCAGGTCACGTTTTTGGGGCTAAAGGCTGTTGTAACTCGGTTTGACTTAAAATAACAACAATTATGTATAGAATATAAATTTTGAAGAACAACATTAGCTTTCTTTTGAGATATTAAGCGTGTTTCTATTATTTACCGTTCTGGAGTTATGGCTCCATATGTTAGCTTTTTGGCCAAAAATTTGGATTTTTTCAAACTTTGAGCGACGAGCGGCGCGGCTTAACGTCGTTTAATCGAGCTCAAATTTCGGCTATCTCAATATCTGGAAAGGGGAATCGTTTTGTGGGGTCCAGACGAACAAAATTCCGACATCGATTTTTTGCGGTCACCCTAATATACATACTCAAATTGCCCCAAAGTATTGATATTAATAGTTTTTTATTTCATGTTTAAATTTACGTCTGAATAGACTTTTGAAACTATCTGGAAGGTGGTTGTAAAATTTTACAGCAGAGACAATAAAACTCTTACGAGTTGCAGTCAGCCTGTGCCGAGGAATGATGATCTTATTTTTATTTCTTGTTTCATAATCGTGGATATCATCATGTGTTGTTAAGGAATCCAGGTTATTTTTAACAAAAGACAGGGATTGGTAAATATACAATGCTGGCACTGTCATAATCTTTAATTGTCCAAAGTATTCTCGGCAAGATTGCCTTTGTGACAAATTTACGATGACTCTTATAGCCCTCTTTTGCTGCTTAAAGATAATTGGCCAATCAATCGTATTTCCCCATAATAAAATTGCATAATTTAGTCGACTATGGAAAAGGCCCATGTAGGCAAGTTTCATAGTTTCCATTGTTGAGTAATGTTTTATTTTTCGGATGAAATAAATTACCTTTAATAGGCTTGAGCTGAGTTTTGCAATATGGCATCTAAAGGAGAGCCCTGAATCAATATGAAGCCCCAAAAACTTAACAGGATTATCTTCTGAATTTTTACCTAGTGACATGTTTAGTATGGCAGTCTTACCTAGGTTAGAGCTAGTGAGTTTGCTTGGAACCATTTTTCTGCTTTATTTAAATTAACATTTATTGTATTTTCAGATGTCTGCTCATTTTTATGAGCCGAGTATAGGGCGGTGTCATCTGCATATTGTATAATGTTAATGTCCTCTAAGTAGTGAGGCAAATCATTGACATATATCACAAATAGAATTGGTCCCAATATTGAGCCTTGTGGCACCCCCGCTAATATTGGTAGGCTTGATGACCATGCACCATCACAGTCCACTAGCTGTCTCCTGTTTTTTAAGTATGATCTTAGAAAATCATAAGCATTTCCTCTCACTCGATAATACCCAAGTTTGGCCAGTAGAGTATTGTGACATACACAGTCAAAAGCCTTTGAAAGATCGCAGAAAGCGGTGGTCACCATTTCGCCTGCCTCAAAGCCCCAACTATATCCGTCACAAACTCTCTCAAAGCATTAGTTGTAGAAAGATTTTTCCTGTATCCAAACTGTATTCGATTCAGAAGATGCTTGCTATCGAGAAAGTTTATCAATCTACATGCAAAAGCCATTTCTAATAGTTTTGATAGAATTGGAACCAGCGATATGGGCCTATAGTTATTTTTTACATTGGGGTCATTTTTTTATATATTGGACATACCCTGGAAATTTTTAGTTTTTCTGGAAATTTTCCCAAAAGAAAACATTTGTTGATAAGTATTGTCATTGGTATTACTAACCCATTTCCTATTTCTTTAATTAATTGCTTAAACCAAAAACATCTTTGGCTCTGCTATTTCTTAGTTTTTTTATAAATTGAGTTACATCATCCTCCACCACAGGCGTGAGAAAAAAAGTGTCTCTACTGTTTCAGGATGGCTTCCATCAGACCCCGACAATGCCCTAGTAAATTGTGAAATCACATTGACAAAATAATCATTAAAATCATCAGGTGTTATGTTATGAAATGGCTTAATTTTTATTTTAGATTCATTTATCATTTGCCACATCGTTTTTTGTTTGTTACAGGACTGAAGTATTTTTTTCTCTTATATACTTTGTTTTTAGCTCAGTTTTTCTTTGTTTATATAATTTTCTAGCATTGACTATTTGATCTTTCAAGTTAATATTGTTATTTTTGGCAAAATAAGTTAGAAATGATATATTATCTCTTATTGTTTTAAGTTCAGAATTGAACCATTTCTTTGGCTTATTTTGACAGTGTACAGTTTTTGTTTTTATAGGAAAATATTCATCAAGAGATTCGGATATTACTTGCATTAAATAGTTACAAGAAGTGTTAATATCAGGTGCATTGTCAAGTTCTGACCAATCCCAACAAATCAGTTTTCGTACACACATTTCAATAGATAGTTTAGACCAGAGGTTCCCAAATTTCTTTTTCTCGTAGACCACTTTCAAAATTTTACTGGTTTCGGTGGACCCCCCTGCTGCTACATTTCTACCATATTCTCAAAACTCGTCAAAAAATGTGAAGATTAGGTCTAACGATGGAAATTTGCGTCGTGGCTGAGTTCCAACCCTAAATTCGGAGTGCTAAAAATAAAAAGAAAAATAATATATTTTCTTTGTGTTCTATTTATTAAAATAATATGATTACAGACTTAATAGAATTAAAATTAAACATTAATAAAGTACCGTAACTTCAACAATGCAAATCAACAATTTAAAAAAAATAGTCATAATTCTAATGGATGGATGTACTTGATGGATTGACAGCAAATTATCAATATTTGGCTTCAGTTCTGTAAGGAATAACCTCAAATCTCCCCGTTCTGTGATGTTCAATCTGCTCTTTTTTTTTTGTTAATAGGTTTGTAACGACACTAAAACTTTTTTCGACAAGAAATGACGAGGGAAACGCTATCAAAAATTTTCTCGCAATTTTCCACAGCCCAGGATATTTTTCGGGTATTTCTGCCTGCAGCCAAAATGTTTGATAGCCTTTTTTAAATTTCACCTTCAGCTCCTCATTGGTGCTAAGCCCGAGTAGCTCCTCTTGTAATACCACATTCGCCAGTCCGTTTCATCAAATAGATTTATGATCCATGGTGGTATTTCCATCGTCAGAATTCTTCAAATCTATTTTTGAAGTCATCATGCAGGGCATTTAAATGTTGAACGTATGTCTGAATATCCTCATCAAGAAATTCTTTCTGTGACAAGTTTGAAAACTGGGAGAATTCGCGCCGACTAATATTTTGCTTCATAAATTTCAATTTTCCAAGAAATGCCGAAATTACACCCTTTGTTTTTATTAAATTTAGGCTGTCCCCTTGTAACTGCAAGTTAATGTCATTAAATTTTTTGAACAAATCTGCCAAATACTGCTTTCAATTTGATCAGGTTTTCTTTTAAATCTGAATCTTTACTTTCCAGAAACTCTAAAACTGATTCAAAAAGTGAGTAAAATCTTGTTAAACATGCAACCAGCGTACTTCAGTATGTAAGAGCAATCGTTGGAAGTCTTCATCATTTTCGTCGCACAATTGTGCAAATAAACGGGTATTCAACGCATTGCTTCTTATTTTGTTAACTGCTTTAATCACAAATTGATGCGATTGGTGCAATCTATCACTTAATTTTTTTGCTACCAGGTGTTGTCGGCGGATGACACAGTGAATTGCAGTTACTCCTGGTATAATTCTTTTAAGATGGCTTATAAACCCACGATATCGCCCGAAGATGGCAGGAGTTCCATCTGCTGCCACCGAAATAATGTTTGTAAATGGAATCGATTTTTCCTTAAAAAAAATCACTCAGGACATTAAATATTGATTCGCCTTTAGTGTCCATCTCCAAAGTTTTCGCGAATAGCAGCTCTTCATGGATTTCTTCGTCCATAACAAATCGAACATATGCCAATAATAATGCTTCATTACCAGGTAAAGTTAACTCGTCCAGTTGAATAGAAAAATCAGTTGTTTGCAGATAATTACACAAGAAGCTCTCAATATCAGAGCTCATTTCATCAATACGTCTTTGTACAGTGTTGTTACTCAAAGGAATTCTTTTGAGTACGTCAAATGGAGGTTTGTACAGAACAGTTTTTAAAACCTCTTCAACAGCGGGTAAAATTAACTGTTCTCCGATGGTGTGCGGTTTTCCAGATTTCGCTATAAGCAATGAGATATTGTAAGATGCCCGCAAGCCATCATCGTTACTTTGAGATGTTGTAGGGAACATACTGTGCACGGTGGGTCTCTTTTCATATTTTTCCTTCAATGTTTGAAAATATTTTAATTCTATACCTATTTTATAAAGTCATTGCTCAAAACTTTGTTGCATAAAAGGCATATGGGCAATCATTTGTCTGCCTTTGATGGAAGAAAACCAAATTTCAAATAATCAACACTGTACTGTGGACATTTCTTCTTAGATTCAGCCATGTTTCGTATCAGTTACCCACCTGTAAAGAAAAAAAATGTTTGTTTTAGTAATCATAAGGCGACTTTAACAGGATATGGCTATTTTAACAGAATAAAATAGGATTAATTAATTATTGCAATAAAAAAACCAAAATGACGGCGGCAAAACTGATTTTAATTATTAAAAGCAATAAACTGCTAAGACCCATATAGAGGTTTTCACAAAACGGCTGAACCTATTTTAATGTAATATAAAATATTTTTTGATTAATTATATTTTGATACATTTCTGTAAATTCGAGAGAAAATACTTTTAAAGAATATTTTGACATCAAAACTCCGCGATTTTAATGATTTATTTATTATTACGTACAATTTATGAAAATATTTTTTAGTCATTTAGCATTAGCAACTACGAGGGCACATATGTACAAACATGCAGGTCAATCATATATCTCTCCTTTAGTGAATCACCACAGTCGTGTAAATAAATAATTTTATAATAAAAAGTACTAAAAGTTCAATCTTTCTCGGCTTTCTGTTCTTTTATAGAAGTATCGAATAAATTCAGTATTTAATTTTTATTCCGTACCTACTACACGCAAACATAACAAATATAATATTATTACAATATAAAATAAAAGTATGAATAACAAATAGGCAGGTACTTACTTTTTCCGGCACTGGCAAACACTGACATCGATTCACTCACACTTTTCTTTTCAAAATTCTGGAAACAAATGAGTAACGTTTGTCCTTGGCATTCGTATTTATATTGGTGAAGAATCAAACAAGTTCATGCAAGATTGCAAGCACAGCACAATTCGTATTTCGTCCCTTTGCACCCCTGAACGGGTTGCGTTGCGGGCGGCGCTTTGCAAGTCTCGACGCGCGTTGTACTGAATATCGAATATGCAAGTTTTTAAAACAAGGAAATTAATGCTAAATCAACAGGCTATCTGATCCATATGCCGGCCTAACTGCAAAAAAATTTAAGCCCGTAGACCAAAAAAAAAGCAAAATATTTGCAATATTATTTTTTCGAGCTATCTGTTAGGATTGCATGAGAACCGCAGCTCCTAAAAAATTTTAGCCAAAAAATCTGAAAATTAGAATCTTAAAGCTTCAAAATGCTTTTTTTTAAAGTCTCAATTCGACCATTTTTCACCGAAATACAGCCTGTCAAAAATCACCGAAAAATATGGAATTTTTTTTGCTCCCTTAATTTTTTTGAGTAGTGTATTATATGCCTACATTGATAGGTAAAGCCAAGCCAACATTTTTGTTCTTTACTATCGAAACCAGATAAATTTTCGTGGACCCCCACTTACTTGTGAACCCCCATTTTTTTTCACGCCAACGTAGACCCCCGTCGACTCTCCCGTGGACCCCTGGGGGTCCACTTGAACCACTTTTGGAATCACTGGTTTAGACAGTGGACGGAACTTTATTATTTCTGTCTTATTAATAGTGGTTCTCATGTGTTCAATTTCAATTTTGTTTACAACACCTACCTTACAAACCACAAGGTTTATCTGTATCCTGTATCGACCACCAAGTGATACCAATTTTCGAACACTTTTCGCTTCTCTTGCAGACACCATCGATCATTTACAAAGTAACTATCCAAGTGCCGAAATTGCCATCCTGGGCGACTTTAATGTCCACAATATCAACTGGCTCAAATATTCAAATACTACCGACGAACAAGGTCGTGAAGCTGAATCATTCTCAATCAGTTGTGGCTTAACTCAGCTTATTGACGAACCAACACGGATCCCTGATCGAGACGGGGAGTTCGCCAGTCTTCTTGATCTGTTTTTAACCACCAATCCGGAGATTTACACGGTCACCGTAAATCCGCCGTTGGGTTCTTCCGACCATAAACTGCTTTCGACATCGAGTATCCTGCCAATCAGTGACAGAGAGGCGCCTAGGCCGCGCAAGATTTGGCACTACAAATCTGCTAAATGGGAAGATCTCATGGAATACTTTCGAACTTTCCCTTGGATGGACGTTTGTTTTCGATTCGATAACCCATCTGACTGCGCCAGGGAGGTCTCCGATGTTATTTTGGCTGGTATGGAAGCTTACATCCCTTTTTCGAAGAAATGCTCCTCCAACGGCAAGCCTTGGTTCGACCGAAAATGCAAAGAAGCTGTTGCTTCTAAACATATTGCCTACCGACAATGGCGTGAAAATCCTAACACCGTAAATCGAAACATCTTTGTTCATGCCCGGAACAGATGCAAGGGAATTATCGACGAAACCAAGGAGGCACACAATCAACGAATTAGAAACAAACTTCTCGCTTGTCCCAACAATTCCAGGTCCTTTTGGGCAGTCGCTAAGGCAGTTAGTCAAAATTTTACCAAATCCACCATACCACCACTCACACGGCCAGATAATTCCATTGCAACCACACCTGTTGAGAGAGCGAACTTGTTGGCTGAACTTTTTGCTTCACATTCTACTGTCGATTTCCAAGGAAAAACACCACCTACTATTCCCATATTGCAGTCAAGGATGCCCGATGTTGTCTTCAGACAGCGCATCATAAAGCGTATTTTGATGAAGCTAGACACCAAGAAGGCTTCTGGCGCTGACGGAATACCTGCCATAGTTCTCAAAAACTGTGCAAGCGAACTAACACCAGTTTTCTGTAGACTTTTTAACCTATCCTACAGAAAGGGAATATTTCCGTCCTGCTGGAAATGTGCCACGGTTCAGCCGATATCTAAAAAAGGTAAGAAGACCTTGCCAAATAACTACCGACCAGTTGCACTGCTTTCAATAATATCGAAAGTCATGGAAAAGGTTATCAATGAGCATCTTCTAAAATATCTTGAACGATTCAATATTATTAGCGATCACCAATATGGTTTTCGTAAACATAGATCAACAGGAGATCTTCTGACTTATGTAACACATGTTCGGAACAACGCAATTGAACACTTTGGAGAATCTCGAGCGGTTGCTCTTGACATATCCAAGGCATTCGACCGCGCTCTTATGGTATGTCTGAAAGGTTCTGTTTGTGGCTCTCATGTTTCCTCAGAGAGCGTTCTTTACGAGTGGCGGTCGACGGATTTCTTTCTAACACCCTCACTATCAACGCTGGTGTGCCCCAGGGCTCCATACTGTCTCCTACTCTCTTTCTCATTTACATTAACGATCTGCTGGAAAAGACCGGGAATCCAATCTATAGCTTTGCAGATGACAGTACGCTTGTCTCTTCATTCACCTTGAACGCTCGGACATCGGCTGCTCAGGCGAATGTCCGCAGACAGCAGGAGGTCGTTCAACTCAACAAAGACCTGGAAGAAATTCTATCTTGGGGTGACAGAAACCAAGTGGAATTTAACGCTACAAAAACCCAAGCGGCAGTTTTTTCTAAAAAAGTTAACGTTGCTGAACCCGACATAGTTATGTCGGGGCACTCCATTCCTCTAGCATCGTCGCTCAATTTGTTGGGCGTTAGTTTGGGAGCAAATATGTCTTGGCATGAACATGTTGCAGGCATAGCAAGGAGAGCTTCTCAAAAGTTGGGAATATTATTTAGAACCAGAAAGCTTTACACCCCACAACAACTGTTAATTCTTTACAAAGCTCAAATTCAACCAACTATGGAATACTGCTCCCCCGTTTGGGGCTCCGCTCCCAAACATACACTGCATTTGTTGGATTCTGTTCAGAGAAGAGCGGTCCGTCTGATTGGGGACCCGGAATAGACCGGCGGCCTTGATTCGCTGGAACATCGAAGAACGGTTGGCGACTTGAGTCTGTTCTACAAGTATTTTCATGGAAAGTGTTCGAAGGATGTAGCCCGCTTAATTCCTCCCCCAAAGCGGTGCATGTTAGAAATACACGTCGCGCTGGTGCTTCGCATCCGTATGAGGTTCAGCTTGTTACTCCGCGTACAACGCTTTTCAAGCAATCTTTTATATGGAGAACGTCATCCCTTTGGAATAATTTGCCCAGCGCTGTGTTTCCCACCGAGTACAATTTACAGCGATTCAAGAACAACGTGAATCGCTTTTTCCGCACTCGTGCCGCTCCTGGAGCGCTATGTTCATAAAAAAAAGAGTCGTAGTCAATAAAGACACCTGGTCTGGTACTGGCACGTAGAAAGAATGACACAGCAGAGAATTACAAAACTGGCTATAAAATGGAGCCCCAAATAAGAGAAAAAAAACGAGCACGTGTGCTAGACCAATAAAAAAAAAAAAAAAAAAAAAAATGATCAGATACGTAAAAATCCTCCAGTGAAACCCTACAATTATCCTTATCATTAGTAATACAACTTTCAATACAATAATTGTTTTGTTTTGAAAGTCTAGTGGCTTCATTAATAAGAAAGGTAAGGTTATAAGATTCTACTATACTTATAAATTCCTTGTTGATAAGTTATGAGTATGAACATTCAGATCTATATTAAAGTAACCGAAAATATAAAACTTTTTGTTTTCATTGAATAAGATGGACAGAAGTTCCTGTAATTTTCGAAAGAAAGTAGGTATATCACCATTAGGGGATCTATATAAAAGATATCAAAAGGAAGTTTTTGTTGGTTGTTTTTTTAGATTTCTCAAAGATCCTAAAAGAGAATTTATTCATAATTCCTTATTTTTATTATGCAATATATGACATGAACATTTTGATAATTGTGTTTTCATATTAGAGATACATTTTATTTGTAACAGTTGATATTTTATTATTGTTAAGTATGGTTTATGTTAGTCCACTTCGACTGCAAATTCATGCTTATCCAGTCATCAATTTGATAAATGAAGTTGGAATCCCATTAAATGATGAAAGTAAGTATATTCACAGATAAAAATGACTATTTTAATGATCCAATCTGAAGATAATGAATGGATGTCTTTAAATCCCAGTGACAAAGTAGTCGCTGAGGTGCTCCAGCACGAATGAATTTGTATAAATCAGTGCATGGAATTAATTTTGTTATATAAGTAGTATAAAGGCACAAAAAGTTAGTATGAGAATTATTATATTACATTTAACTAATGATAAAATGGAGCTAAAATTGTGTTCACTTCATTTTTAAATTCACAAGAAAGACGATCTCATCTTAAAATCATGATTATAATTGCTGATGATTTGAAGTTGTTTACGGCGGTTGGATCGATTGAGGATTGTGTGGGATTGCAGGGTGATTTGGATAGACTTAGTGTCAGTTAAACGGTACGGTTTTAAATACTTCTCTATGTCTTTCTCCAGATCGCGTAATCCATTGTTTTTTTTATTACAGCATAAATGGGACTTCCCTCGAGTCCGTGGTTGACATAAGGGATCTACAGCTTGGGTTTGATTCGACACTCAAATAACCAAGGTAACGTCTAGGTCTCTGAGGATGCTTGGGTTCATCAGGCGTTGCTCATCAGAATTTTCATCTATTACCTCTATAAAAATGCTGTACTGCTTGTTGGTTAGGCCTGTCTTGGAATATTGCTTATGTGTGTGGGAGCCACCTTTTGCTCGCCGTGCTAGGAGCTTGGAGCTTGTTCAGAGTAAATTTCCACGGCATATTAATTTTAAATTCTTTAACAATGATTTAGTTATTCAAAACCGACATCTATATTAAACTTGAATACCCTGTCTAACCGGAGAGTTCAACGTGATCTTGCAATGTTCTTTAAAATTTTAAATTCCATTCTAAATTGTCCAGAACTTTTATCTCAAATTAATTTGTATGCACCCTCTAGACCAGGGGTCGGCAACCTATGGCACGCGTGCCATCTCTGGCACGCCAAGCAATTTTGAATGGCACGCGTAGCTATTCAAAGTTTATACATTAATTCTGTAATCTGTGACATGCTTCGAAATTAAGTAAATAATCGAAAACAGTATTACTTTAACGATACAAACAAAAACGATATATTATATAGGTCACTAGGTATTATTACCAAAAACTACAAAATATATATTTTGTAATTTATAATTTTACGGAATGCATTGGTTTGGCTTTAATTTCGGCAAGTATTAAAGGCGGCAAGCCTCAAAATATAAGCCTAAGCAAAAACACAAATAAACGTCCTCAATTCAGATCAAAAGAGCCGCTATAAGGCGGTTTTTGTTTGACTTGACTTCAATCGTTCCGACGCGCGCCCGCAACTCTTTTTATATTGCCGAACTTTAGTTTTGTTAGATTTAACTTCTAGGCGGCCCTTTGATTGCAATGGGCGCGTTGTAGATAATAATTTTTGTTCTAAAAAATTTAATAAACGTAATTATTGGAATTTTCTGGAAACATTATTTTTCTATATATAGCAAGCGGTTACACGTTTGGATCATTTAGTATAGAAGTAACATCCGCTCCAGTCAATAGTCGTCGAAAAGTTTAAAAATTAAAATTACGTTGCGTTATGGCCGCGAAGAAACAGAAGGTAGACGTTCGATCATTTCAAACTTCATGGACAACAGATTACGGTTTTGTAAAGCAAAACAATCGGGCCATTTGTGTCCTATGTCGGGAAAGCGTAGTTTTCCGGACATCTAGTGTTCAACTACATTTCCAGATAAAACATGAATCGCCATTTAAAGATAACGCTGATAAAAGGGAGGCAATACAAAGAGCAAGTAAACAATACGAGAAACAGTCGACATTCTTTAGCAAAGTTTTCCAAGGAAAAAATCAGGTAACTGAATGCAGTTTCAAAATTGCACAATTGTTGGCACAAAAGGGTAGGCCGTTCACTGACTGAGAATTTATGAAGCAAACGTTTTTGAGTACTAGCGAGATTTTATTCGATGACTTGCCCAATAAGGATACAATATTGGCCAGGATTAGGGATATACCGGCATCAGCGCGGACCATCGAGAGACGAATTACCGAAATGACACAAAATGTCCAAAAACAGCAGAGAGACGCTATTAAACGGAGTTTCGTATTTAGTGTAGCATTGGATGAAAGTGTCGATATTAATGACATTGCCCGTCTGGCAATCGTTGCGCGATACACTTCGATGATGGCAGTGTGTATGAAGAGCTGATTTGTCTGCTCCCATTGCAGGGAACTACAAGAGGAGAGGATATATTTTCAGAATTTGTTAAACATTTTGAAAAGCGGAACATTGATTTAAATAAAATTTATTGCGTAACGCCAGATGGCGCTCCTGCTATGATTGGAAGACATAAAGGATTTGTTTCCCTTCTTATTGAACGCGTGGGTCGATCAGTTTTGAATTTTCATTGCATAATTCACTTAGAGAGTTTGTGCGCTAAATACTCCGCTGGAAGTTTAAAATCCGTGATGGATAGGGTGGTTAAAATAGTTAACTACATTGTCGGTCGTTCTTCACTGATCCATAGACAATTTAAGGCGTTTCTGCAAGAATTAGAAAGTGCATATTCAGATATACCATTGCACAATAATGTGCGCTGGCTCAGCCGTGGTAAAGTGCTCTCTAGATTTGTGCAATGTCTGGGCGAAATTAAATCGTTCTTGTTGGAAAAAAATCAAGTGGATGCTTATCCTGAACTAGAAGATAAGAACTGGATCTGTATGTTAATGTTTCTTACTGATATTACAAACCATCTCAGTGAACTCAACTTAAAGTTACAAGGTTCAGGCAAAACAGTTCTGGATTTATACGAATCCTGAAAATCATTCAAATTAAAAATAGATTTATTTATCAGCGATATTACTACAAACACATATAAATATTTTCCAAATTTAAAAAACATATATTCAGTGTCGACGATGGTGCACTAATAGACGAAATTCTTAAATATATGACTTATTTAAAAGAGGAATTTAGCGAGAGGGGTCAGGATTTTGATAAACATGGTCCTATGTTCGCTTTTTTAATCAAACCAGATTTAATGGATTTTTCCAGCAGTTGCTTTGACATATCTCATTTCTCATGGATGGACATTAATGATTTTGATCTTCAATACATTGAATTTAAAAGCTCCGAGTTATGGAACACGAAATTTGTAGAATTAAGAAGGGTATTAGAAGGTGATTGCCAGAACCAGTTGTTGGATGAGTTTACCAGAGAAATTTATTTGTCTTAGGAAAGGAGCGTTTGCCATGCTTACAGCTTTCGGATCATCCTATATCTGTGTACAACTTTTTCCCATATGAGAGTGATTTTTAAACCCGTACCGAAGCAGGCTGACAACAGACAACTCGGAAGCATGTGTGACACTGAAAATAACCAGACATGAACCGGATATAAGAAAACTCTCTAAAGAACTTCAAACACAGGGTTCACACTAGGTCCTAGGACTAGTATAATAAAATTATTTGTTAAATGTTAAAATTTTTTTGTAATTAAACCTTCTAAAGCAATATTTTAAGTTAATTTTAGTTGTGGTAAGTACCTATGTCGGCACGCAAAATGTTGTATGGATGAAAACTGGCACCCCTTAATTAAAAGGTTGCCGACCCCTGCTCTAGACATACTAGATCTATGTTGTCCTTCTTTAAACCTTATCATAAGAAAACCTATGAAGCTAATACCTTCATGACAAGATCTATGGGCATTGTAAATAACTGCCCATCACTGGACTTGCTCTCCAGCTCCGTGTCTCTTTTTAAGAGGCAGATCGGGGTTCTTTTCTGAATTTCTTAATTTTAGCCTTTAGTTTTAAGTATCATTTATAGATGTAACCTTTTGTATTTTGTCTTTATGAGTTGAATAGCATGTCCTGTAAATAAATTAATAAATAAATAAATATTTTCAATCTCTCCAGATTACTGGGATTCGCTGAAATATAAGAAGAATGACTGTTGACATTATACGCCCGAACCTGAAGGTTTGCAGAGGTATATTCTCAAAATGAACATCCTCCCCCCCGGACAATATCTCAATAGTTGAGAAATATAAATTCAACAATGAGATATTTAAATGAATAACGTGCAAAAAGAGTTGAAGCCAAATGTATTTTTTCCTTGAATTTCTTGCCCTTTTCCCTGTTTTCTGTACATCTGTTTTAATAAAAACTTGATAAAAAAATGTTTCTAAAAAAAGACTTAGACTTTTCTCGTTATTTTCTTCCTTTCAATCAGCAACATTCATTTTATTCTACAAAATAGGATTTTTCTTGAAAGAAGGAAAGTGAATATTTTAGAAACTTGCGGGCATCATACCAGCAATATGGCGACAGGTCATGTGATCATTACAAACTCGAACCCCTTGAGATCAAAGATTCCGAGTCGGACTGTCGCTACTGTCTTATGTTTACTGTGCTAATAGATTGAAAAATCTCAATTTTTTAAATATGAGGTCGACGAAATATTCTAAACATTCTGGGAAGCTTATATAAAAACAACACTATGTTTTAATTTCCAATATATTTAAAGTAACTTGACAATTGTTTCACCATACAATGGCTTCTTCTGAAGAAGCCATTGAAGCCAAGTTACTTTAAATATATTGAAAATAGTGTTGTTTTTATATAACTTTATTATGAATTTCCAACAAGTAGTGGCTAACACAATCAAAGATGATTCTGGGAAGCTTTCTCTTTTGATTGTAAGGTAGCATTTCCTAAAAGATCTGATAGCTTTAGAAGAGAAAAAAAAATGTCAGTTTAAAGCAGAGGTGTCAAACTCAATTTTGCAGAGGGCCATATATTAAATTTAGAATGTGTAGGCGGGCCAGATTCAAATAAAAAAAATGTACTGAATTATTATAACATTTTATTTATTTAATTATATAGTATATAATATACGGTTGTTAAAAATTATATCAAAGTTATAAAAGAGGGTAATTATTTTGAGCTCGAGGATCCAGATACCTGACTTCTCTTGTTTTTGACAAGCTCATTGATGTCAGGTATCATATTCGTTGTAGTTATTTTAAGAATTGATTGGAGATGTTCATTCGAAAGTCTTGTGCGATGTTTGTTCTTATTTATTTTCATGACGAAAAACATCTGCTTACATAAATAGGTGCTACCAAACATGCAGAGAATGCGTGCTGCATGCTTTTTTAATTCCTGGTAGTTATCCAAACTCTTGAAATATTGTGTATAAAATGTAAGAGCGTTAATCTCTTTAAATTTTTCTTTCAAAATACTGTCCGATTGAAGATCTATCAACTCCATTTGCAAATGAACTGGTGCCTGTGAAGCTTCAAAATTGAATGGATTGTTGAAAATTGGGAATTCCATTTCATTCATTTTGTGAAAGTCTTCAAAACGATTGTTGAATTCCGTGATCAAATTTTGCAGAAGTTGAGAATATTGATCCAATTTTTTTTTGGTTCACTGTGCCAAATGATTTTAAATGAGGGAAATGATCCAAAGTTTGATTTTTTTACCTGATTTTCCCACAGCCTCAACTTTGTTTCAAAGGCTTGAATACATGAATACGTTTGAGTGACAATCAGATTTTTACCCTGTAACTTTACATTCAGATCAGTCAGGTGTTTATTCATATCTACCAAAAAGGCACAATCAACCCACCAATCATTGTCATAATCAATGAGGTTGCCTTTTTCTAACATGAAAGCTTGAATCGGGTCACGTAATGCAAAAAATTTTTCTAAAACTACTCCTCGACTGAGCCAACGAACTTCGGTGAAGTAAGGAACATCAGAAAACTTTTCGTCCAAATCTTGTAAAAACTGCCTGAACTGTCGGTGATTTAGTCCTCTGCTCCTTATAAAATTTACTATTTTAATTATAGGTTGCATGACATGGTCCATTTTTAAATGTTTGGATGCCAATGATTCCTGATGAATTATACAGTAAAATCCCACAAAATTCCCTGATGTTTTCTGTTTTAATTTAGTTACAACGCCCGACTGTTTGCCAGCCATGGCAGGAGCGCCATCCGTAGTTGTGCTGCTAAGTATATTCCAGTCGAGTTCATATTCTGCTATCAAATGCTCAATTGCAGAATAAATATCATTTGCTGTTGTAGTACCTGTCAATGGAACGCACTTTAATAGTTCTTCAGTTATTTCAAAGTTACTGTTAATACCTCATATAAAAACAGCAAGTTGAGCTGTATCAACAGTATCAGTGCTCTCGTCAACAGCCAGTGAAAAGTTTGTAAATTCCTTAATTTTCTCCTTCAGTTGAAGAACCAAATTTTGAGATAAATCATTTATTCTTGAAGCAACAGTGTTTCTTGACAGCGAAATATTTTGAATTATTGACTTTTGAAATGGAAATGAAACATCGGCAACTTTCAACATACAGTCTTTAATAAAATCACCATCAGTGAAAGGTTTTGATCTCTTCGCGATTTCTAATGCAATAATAAAACTTGATTTCAGGGCATCTTCGCTCTCAGTATTAGCTTTAGTAAACATCGATTGTTGACCTTGAAGTTTAGATTTTAAAGATGACAATGTGTCCATTCTTATTTTTTCAGTGTAACAATCGAATTTTGATTTATGATTCGTATCATAGTGTCTCTTCAAGTTAAACTCCTTACAAACAGCAACTGTTTGATTGCAAATCAAACACAGTGGTTTACCTTTCCATTCTATGAAAAAATATGCAATTTCCCATTTAGACTGAAAAACTCTGCACTCACTATCAACTTTACGTTTTTGTGACATTATGCCAAAATCGTAACAATTATGGAACTCGACACAACAATTATGGATATCGCACGCGCACGACACAAACAAATGCACAATACCTTCACAATCACTACTTCGCAGTACAACTAAAATCCTTCTCCGACCGTATCGCTTCGATTACTCGACTCACACTCAACTGACTCACGTCGCGCTGACGCACTCCTTTTATAATATCGATAAGGAAGGTTCTAGTCTAGACTCGAAGCGCGTGGAAGATTCTATTGTTCTCAACAAAAATAATAGGGTATTTCCGCTTGTTGCTAAGAGATAGCGTTACTGTCTATCTCTCTCGCTTGTCAAGGCACGCGCTGCCCTTGAAATTACTTATAAATGTAGTGTGCGCATTTTAAAACTTCCGTAGAGGAATCGAGTGAAGTCTAAAAGCTCTAAAAAACATGATTCTTCTTTCTGTGACACATTGCGATCGCGGGCCTTATTGATACGTCCCGGGGGCCGGATGCGGCCCGCGGGCCGTATCTTTGACATCCCTGGTTTAAAGAATATCTTTTCAATGAGTTTCAGGAATTGAGTGAATTAACTTGAATAAAAAATCAAATCGATGACGAACCATTAAATAAATATTATAAACAGAGAGAGAGAAAATAGAGTAAAATTTGGGTACGCGGGGCTTTTCAGAAAAAGGGAGGTTTTTTTTTTTGAAATAGGCCTAAAATGGCCTAACTTTGAATGATTTACGAGAAAAAATCGGGGGCAGGCCGTTTTGGATAACCTGAACTAACTTTGATTTCCAATCACTAATATAGCACGTACATCATTTTTTCACATAAATTAGGGTATTTTTTTTAATTATTTAATGTCTTTTATAATTACTGATTATGTAGTTTAGGTTAGTTCCGGTTAGTTGAAGTTAGCAAAAACGGCCTCCCCAACGATTTTTTCTGGTAAGTTTTTTTTTATATTTTTAATTTTAAACCTGTTAAAAAAAAACTTCGTTTTTCTGGAAAGTCGCGTACCGAAATTTTACCGGAAATAGTAAACAATATAATTATAAAGAAGAAAAATTATTATGGAAATATTATCGAGTCTTCTGAAAATAAAAATAAAACTCTTTGGAAAATAGTCAACGAGACTAAAGGCATAATTATAACTAACTAAAAAAAACTGTATTTCAGTATTTCACGAGGACAAAAATTTTTCAAATAGTACACAGGTTTCAAACTCATTTGCCAATTATTTTTCTACAATAGTTCATATAAAATAGAACAGCATTTCCCAAATGGTTTATCTACTAAGTGAACATCTTCAAATCTAGTCCCTATTCTATGTTTTTATCACCAGTTCTCAAAGAAGATGTTAAATTAACCATCAAAAATATTAAAAATAAAAAAAGCACGGGGGCGGATGAAGTTCCAACTTCTCTATGGAATTTAAGCCACGAAAACCTAATAAAATTTTTGACAAATTTTATCAACACAATGCTCTGAGTTTAAAGAATTACCGCCTAATTGTAAGTAATTTAATTAATATGAAGAAATAAATCGATATTTCATTTTATTAAAAATTTCTTTAATTTATTGCATAGTCAATAAGACACTGGTTTTCTTAAATTTAACGTTCATGGCACATAGCATTCCCTATTGTGATGCTAGGTTGTGCGTAGTAGTATAATAAAAAGAAAATATATTTGGCAGTGTTTCATAGCTGGAACTCTGACATATGATCTGCCGTTTCATAAAGGTAAGTTTCAGCAAAAAGACGCTGCTATGATCCATTGTTTAGTTAACAAATTTTTTCTACATTTAGAAAAAGTACATTTACACTGAACAAAATTCGGCCCCTTCCTGTGCCTACCACAAGTTGGCTTTCGCTTCTAAAAGACCTTTGTGACTGTTGGTTATAGTGACTTCATCTATGAGAAGATTGTACTTTGATTGTGAATAAAAGTTATTAGACAGATCATAGTTATAGATTAACAAAAATAAAAGTTTCAAAACAAACACACCCGCAATCTGGATTCTGTAATGAAATAAACATAGGATCTTGCAAACATCTTTCCTTATATATTATGGGTTTTTATTTTTTATGCAATTTTCATCCGTTTTCAAATATACTTATACAAAAATATCTACTTACATAATAAAAACAGGGTACATCAAATTCTTGGGACTTAATTCGCTTTTCAGGGACTGCCAGTCTCTCAGTGTTTGATTAAATATACTACTATGCAAAATATGCCTCTTTTGTACCATATTTTTGTATTTTTCAGTCATGTTAACGATAAAATTGTTTACAATAAATTCGCACAACTTAAAATGGAATTGTCCTGAATGACAAAGCACAAAATATATATCACTATGAAACGGTAGTTTTATCAAACATATTTTTACACGTTTTCACTTTAACAAATTGTTTTAAATAATGATTTTGCAATTTGTAAGTGTTTAGAAGGTCAAATCATTGTAATTCAAAATTCTAACGATATACAAGGATCAAACTTCAATTTCGTTGATGTCTAGAAATGCGGTTAAGTTAAAAGTTTCTAGTCTAGTTTATTTCTGAGTGGTGACATGCTATCGGGATGAATTTACTCAAACTTTGTGCCTTCCGGGCCACCCGGCCTCGAACCGGCGTGTAGAGAATTTTGTATGGTGTCAGAAACTGAATAGTTGAGTCTGTGCTCTTCTCAACTTTCAAATGTGTTTCTAATTGTATGTATCAAAATTTTTAACTATTGCAGGCATTAATAAAGGATCTCCTCAGGAAATTGCTACTGGTTTTGGATATAACCGGTGGTTTCTTTCAGCCGATTATGTCATTGTAAAAAAATAATTCCCATTATTTTTACATAATATAATACTACTACTTGCGCATTTTAACGATCCGGTACCAGCCAGTCGGCTTCTTTCTACGGCGAGGTTTTGTTCCACCTATTTGTAGGCATGTCGATTTAAAATCGATTAATCGAAAAATCGATTTTTTCGAGTGAAATAATCGATTTTTAGATCGATCTGAAACACTGAATTGATTCAGTGAATCGATTCAAAAACCCCCGAATCGGACCGATTCACGTTATAATAATAAAAAAGTGGTAATCCACAATATGACTTGTTTAAGTTGTGTACGTCATTATTTAAATAATCACAAAACACGTTTATTGTTAAAAATACTAAATACAAAACATAACGTATTTTTTATGATTTGTTAAAAGTCTGTAATTGATAATCTTTGAATTGAACGCATCCAGATATGGTGCAAAGAGAGTTCAGGAGAAGGTTTACAAGACGAGCTGAAGCATTATTTGACACAGCTCGTCGTCGACTTTAAAACAACGATTCCCATCACCTATGGGCATCATCAAAAAAAATCTCTGTATAGCTCAATAAGGCCGATTGCTAATAAATCTTTTTGTATAGTTGGAACCTCCGCTCCCCGTGAGAGATTTTTTTCCGTTGCAAGAAATATTGCGACTGACGAAAGAAGTCGTCTAAATCACTTGATTTGAAATATTGGGAAATGTAATAATTTATTAATTTGATCCAATAAACGCATATAATTTATCTATAGTTTTATTTCTTGATTGCAAGTTTGTACAATAAACTGCCCCAAAGAACTTTATATATTTTTTGTCTAGCAAATACATTAAAAAAAATCGACTTACGATTTGATTAATCGAGAATCGATTCTAGTCGTTCGATTCCAATCGAATCGAAGATCGATTATTTTTAGAATGAATCAACATGCTTACTTGTTTGTCTTTCTGTAACACTAGTTCCCTGATAGCCATGCTGAATCCAATTTTTATAAACTCTAGGGCCGGAATTCGTAGTCAATTTGAAGAAAAAAGTTGGAGAGGGTAAGGTTTTAGTGAAGTTGGCAGTAAATTCCTACGCAATTTGAGTACAACTTGACTACAAAAAGCTGTACAAGTTATTGGAGTGAACTTGTACAAAAGTTGGAGTATATATTGTAGTACAAATTTACCTACAACTTGTATTCAATTACCGACCGTAGATTTCGATCAACTTGTATCCAAATGTTGCTCACCAAAAACTTACCGTAAACTTGGCGTCAAATTGACTCCAAACTCCAGATGACCAAGTTTTTGTAGTGCAACGCTGGCTATCAGAGTAGTTATATTTTCTGTGGTTGCTTTCAACGGACGTTGCTGCTACGTAGCAGTTTCAATTTTTTTTTGCATATAAAATAGAAATTGAAGGCCAATAGTCACAGCTAACGAAATATTCTCATACATATTGAAATTATAGAGAGAAGTAATCAAAGTAACCCCAACCATAGACGAATAAACTAATCCGAACTAACCTATTTTATATTTTTGGGAATTAGGAAAGACTGGAAGCTCCAATAGCAGCTACGCAAAGGGAAGTAGAAATCTTTAGAATCAGTAAGAACTTTAACCGCGGCTATTTGTTTACTTTTGAAATACGGGGCCACGCCTTGTGTGCGTGTCGCCCCCCTATTGCAAGGAGGATTGAGGATGAATGGAATAATTCTTGCGCCTATGCCAGAACTATTATCAAAAAGACAATGGATTCAGTGCCTATGCTCCCGCTTTAATTTCATTTTGATTTTTCATATCCTTTGGAATTTTTTATGGAATCTAGTTAACAAATTGAAAGGTGTAAACTTTACCATTTGCAAAATCTACTTCTATATTCTAGCAATGCTCTAGTCCTTATTTCCCAAACTGTTGCAGATATCAAAATATTCTAAACTATGAATATACATATAAAACCTTCCAACGTATATTTCTCCATTCCTTTCAAAATTTAACGGATTTTGAGATCCGTATCATAGAAATTGGAGATATAATTGGTCGAAAATATCATATCTAAAATTCCTTGAAGTACAGTGTATTTTGAAATAGATAAATACATTTATTCATCAATATATATCATAGAACATTACTTTGAATGGTCTTATTTGCCTAGAAATTTAAAATAAACCATAATGGAAAGGGGCCTAACCTCCCAACGAAATCAGCCACCATCTTTTTAATTTGACATTTGTTTTATTAGTTCGGAAAAAATTTGGTTGAACACGATAATATTACTTTCTGCTACTTTACTATAGGCTGAAGCAGGATAGACTGCTGTAAGGTCGCTTAATTAGTTAGTCGGCCTTTTTTCGATTGAAACGGAAATTTAACGTAAAGCACGTCAAGTGCGTCGCTTGTGTTCGTTGTGGTGTTAGTTTATGTTCACAAAAAAGCACTAAAAAAAGTGTTTTTCTCTGTTTTTAAGTGTCGAATTTTCTTTCAATGGGCAAAATAACTAAAACCGGTGTGGAAATTATACCACTAAGTGAAAGCAGTTCGGAAAAAATCGCGTGAAAAAGCTATTAAAATGCCCTACATGTCGGACCCGACAATTGTACCACGAGTACAGAAGGTAAACAAAAATATTTTTTATTAATTTTTGGGGGTAAGTTTGAGGTTCTTTGAAGTATGCCAGTTTTTATTTTACCCTCAACATGTCGTAGAATAAAATAGTTACTCGTATTTGGAAGTATTTGATTCTATTTTTCATCTATTTTTAGTCAGTTATTGGCGCTCTATTACTAAGTATTGTTTGTGCAAAAATTGCTCTTATTTTTACTTCTATTTTTAGAAAATCTCTTGATTATGAGGTTATACACTCCTGAAGACCTTTATTTCATACCATTCTTATAACATAACTAGTATGGTCATTTGGGATAACAAGAAACAATGCTAAATATATTATTTTAAAAACTTTACAATCATTACTATATTATGTCATTTTTACTTTAACCATAATATTTCATTAATCTTTGTGTATTTTGGATAAATGAAAACACAGTTAAAATGATGAATTATTAACTCATAAATAGTTTAAATAATAGAATATAACTCAATATGTTTTATTTAATGACTGGTCTTCTGTTTATGATGCTGGTACTGTGAACGGGGCTTACAGCTCATTTCTGAGTTTGTTTTCGAATTATTTTGTCAAAATCTTTCCAATAAAGAAATGTAATGAAAATAAGTGTAAAAATGGTTGGATAACGAATGGCATTAGGATATCTTGTAAACGAAAGCGTGAGCTTTATTTCAAGAATAAGGGGGGAAATTACTGATATATACTATAAAAATTATTGCTAAATATTAAATGTAGTTATAAAGGAAGCTAAAACCACAACAAACTAATTTTATAAATAATGCCGAAAATAAGATTGGAGCGACTTGGCATTTGGTTAAACATATAACAAAAACCGATCATCCACCAAAGACAATTCTTGATAATTTTTCACAAAGGTTTAATGATCCTTTTAAAATTGTAAATCATCTGAACAAATACTTTATAAACACTTGTCCCAGAATAAATGATGATCTGGATGTCAGTTGATTTCAGTTATCGTCATCTGAAAATAAAAATTTCAATACTATATTTCTAATGTCAACGACGGTTCCCGAGGTCTTTTCTGTAATCAAATCTTTAAAAAATAAAAAATCAGTTGGAGATGATAATTTACCAGTAAATATACTTAAAGAAACTGCAGAAATAATATCTGAGCCACTGTCGTTTATCATTAATTTGTGTCTTGAGCAGGGTATATATCCTGATCTCCTAAAAAATGCCATTGTAAAGTCAGTCCATAAGAAAGGAGCAGCAAATGATGAGAAAAACTACTGACCGATATCTGTTTAATGTTGGAAAGATCTTTGAGAGGATTATCAATGGGAGATTTCTTGGATTCTTGGAGAAGCACTCGATGATTGCATCCAATCAAAACGGTTTTATAAAGGGAAAGTCCACCACAAGAGCCGTTTATCAGGCATTATCGAATGTTCTGGATTCACTAAATAGCAGAAAGATAACTATAGCAATGTGTATTGTTCTGTCAAAAGCCTTTGATAGTGTCAATCATGAGACTTTATGCATAAAATTGGAACACCTGCATATTTGGGGAAATGCATTAAAGTTAATCGCCCCCTACTTGAATAATCCCACTCAGCAAGTGATGGAGACTGATAATTATGGCAGGTCTTTTCTTTCAGACAGGGTTGCTGTTACAAGGGGTGTACCTCAGGGATCTATTTTAGGCCCGCTGCTTTATATACTTTATACAAACGAATTGCCTAACATTACAGTAAAGTTTACAGTTCTATATGCGGACGACACAACCCTGATCTTTAGTGGTGACACTCCACAGGAGATAGTCGCTGATGTGGGGAGAGACTGTGAAATTCTAGATCGTTATTTTACAACCCATGACCTTCTACTGAATGTTTCAAAAACACAGTGTCTGGTTTTTGACAGAAGGGTTGATCATTTTCTCACGTTTTCTTAAAAGGGTAGCGATATTCAAACATCTCAGCATCTGTCTCTGCTGGGCATCCATATTGATGCTAAACTTGATTAGAGATAGCATGTAGAGAATTTCACGGCTGGTCTCTCCAAGTATTGTTATGCACTGAGAATCTTATCAAATAATGTGGGCGTTGATGCTGCCTTGACGGCCTATTATGCTTATGTGCAGTCCAGGTTCAGTTATGGTTTGATTTTTTGGGGAAATTCTTCCCAAGTAGACAAAATTTTTAAATTACAAAAAAAATGTATCGGAGCTACTTTTAAGATGCATTGTCGTGAAAGCTGTAAGAATGTCTTTGTCAGTAAATCCCTTTTAACTTTAACTAGTATGTATATATTGGACTCCTTTATGTTTGTTCGTATTAACAAGGATCTCGTTGAAAATGCACAAAACAGACGTAGTTATGAAACTAGATATAAAACAGATCTTGTAATTGAGAAGTGTAATTTTAGTTATATCCAAAGAGGTGTACAATATTCTTCCGTTAAAATATTCAATAGTTTTCCAGAGAGCGTTCGAAAATTACCGCAAGTAAGAGCCAAAACAGAGATACGAAAGTTTTTATTATCAAAAGCTTATTATACTATAGACAGTTTCTTTAGTGATTCAGACAGACTTAACTTATGAATAAAAATGTTAATTTTATTGCTACTTGTTAAGGATTCATCTTCCATTGACTGTCTTTAATGATGTCTTCTGAGCCTTTTGTTTTTGTCATAAACATATGTATGTGTTTTGTGAATGTCCTTTTATCTTTTTGCACTTTGTACAATGTTCCATACCATTTTCTGTTTATAAATATTGTTATTCTTCAAACTAATAAATGATTATTATTATTATTATTATACATTTGTTCTTCAAGTGCCATGTCCTTGACGGACATTGGCCATCATTAGCTCTATTTGAACCTTATCCACGGCCACGTACCAAATCACTAGGGTAAATTCTTTAGCCATAACGTTCTCCTTCTGCCTGTACCTCTGTGACCATCTATTTTACCCTTGATGATGACTTTTGGCAAACGATACTTGTCATTTCAGAGAATGTGGCCAAAATATTCGAATTTTTCTTCTTAATGTTTGTTTCAACATAGCATTTCCTTGTCTGATGTGTATTCCCATTTGTGTTTTTTGGACATTAATAAAGGTCCTGGCCCTGATGCTTGCCTCCAGCGTTACTTAAGTACTGCAGTTTTGTTCTCGCTCGCCCACTGCACAGTATTTTAATGAATCTTTAACTACTGGGGTTTTTCCCGAATTTTGGAAGCTGGGTTACATAACACCAATTCACAAGCCAGGCAGCCTTGATCAGATAATTAATTATCGAACCAATTACCATATTAAGTATCATTCCTAAAGTTTTCGAACACATAATAACTGAATTCTTGACAACTCAGCTAAGTCCCAATATTAATACCCGTGTCAGTTTGGGTTTCAGAGTGGCAAAAGTGCGGATCTGAATCTGTCATATATCAACTTTGTGTCTGGCACTTAGAGATGGGAACTCAGGTGCATTCGATCTATACTGACTTTTCCAAGGCGTTTGACAGGGTAAACCATGTTGTTCTTTTGTCCAGGTTAAGAAGGGCCAGTGTTGGAGGAGTGATGTTGGATTGGCTGGCCAGCTACTTGACTGGGCATACACAGACAGTCCGCTTTAATAACTATCTATCAGATAGTTATTAAAGCGATAGTAAGATAGTATACATGTCCCCTCTGGAGTTTCTCAGGGGTCGCACTTGGGTCCTTTTCTGTTTAACTTATTTATTAATGACTTGAAGCATCGTTTTGCACATTGTGAGGTCCTCTTTTTTGCTGATGATTTAAAGTTGTACATTGAGGTGTCTGTATTTGATGATTGTTACAGACTTCAGACAGATTTGAATCAGCTTGTATCTTGGTGCAAGGACAATGGTATGGAGCTAAATGTGACTAAGTGCCATTCTATCGTTTTCAGGAAGTCCCGGACTCGGTTGGATTATCTATACAAGATCGGGGATGCTGTTCTTGAACGAGCGTCTCAGGTCAAAGATCTAGGGCTTATTATTGACTCAAAATTAACTTTTATACCTCATATACAGAATATCGTTTCCAAGTCTCTCCAGCTTTTGGGATTTATTAAGCTTATTACACTGGGCTTTAATAATATAGCCGCAATCAAGGAGCTGTACTGGCTCACTGATTAGAGCTTGTTTAGAGTATTCCTCCAGTGTATGGCATCCTTGCTATGGTACTCACGTTCAATGCATTGAGAGAGTGCAGCACAAATTTCTGAGATAGATTGCCGTTAAGATCAATAGACCTGAGCTTACCTACCCTCAGATAGAATCTGAGCTTCACATTCAAACGCTGTAAGATCGCAGAGTTGCTATCGATCTCAAAATGCTTTATAATATTCTCCATAGCTACTACCATTGTCCCTTTCTACCGGACAGAATTGGTCTGCATGTACCTTCCAGGGTGATCCAGTTGAGGCACACTTTTTTTGTGCCATCCCACAGGACCAACTACGGATGCAATAATTTTGTGTCTAGGGCATGTCGCCTTGCCAATGAACGTCCTAGTCTGGATTTTTTCGTTGGAAGATCTGTGTTTTATAGACAATTGTGTGGAGTATGATGTGCATTTTGTTACTTTTTGTTACAGTCACAATTTCCTTTTCTATTTTTATTATTATTATTATAATTTTCTTTTTTCTTTTTTGTCTTTCCCTCATTCTTATTCTAAAATTTTTTTTTTACTTTATTGTCGTCTTAAGATATTTTATTGTATTGTTTTAAAATTGAGCATTGCCCGTTAATTAATAAAATAAAAAAATTAATTAACGGCGAACAATATCTCAATATCCTTAAGTAATTAACATTTGTTACCTGATCCACCCATGGTATATGCAACATCCTGCAATACACCCACATCTCGAATGCCTCCAGTTTCTTACTGATGGCCTCTGTCCAAGCCTCCATGCCATATAACAAATCAAATCAAATCAAATATTTATTAGTAATAAGTACACAATGTGCTTTTACACGTCACAAGTCAAAAGAAATTGTTAAAATGTTAAAATATTAAAACATCAAAAACATGTAACTACAAATCGATGAACAATTAAAACATATCAAAAGAACAAAATAAAGGTAAGACACATTAATTACATAGTTAAAAGTCATTAAAATTATGATTCAAAAACTCATCAAGTGAGTAAAATGATCTTGCAATCAGGTAGGATTTTACCTTCCTGACAAAGCTCTCGTCCGACAGCTCCCTAACAGCCACCGGTAAGGCATTAAAGAAACTGACCCCATAGTAGTCGGTGCCTCTGCGAGTCCGAGCTATTCTGTGGAAGCTAGGAATTATATTTTGGTTACCTCTAGTGGGGTAATTATGGAGATTTTCATGGGTAGTGAATAGCCACACATTTTGTTTGATGTATGTTAAGCACTGGAATATATATACACAGGGGAAGGTCAATATCCCCAATTCAGAGAAATAGCGACGACAACAGTCGCGATATCCCCAGTCCCACAATGACGCGAATACAGCGTCGCTGAAGTGAGAAAATTCTTTGCCCATGCGATGAGTGTCCCCAGTTCACAAGAGCATAAGACATGTTAGATGCAAAATATGCATGATAAGCGATTAAGAGAACCCCTTGAGATACATTTCTAGCCAAACTTCGAATAAGGAAAATCATTTTGGAAAGTTTAGACGCCAGTTCAGAGACATGCTTCTCCCATGAGAGCTCAGGGTCTAGGAACACACCCAGAAATTTAACAAAGTCATTTGTAGATAGATCAGATGGAGAATTTCTTAGGGTAAACCTCAGACTCAGTGTTTTATCACGGTTTAGGGTGAGCCTATTTGCCAAGAACCAACCCCCTATGTTATGCTGCATGTCGGAAACAGTCTGCTGTATTGGATCTCCAGGATGATAGTGCTGCAGACTGGTGGTATCATCTGCAAATAGGATTAAATTTGGGTCATCAGTGTAATTTGGCAAATCATTTATATAAATTAAAAACAGTAATGGTCCCAAGACTGACCCCTGGGGAACCCCGTGTTTGATAATCTGTCTGCCAGAGACCTTCATGTTAAAGCTCACATATTGAGAGCGATTAGAAAGATATTACCTAACAAGGTCTATGCTACAAGGATCAAAGTTGTAGTATGACAGTTTCGAGAGAAGGATCTCTGAAGAAACACAGTCAAAAGCCTTTGATAAGTCAAAGAACGAAGCATAGGTATCCAATCCCAACTCAAGGCCCTCCGCCACATACTCGGTCAGCCGATTTATTGCCAGGGCAGTAGATCTTTTAGTTCTAAAACCAAACTGACTCTGCATAAACAGGTTGTTGTGCTCAAAGTATACAGTCATTTGATTTTTCATGACTGATTCAAATATTTTGGAAAAAACAGGTAGAATGGATATTGGGCGGTAGTTATTACAATCATCCACCGATCCTTTATTTTTAAAGATAGGAACAACTTTGGCAACTTTAAGCATTGATGGGAAGGTGTTCTCCCTCAGGCCAAGATTGATGAGATGAGTCAAGGGGTATGTTATTAGGTTTTTTTAGAGTTTTGATGATTTTGGTGCTCATGTCAATAGGATCCCTACAATGTGAATTTTTCAATCCAGAAATTGCTTCCCTTACTGTATTATTTGTGATCTGAACAAATTTAAAAGTTTCCATATTTTCCAGAACATTCCTACTTAGAAATTCATTATAGGATACTTCTGAGTTAGGCAACTGTGTCATCAGCTCCTCTGCAATATTGATGAAAAAGCTATTCAGGGCTTCGGCACTCAGATTTCTTGTTTGACAATATGGTCTACAATTAGAATTTGATTTAATTATTTTCCATATGGTCGTTTGTTTATTTATGGATTTACGCACTACATTATCATACGATTTTTTTTTTGTATTTGATATTTCCTTCCTATACTGGCTTTTGTAGTCACTGAGTAATTTTTTGGGAACCAAGATTGGATGCTGTTTATGCAATAAACCCAGCAATCTGAGTCTCTCCCTCATTTCATGAAGATGCTGGTTGAACCAATGGACCTTAATAGCACGATCTCTGCTCGACACCAACCTAGACCTGAGAGGAAAACACTCCTCAATTGAATCAGTGAGAATGTCAATAAACATCTGAAACTTCTCATCTACAGCACCCACAGCATTCGTAATGAAGCTCCAATCAACCAGTTCAATTCTGTTGTACAAACAAAATAGACCTTGGGTGATGGGTCTATAGTTCACTCTAGTGCCACCCCGAGTGTGATTCAGGGATGACATATGGCATTCTATCAACAAGCCGGAGTGATCAGATAGACCAGTGAGGTCGAAGGGTGAGATTTTTAAATTTTCACAGGAAACATTTGTATAAAGATTGTCTAGACAGGAATTCTGTCTTGTACAAAACCCCACAGTTTGGTGAAGGCCATATGTTGACATAATATTGTTTAGGTGTTCCACCCTCACATCATTCTCAAGAAAAGAAACATTAAAATCCCCCGTAAAAAGAATGTTATTGCGAAGATTCAATGACTCACATACTTGTGATAAAATTACTAGAAAACGATCAAAATCACCTCTAGGTGATCTATATATTGTTATTATTTGAGTGTTTAGTTCATTCAAAAAAATACCTGCCACCTCACACACTATTTCCTCCCGAGAATTTAGAATTTAGATAACTCCTCCATGTATTTTAATGGACCTGCAATAACCTGCCGCAACCTTATAGCCACAGAGAGTAGCAAATTATATAACAATAACTAAATACATGAAATCGAAGTATCCTAATATTCAGTGGAATGTTGATATTACGACTACACAAAGCCTTGCTCATTTTCTTCAATCCTGAGTGGGCTGACTCAATTGTACTGAGTATTTCTTGTGAGAAGCCCCAGGTTTCATTTAGAAGAGATTATAGGTATTGGTAGGTTTGTATGTGTTCGATGGTTTCACCATTGCGAGTGATGTGTGGGTTAATTTTATTTTTGCTGACAATTTGTCTTTTCACATTTAACTTAAGACCGATTTCTGCACTCTTCATAGACACCAACTTTAGCAAATCTTGCAAGCTGCCCTCAGCATCATCTAAGAGCACCATGTTGATTTTCTCAGAATATAAATTGAACAGCAATGGAGAAAGTACACATCCTTACCATACACCACATAATATTTGCACCTATTCCCATAATTCATCATCCACTTTGATTTGTGCCAGTATAAGTACCCTGATAGCACGATTCAAGGTCAATTTCTGTAAGTATGTGAACAAGCTTTTCATGCCGGACACTGTTAAAAGCTTTTTCATAGTCTATGAAACAGAATATGGCTTCCTGTGTACCAAAACTGTTTCCAAAGCCAAATTGTAAGTTGTTGCTTGTTGATTCAAAATTTGTATCTATTCTTCAATGAATGATTTTTAAGAATGTGACTTGTTAGACTTAGCCTACAATCATTACACTGTTTGGCATTTAGCTTTTTTGGCAAGGGTATAAAAGTTGACTTTAGGAATAGTACCGATATTATATATTTGATTTAATAGAGCTACAATAGTATCCAAGCACCATTCGTTTATTAATAATTTGAGAACTTCAGCATATACTCCGTCTAGACCAACAGCCTTTCCATTTTTAGATGTAGATATTGCATATTCGACCTCTCTTCTAGTAATTCCTAAACCTTCAATTAATGGAATATTGATCTCTGGTGTTCTGTTGTCATGAAAAAGATTTTGGATGTAGGTTGACCATTTACTCAATGTTTTCATTTAGGTCTATTACGACGTTCTTCGGTTCATTTTGAAGTTGAGTATTAAATCTTTTCACGGTGTGCCTGAAAGAGGTTTTAATGATTTCGGGACCACAACAAAAAATTACCTATACTAACTAAATAACTAACTTTACTAAGGTATTAAAAAAAACAAAACAAAATTAAACAAAGAGTAAAGAAGTAAAACATAGAGTGAATATAAATAAATATAAATGAAAGCTTAGAAAGCAACAACCGAAAGATAATAAACACTTATGTAACACATGTTTAGAACAACACAATTGAACACTTTGGAGAATCTCGAGCGGTTGCTCTTGACATATCAAAGGCATTCGACCGTGTTTGGCACGATGGGCTGTTGGCTAAGCTACGTTCTTATGGTATGTCTGAAAAGTTCTGTTTATGGCTCTCATGTTTCCTCAGAGAGCGTTCTTTGCGAGTGGCAGTCGACGGATTTCTTTCTAACACCTTCACTAACAATGCCGGTGTACCCAAGGCTCCATACTGTCTCCTACTCTCTTTCTCATTTATATTAACGATCTGCTGGAAAAGACCGAGAATCCAATTTACAGCTCTGCAGATGACAGTACACTTATCTCTTCATTCACTTTGAACGCTCGGACATCGGCTACTCAGACGAATATCCGCAGACAGCAGGAAGTCATTCAACTTAACAAAGACCTGGAAGAAATTCTATCTTGGGGTGACAGTAACCAAGTGAATTTAACGCTACAAAAACCCAGGCGGCAGTTTTTTCTAAAAAAGTTAACGTTGCTGAACCCGACATAGTTATGTCGGGGCACTCCATTCCCCTAACATCGTCACTCAAATTGTTGGTCGTTAATTTGGGAGCAAATATGTCCTGGCATAAACATGTTGCAGGCATAGCAAGGAGAGCTTCTCAGAAGTTGGGAATATTATTTCGAACCAGAAAGCTTTACACTTCACAACAACTGTTAACTCTTTACAAAGCTCAAATTCGATCAACTATGGAATACTGCTCCCATGTTTGGGGCTCCGCTCCCAAACATACACTGCATTTGTTGGATTCTATTCAGAGAAGAGCTGTTCGTCTGATTGGAGACCCGGAACTGACAGGTGGCCTTGATTCGCTGGAACATCAAAGAACGGTTGGCGACTTGAGCCTATTCTACAAGTATTTTCATGGAAAGTGTTCGAAGGATGTGGCCCGCTTAATTCCTCCTAGAGCGATGCATGTTAGAAGTACACGTCACGCTAATACTTCACATTCTTATACGGTTCAGCTTGTTACTCCTCATACAACGCTTTTCAAGCAGTCATTTATATGGAGAACATCATCCCTTTGGAATAATTTGCCCAGGACTGTGTTTCCCACCGAGTACAGTTTACAGCGATTTAAGAACAACGTGAATCGCTTTCTCCGCACACGTGTCGCTCCTGTAGCGCTTTAGGGACTTCCCTGTAGCACGTGTGCTAGACCCATAAAAAAAAAAAAAAAAAAAAGAAAAAGAGACAAGAGACCAACGCACAAAACACAGTGCACAAACATCCACAAGTTTCATAGCTGCCTCAAAAAACTCAACATCAGCCATATTGCCTCTGGCGTGAAGCCGTGCGATGGGGAAATATAAGGCATAGTTGGATCTATGAATAGACTGTGAAAAGGTGCAGTGACTCCTTGTATTTCTGGGTGAAACAAAAAAACCAAGAGATCAGGACAGTCCAGCTGAGAATTAACAATCTTATATAGAAACAACAGTTGCGCATTAGACCTTCTCACAGATAGCCTAGGGAGCCAGGTTACTGACCTCATGACTGTTGCAGAAAAAATGGAATGATGGATATCAAGCTTCCTAGAAACAAAATGCAAGAACCTGTTCTGCACCAATTCAATTGAGTGAATATGGCACTCATAATAAGGTGACTCTACCGGGGAACAGTATTTCAATAATCATACTTAAATGTCAATAGATTAAAATTAAATGTCAGTAAAACTAAAGCAATGATTCTAACTACTAAATATCGATTTTCACAGATTAATTTAAAAAATAAAATACTTAGGCTTTTTTATTGATTCTTGTCTAACATGTAAAAGTCACTTTACATATACATATTTATAAGAAAATTGCTACGAAACTTTTCTTCTTTTTATGAGTATCCAATAACCTTTCTTTTCATTCAAGGCTGACTGTTTATTAAAATACTATACAGCCTCACTTTACTTACTGTGTAAGCCTCTTATATTGTCTTCAGTAGTAAATGTGCCTTACAAAAATTGCAAAATAAGAGTATGAGAATTATCTTAAAGTGCAATAGATATATATATGCCAATAGCCTTCATGCAGGATTGTTTAAATTGGCGACGTCTTCACTTTAAGTACTTTACCATGATATGCATTTTTAAAATAATAAATAATCTGTTACCTACTTATCTACATAACTATATTAAATATTTTTATGAAATACATGATTATCAAACTCGATCACGAAATGATTTTTACATAGTACGAATAAATTACAAAAAAACCATAAACTTACTATTTTTCAAAGGGCTGAATCACTTTAATAACTGGTCTATATATGTTAAGGAGTGTACCAGTTTAGATAGATAGATATTTATTCACGTTAAATCACAAAAAAAGTCTTACACACGTCAATAAATAATATGTAAAAATAATATAATAAAAAATGTAGCCACTATACTAATCAAAGCAATACTACACAAATGTTAATACATAAAATACCTATGTCTATGCCATTTACACTCAAGAAAGAAACAACAAGTCTGGGAACAAACTCCCCAAAAACAAAACTCAGGACCTAAAAGTTGTAACAAAGGTACTCGTTTATAGAGTAAAAAGCATTTTTCACCAGAATTTTTTTTAACTCTTTTCAAATTCTTTGACTGGCAGATCTCTAATATTTTGAGGTAACACATTAAAAAATTTCATGGCCCAGAACCCCGGACCTGTTTGACATCTCTTCAACCTCCAATATGTTGGAATTAGATTCCTCTTATGCCTGGTGTCATGGCAATGCACATCACCATGGCATTTGTAGGACTGATCATATTGCTTTAAGAATTGGAGATTCTTAAGAATGTACTAGGAAGAAAACCGTTAAAATTCTGAGCGATACAAATGACTGTCTGCAATCATCCCTGAAACCAAGTCCATCCAGTATTCTCAGTACCCTACGCTGCAAGTTGAACACTCGATAGGTCTGTGAAGAGTGTCCCCAGACGAGAATGGAATAAGCAAGACGAGAGTGAAATACTGAGTGATAGGCATTTCACAGTACTTGCTAAGAAACACAGTGTGCAAGATTCCGGAGTACAAAAAAATGTTTGCTCAATTCTTTACACAGCCGGTGTATGTGTGCACCCCAATGCAGCTTTGGATCCAAATATACACCCAAAAATCTCACCTCATCCACCCCCACATTCAAGTCATACACTCTCTTAAGGAAAAAACAACCCGTTTGGTTTTATCGCTATTCAAAGCCAGCCTGTTTACATTAAACCACTGTTTAGCACCCTCTTGTACCGCCAAGGAACCTTCAAGGGATTTCTCAATTGTATCAGCTGCGAATGCCACCGTGGTATCGTCAGCAAAGAGTGTGTGCTTAGCTGCATTGTTTATATCTGGCAAGTCATTTTGATATATATTAAAAAAGGTATTGAACCCAGCACTGAGCCTTGGAGAACTCCAATATTAATCACACTCTCTGTGTGTGTACTCTTATTTCTTCTAAATCCAAACTGACTTTCAGAGAAGCATCCGTTTAATTCAGGGAAATCAACCATCTGCCCCGACATACACTTCTCGACTATTTTTGAAACAATAGGCAACAATGATACCAGTCTGTAATTCTCTGGGACATTTAAATCTCCGTTCTTGAACATAGGACACACTATAGCTTTTTTAAAGTTTAAAAGTTTTCAGAGATAATGTCAATAACTTTATGAAAAACGGTTTATAATTATTCTTAATCTATTTAATTTAATAAATTTATTAATAAATTTAATGATCTCACCAAACATTGATATAATAGTCTCAATGTCTCAATACTAGAGAAATCCCTACCGACTCTGCAGATAAAGCCGAATATTTTAAAGGCTCTATTAACCATCTGGTCATAATACAAGTGATAACTTAATTTTGGGTCAAGGATTATACCTTATTCACAGTCTGCAAAATCCGTCTATCGATGCTATAGGGCAGGGGTGCTCAAACGGACGATCGCGATCGACAAGTCGATCGCGAGTGCTTTTTGAGGCGATCTCAAGAAAAAAATTCCGATATAGAACTATTCACAGATTTTGTTTTAGGTAACTAAAACAAAATGTAATGAATAAACTACTAAAATTTATTCGATCCACAATTAGGCCAGAATAACCCCCTCATCACTTTCTTTTATCGTAATTACTTCCTGCTAGCGGCAAAAGGCGGCTTTATCAAAGGAACGCGCGGTACTTGTCAAAGAAAAGCCGCCTTTGTGATTCCCGCCGATTTTTCTAGAAACTTCGGGCGGCGTGTTTGACGGGAACATTCGAGACTTCGTTCGCTCCGATATAAATGTTGCGCCTGCAGGAATAGGAGTCAGTTTGAGTTGTAACTTGAAGGCGATACATCGATACAAAGTTTATTAATAAATAGTCCAAAATGAGTGCGGCGAAGAAAAGTAAAACTTATCATTTTAATAACGATTGGGAAAAAAGAATTTTTCTTTTGTATGGTAAAGGATAAGTGCATTTGTCTCATTTGCCGTACGTCAGTTGCAATACCTAAGCGTGGAAACTTAGAGAGGCATCATAAAACGGTTCATAAAAACTATGGAAAAGATTTTCCGTCACAGAGTGAATTAAGAAAACGAAAAGTACGTGATTTGATAACTTGTTTGAAAAAAGAACAAACCATGTTCACAAGACCAGCTAAACAATCAAAAGCTGCAACGATCGCGTCATTTAAAATATCTCATATATTGGCGAAACACAAGAAACCATTTGACAAGTTATTGTCTCTAAACCAGCGCATCGTAGCCGCTGATTTATGACAAGGTGCATTATCTTGCTAGAATTCGATGTCGTCTAAATTAGTGTCGCCAAAAATGCGCGTTAGCGAAGGCATCAGTACAGTTTCTAGTACATTTATGTACTTTTGGCTGTTCATGCGGCCTTCACAAACGAACATTTCGCCGACACCTTTAGCAAACATGCAGCCCCAGATCATAGTGCTGCCTCCTTCGTGTTTTACTGTAGGTACCACGCGATCTGGATGGTATTCCTCGCCGACACGCCGCCTCACGAATGTCGCACCCTGACGTTCCGAATAGCTGTAAGAATAGAAAAAATACTCAATTAAAAAATTAGTTATTATTTTGACTAAAACGGATTAAATCAAGAGTAATTGTATGTAATTATTTGTTAAAATATCTCAAAGTTGGATTCGTCGAACCATACAACATTAGACCAATCCTCTTCGCTAAAATGTTGGTGCTTCAGAGCCCACTCTAAGCGTTTCTTCCTATTGGTCTCTGAAAGCCAAGGCTTCTTTTTAGCTTTGCACCCTCTAAATCCAGCTTCTGTCATTCTTCTCCTTGCCGTTCGAGAACTAATCGGCATCCCAATCTCTTCCGACAGAGTTGCAGCGAGCTCAGATGATGTTTTTTTTTTCGATTTTTAATAGACTCGCGGATAAGTCCTGTCGCTCATTAGTCTTACGTTTTCTCTCGGTTCTCGTTTTGTTGTTGGCATGGGAGCCAATCTCCACAAACCTTTTAATAGCACATTATACTGCGCATCGAGAACATTTCACTAACTTGGCTATTTCTACTTGGGACTTGCCTTGTTCATGTAGGGTTTGAATTTTAATTCGTTTTTCGATACCAAGCTCACTTTTCTTAGATATTTCCCAAATATAAGAATGTCCAGTTCACAAATAAAACAGGCACGGAAGCTTCTTGACACTAGAAGTAGTAGAAAGAGACTGATAAAATATTAAAAATATTTTTCAAAAAAACCTCACTTTCGGAATTTTGTGGGCCAGGTGTGATGGACCTGTAAAAGAGATTGTCTATTGTTTAAGTTAGCTTTTGACAGCGCCGCCTATAGTATTGTTAAAACAGTTAGTCTTTTTTTAAATATGAGTTTCACGTGTTTATTAGGAGTGCCTAATACTTTTGGCCAGGGCTGTATGTCCAAAAAAATTCCCGTTTGACCGGACTATTGATAAATTCTTCAACAAAGCAAATAGTTTTTTATTACAATAAGAAATGCTTTATCTTTAAGTTTTTTTGATCTGCAAAATGATTCACAACAGTTACAATTTCAATAACACAACATTACGACTTACAAACACAAAACTATCGGAGTTATCACCGCGAAAGAATTTTATGAACAATTGATATATTTATTACTAAATTATTGTCAGTTTAACTGATATAAATTTCACTTTTTAAAGAGCGATAACAATTTGTTTATATTTCTTTTACACCGTTGCCACGGTTGTGGGTTATGTACGTACTTGAGTGACTTGAAACCAACGAGGACTTGTTGGAAATTTCATTACGAAGCGTTTGGTTTTTTTTGTCTCGATCCGACTTATATAATCGGAGTTATTCACGTTTTAAGCTTAAAAAAACGCGTTTTGGAAACTTAAATTATTTATGAACAAAAGAGCACAAGTTTTTCGAGGTCCAAAACTCAGAACAATACTCGTGATGATACCCCAGGGGGGGCTGTATCTAGACTGTGCAATTTCAAAGGCTTTTTTTCACTGCGCTAAAAAACTCATGTAACCCTTCTTGATGATAATCTAATATTGGTCACAAGATAGGTCTAGTTTTTTTAGTTAAATCAAAAATGTATTAACGAACCATTTTTCTTAGTATTTAGAGAATAACATAGACAAAACCTATGTTGATATCAACCAAATGGCCGATGAGCTTCAGAAGAAATACAGAGAATATGCCAAAAGGAAACGTAGTGCCTTCCGAGCATCTGTTAAAAAAGCTTATTCAATAGTGTTGCAAAGTTACGGTTTAGAAGACAGAGAAAGCTCAGACGAAGATATAGTTAGTGATGACACTGACCAGGAAAGTGAGGGAGAAGACAAATTTGTAAGTAATTTTTAAAAATTTAATTTTTAACCCACTTCAAAAAAAGGCAGATTCTGAATTTAATATGTATGCAAGTAATAATGTTTATATGCCTTAATGTTCACGACGACATACACTTCCGAACCAACATACCAAAATTCGCGAGTGTATGGATGTATGTTTGTCCTCAAATGTCTGCAAAACTACTGGAACCATTTTAATGAGACTTTTTGTTCAATTAGGTAATTTTCAATTTAGGTTACAGTGATGACGATCTGTAACTCCCTCGCGACAGGAAGTAAGCTACCGTTACTGGCGACAATACGTAATTTTTACCCAAATTAATTTTCTGGCCGCAATTTTCAAAAAATCTTAGTAATTGTTTTTAATATCTTCGTTCTTGATTTCTCTATCGATCTGTCTGAGCGGATTTTTGATTTTTTACCATGATTTTTACTAATTTGACAATATACATATATTGCTTTGTTGTCCAAAAAACACCATTTTAGGGAATAAAATGAGCCTCAGTCACGCAATTTTCAAGGAATCTCGTTAATTTTTTTTATAATCTTTGTTTTTAATTTCTCTATCGATCTGTCTGGGCGGATTTTTGATTACTTACCATGATTTTTATTCATTTATCAATATATATATATATATATATATATATATATATATATATATATATATATATATATATATATATATATATGTGTATATATGTATATATATATGTATATATGTATATATTGCTTTTTTTCCAAAAAAAAAAAACACCTTTTTAGACAATAAAATGAATCTACTCAGTATATATCACCACTACACCAAACACTTTATTTTTGCACTCGACGCGCGTTTCGCTAACCATGTTAGCTTCATCAGGAGCGATGATTCACTCAGTGATTAAGTCAATCATCGCTCCTGATGAAGCTAATATGGTTGGCGAAACGCGCGTCGAGTGCAAAAATAAAGTGTTTGGTGTAGTGGTGGTATATACTGAGTAGTATCATTGTGCCAAAGATTCCACATTCCCAACTTAATAAAATGAATCTCAATTACGGAATTTTCAAAGAATCTCAATAATTTTTGTTTTATAATCTGCATTTTTGATTTCTCTATCGATCTGTCTTGGCAGATATGTGATTATTCACCATGATTTAAACTCATTTTTCAATAAATGTAGTTTTTAGTAATTTATACCAAAAACATCAAACCTATTCTAATCTTACGCAAAGAAAACAAATGATCAGATGGACGTTTCCTAAACTTAAGGCTTTTAAACGAAGAACCCCAAACCTAACATAACCTAATGTAAAAGAAAAGTAATCTTTTGAAGTTTATTTATATATATATATATATATATATATATATATATATATATATATATACGAGGCTGGTTTGAAAAGTCCGTGCAAAGTCCGAGAAATGGCACCACCGGCGCATATCGAGGTCATGATTAGTTAGTAGCATCTCTTGAATGAACGCACACCAAGTTTCAGCCATATTGGTCTATTTCTTTGTGTTTGGCATTCGTGTGAATCAAGGAAGTCGAGTGATTTTCAAGAAATGGACGAAAAAGAATTTCGTGTGGTGATTAAACATTACTTTATGAAAGGCACAACGCCTCAGGAGACTAAAGAGAAGCTTGATAAATATTATGGTGACTCTGCACCTTCGATTAGAACAGTTTATAAGTGGTTTCAAAATTTTCGGACTGGCCATATGGGCACAAGTGACGCTGAACGTTCTGGACGGCCTGTGGAGGTTACGACTCCAGAAATCATTGATCAAATCCATGATATGGTGATGGATGACAGAAGAGTTACGGTGCGTGAGATTGCTAGTGCTGTGGGCATCTCGACTGAACGGGTACATAATATTTTGCAGAAACATTTGGACATGAGAAAGCTATCCGCAAGATGAGTGCCGCGATTGCTCACGCTTGACCAAAAAACGGAATCGTGTGAAGTTTTGCAAGGATGGTTTGCAGCTGTTCCAGAAGAATCCGGAGGACTTTAAGCGTCACTGTGGATGAAACATGGATACATTACTATACTCCTGAGACCAAACAACAATCTAAACAATGGGTTACCAAGGGGGAATCTGCACCAAAAAAGGCGAAGACCGTTCCTTCGGCCGGAAAGGTTATGGCGACTGTCTTTTGGATTCGCAAGGGATAATCCTTATCGACTATCTGGAAAAGGGTAAAACTATTACAGGTGAATATTATTCATCGTTATTGGACCGTTTGAAAACCGAGCTGCAAGAAAAACGCCCGCGATTGGCCCACAAGAAAGTCCTTTTCCATCACGACAACGCACCAGCACACACCTCAGCAGTTGTGGTCGCAAAATTAATGGAAATAGGATTCCAACTCGTTTCACATCCCCCCTGTTCTCTAGACTTGGCTCCCTCGGACTACTATTTGTTCCCCAATTTGAAGAAATGGCTGGCGGGACAAAGATTTTATTCAAACGAGGAGGTGATTGCAGACACTAATGGATATTTTGCAGACTTGGACAAATCCTATTATTCGGAAGGGATCAACAAACTAGAACATCGTTGGACTAAGTGTATAAGCCTAAAAGGAGACTATGTCGAAAAATAAAAAAGGTTTACCCCAAACACATAAGTAGTTTTTATTTTTGCACGGACTTTTCAAACCAGCCTCGTATATACACATACATACATATATACAGTAGAACCCCAGTTATCCGAGGTAACGTGGGAGCACCCTCCCCGAATAACTGAAAACTCGGATAATCCGGATTTGTTTTTTATTCATTCAGAAAATAAACACCAATACTTTAAAACCGATGTATTAACGTTTTTAACATATAAATGGGTACATACATTATAAAACAGTGAAATAGGTATCTATGCGCTTCCGTTTCATATTGCATCTTCTTTTTTCTCGCTGCAATGTTTCTCCATCTATTAAGAAGAAGCAAATTTGCTGGCGCTTTTTCCAAAGAAGCAAAACCTTCTTGATGAGAGATCTTAGTGGGAGATTGTTCATCCACCGCCGCTTCGTCATCGTCATCTGATTTTTCGATTTCCTGAAAGGCATTCGTTATTTCTTCAATACTCATTTCTTCTTCTAAATCATCTGCTGTAATCCATTCAACAACATCTTCTCTTGTCATATTTTCGCAACCTTTTAATTTTCGCATTAATTCAAATAAACTTTTTTCTTTTTCTTCTATCTCGCTGTCAATTTGAACAGGACATTTCTCCATGGCTTCTCAATTTCAAAGCTAATTCATTTAATGGAGTATCATCTTCACTGTTATTATAGTCCTCAAAATCAATAACTTTTGACCAAGATTTTTGAATAGTGGTAGTACGCACAGAATCGCAAGCTTGACTTACCTAGTAAATAACATTTTTCAGTGTAACCTTTCTCATCCCATTGATAATATCCTCCTTTTCTGTGTATTCTAACAGATGTTCAAGATATAAACGCCTATAATTTTTGTTAATGTTTTCGAGGATGCCTTAGCCCATTGGTTGCATTATGCTGGTTACATTTGGAGGAAAAAATTTTACAATTTCGTCCACATGAAGTCCTTCTCCAGGATGAGAGGGGGCATTATCCATTAAACAAAATTGCTTTAATAGGAAGACGGTTTCTGTTCAAAAATTTAGTAACAGATGGCACGAACTCTTCTTCAAACCAGTTAGTAAATAAGGTCGCATCCATCCATGCGCTCTTCTGATTTTTGTAATAGACTGGTAGGGCTTTGGGTGAGATGTCTTTTAAAGCTCTTGGACGTGCAGACTTGCCAATCACCATCAGTGGGATTTTGTGCTTGCCAGATGCATTGGAACATACCATTATAGTTAATCTTTCCTAACTTCGTTTGTGCCCAGGAGATGATTTTTCCTGTCGAGATGCCAATGTTTTTGATGGAAGCATTTTATAATTCAGACCAGTTTCGTCACAGTTGTAAATTTGATCACATGTGTATCCACAATCTTCGATTTGCTTTTTAAAGTTCTGCTTAAACTTCTCAATTGATGACACATCAGCAGAAAGTTTTTTCATCACATACAGTCAAATGTCGTACACCGTACCGTTTTTTCCAGCGATCAAGCCATCCAGAACTGGCGGTAAACTGATCTATCTCTGGGAATTGCCTACTAATCATTATTGCTTTCTGTTGTAAAATTGGACCTGACAGAGGCACACCTTTTGATATCTGTTGATTAAACCACATGAATAAAGCTTCGTTAACCTTTTCATAGTCGCCGGTTTTCATTGATTTTCTTCCTGAGGACGAGGAGGCTTGATTTATACACCACTCTTCTATTTTTGTGCGGTTTCTTTTCCAATCTCCGACTGTTACCTCACCTACTCCATAATCTCATGCAACAACTTTAATTTCTCCCCTGCTTCAATTCTTCTGATGGCTTTTAATTTTTCTTCAATAGGAACGACGATTCTTTTACGCTTGTTTTGCTCCATTATAATATGACAAACAAAAATTCAAACAAAGCAGTTCGTATTAATTACACTTAACTACCAGAAATTATGTGAGTATACTCGTACTTCTCCGTAGTAAACGCTATAATGCACTGCATTCACGCAAATTTACATGCTGAAAGAGTCCAGGGGAACCCCTCACACCGGCCAGGGAGATTCCCCGAAGGCCCCGACGATTTTAAATGGAAATATGCAGCATAGACGCGCGTTCCTCGGATAATCAGGTTCTTAGATTGGCTCGGTTAATCCGGAGCTCGGATAATCACGACTCGGTTAATCGGGGTTCTACTGTATATATATATATATATATATATATATATATATATATATATATATATATATATATATATATATATATATATATATATATATATATGTGTGTATATAAAAACATAAACTTCAAAAGATTACTTTTCTTTTTACATTAGATTATGATAGGTTTGATGTTCTTGGTATATGGTAATTTACTAAAAACTACATTTATTGAAAAATGAGTTCAAATCATGGTGAATAATCAGATATCTGCCTAAACAGATCGATAGAGAAATCAAAAATGCAGATTATAAAAAGAAAATTAATGAGATTCTTTGAAAATTGCGTGACTGAGGCTCATTTTATTCCCTAAAAAGGTGTTTTTTGGACAACAAAGCAATATATATTGATAAATTAGTAAAAATAATGGTAAATAATCAACAATCTGCTTAGACAGATCGACAGAGAAATCAAGAACGAAGATTTAAAAAAAAAATTACTGAGATTCCTCTAAAATTACGGTCAGAAAATTAATTTTGGTAAAAATTACGTATTGTGGACCTAGTGCGCCTGTGATCGTGCAATGGGTAAGGTCTGCGTTGAAGGAACGTGTATTTAGTGCAGCCATCCCAGATAGCCGGCTGCAGGCTCACGTAAGGGGGATGTTCTCAGGGTAGTTGTCACTCTCTGCATCGGTGGTATCTAGTGTTGGTGAGGCTAGCCGAATCCGGGTTCTACGCCCAGGCATTTGCAGACCATCTTATAATTACATTCCATAAACTTCGTCTGTACCAGAATGTGTGACGCATGCCGTATTGTAGGGAACTGGTGTGTTAAGAATAGCTTGTTGATGAAGCCCTGGAGCCCCGAAACTTTAATGTTATGTGGTTAAAAATAACGACTTATCAAAACACAAGGTTTATCTGCTGTCTCTATCGACCACCAAGCGATACTAACTTTAGAACAGACACCATCGATCATTTACAGATTAATTATCCAACTGCCGAAATTGTCATCCTGGTTGACTTTAATGTCCACTGCATCAACTGGCTTAAGTATTCAAAAGCGAACGACGAATAAGGACGTGAAGTTGAATCATTCTCAATCAATTGTGACTTTACTCAGCGTATCGATGATCCAATAGGATCTTTGATCGAGGCAGAGAGTTCACCCAGTTTTCTTGATCTGTTTTTAACTGTTAATTCAGAGATTATACCGTCACCGTAAGTCCTTCAGACCATAAACTGCTCTCGATATTGAGTATCCTACTGATCAGTGACGGAGAGGCACCTAAACCACGTAAAATTTGACACTACAAATCTACTAATAGGAAAAACTCATGGAATATTTTCGAACTTTCCCAATAACCAGTCTCACTGTTCCAATAATGTCGAAAGTTATGGAAGTGGCTATCAATCAGCATCTTCTAAGATATCTAGAAGGATTCAATATTATTAGCGACCGACAATATGGCTTTCGTAAGCAAAAATCAACAATCTTTAACTTATGTAACTCATGGCTCTCGTGTTCCCTCAGAGAGCGTTCTATATAAGTTGCAGTTGGCGGATTTGTTTCTAATAACTTCATTATAAACACCGGTATGCCTTACGGCTTCATACTTCTCTTTCTCATTTACATTAACGATCTACATGAGAGGGCCTGGAATCCGATTTACAGCTTTGCAGATGACAGTACGCTTATCTCTTCATTCACTTTAAACGCTCGAACATCGGCTACTCATGCAAATATCCGCAGACAGTATGAAAGTAGTTCACCTTAACAAATTAGTAATGCTTGGATTAAGTTTTTTTTTTATCGTAAGAAAGTCAAATTAAGTATTTAGTTTAGAACTGATTTTTCTTGATTTTATCAACAATTGTATCGATAATCCCATTTGTTTTACTTCTGTTAAAGGCTGAAAATTCAATGAATAACACTTTAGTCGATCTCTATCAGCGACAGGTGGCAGTAAAACCGAAAATGGACGAGAATGAATTAATCGACATCAGTAGTGAAGATTCAGAGGAGGAAGCTGCCTACAGCAGTTACAAGAAGAGCAACGGCGCCGCTACTTCCGCGACCACCGCAACTTCTGCGATTTCGGCACCTCAAAATAGGGGAGTTATTATGCAAGGATTTGTCAATAGTAAGCCTCCAGTAAGTATAAGAAACAGAGGAGAATACCTCAAATATTTTACCACATATTAAAAATAAGGATATTTGAAACTGTTGGGTATATATTTATTATTTGTTTACGAATACACACAAATTTTTTCCGACCGAAATATTAAACTTATGTCCCAGTAACGGGACAGGTGAAAAAAAAGTAGCTCAGGACTGCTGCCGTGATTGGCGCCTCCACATTGCCTGGAATCAAAAACAACACAATGATTATTAAAACAGATATAATTTTCCATGCCATCATCCATGAATTTTAAAAAATGTTGAAAATTATAAGAATGGCGGCGTTTAGAAAAAAAAGTATAAAATTTTCGCCAAAAAAGTGTCGGTTTTTTGCATGCCAAATTGACATTTTTGGTCCAATCAAAAAATCCATGGTCCTTGACATGCAAAAGAAAAAATTTAAGTCGATACAATAAATTATTTTTTAGTTACAGCGGCATCAAAATTAAAAATGCAGTTTTGAGAATAAGGCGTTTAAAGAATAACTAACGTGTAAGACATAAATTGTCTATCTTAACTTTACTTCAGCTAATCGGCCGGTAGGATATGGACCGGGACTTCCTGTCCCTGAGCCACCGCAGTCTATTGATGACGTTTTACAGTCCAGTTCCGAATTTAATGAAAGTCGACCGGAGGATAATGAGTTTCAATGTTCTTTAGAAAATTTAAAACCACAGTTGTTTACACAAGCTGATTTAGTGAAGAGATTTGGGTTTGACTAAGGAAAAGGCAGAATTGCTTGGTTCTAGGCTGAAAGAAAAACATTTATTGGAATTTGAATCATTATAGAACAAGAGATCAACAGTTTGCTCAGTTTTTCAAGCAGGAAGAGGATTTGATTTACCACCATGATATTGGTAGTCTAATGAACGAATTTGGCGTTGAATACAAGAAGGAAGATTGGAGGCTTTTTATAGACTCATCAAAAACTAGTTTAAAAAGTGTTCTGTTACACAACGGAAATACTTATGCTTCACTGCCTGTTGCTCATTCAGTCCATATGAAGGAAACTTACGAAAATTTTACAGATAATTAACCATCCAGCTCACGATTGAATGCTATGTGGAGATTTAAAAGTTGTCTCGCAAGGGGAAAGCAAGAATAAATCATATGAACGGTGAGAATAGACAGGTGCTCCATGGACGGGAGAAAATAATAGAAATTCTGCAGAAGTTTTGCAAGAAGTAAAACGCTACTTAAATTTCCACTAAATTTTTATTTTTAACACCATGATATGTTTCGCTGCACGACAGCTTCTTCAGATGGTTTGTTACAAAATGAGGGTAAAATTACTATAATAAATGGTTGGTTCCCAATTTATGGCAGGTAATAAAATAATTTAATTAAAAAACAGATTTAGTAATGGTGAATTATTTAAGTCTAATTGTTCATTTATTAAGGAATCTGAATTTTTCAATTTGTTTATTTCTAAAGATTCTAGGTAATTAAGGTTCAGGCTCTTTGTGCAGGTATGTAATATTTCAAAGTTTGGGTTGAATTGGTGGTTATTTTCAATTAAATGATTTACGTAATTTGACTTATTTTTTCTATTGATGTATGATGAAGCATGTTCTTTTATTCTTTTTGAAAAAAGTTCTTCCTGATTGACCTGTATATGTTTTTGAGCAATTTCCACAATTTAATTTGTATACTCCGGATCTATTGTCTCTATCTGCTTTAGTTTTATTATTTTTTATAAATTTGCCAAGTGTGTTGAATGTTTTAAATGCTGTGTTAATATTTAATTTTCTCAAGAATCTATTTAATCTAGTGCTGCATCTACCATAGTACCTTATTGACTTTACGTTTTTATAAGGTTCTTTATTACTCGGAAAAAATGTACTAATGGCTTTTTGTAAAGTTTTTTCTTGAGAACATTATCTATTATAGATGATGAGTAGTCATTATTTACTGCTAATTGTTTTATAATATTAAGTTCTTTTTGAAAATCGTCTCGGTTCAGAGGAATATTTATTAGTCTGTGAATCATATTATGGAAAACTGCAAGTTTGTGACATAGTGGATGACATGAGTTATTATTGATAATTATGTCAGTATGTGACGGTTTATGGTAAATAGAAAAAATGTTTGTTATGTCTTTTTATTGTTAGGTCAAGGAAGTTTAAGCTATTGTTGATTTGAACTTCACTGGTGAATTTTATATTTTTGTGTATATTATTCAAAAAATTTTGAAATGTGGCAAATTGTCTATCACTTCCTGTAAAACAACATAAGATATTATCAACATATCTATGCCAGTATACAAATTTTTTAAACAGTTGGTGTTTGCTTATTTGGTTTTCTATGTTATTCATAAATTTCCCCGTATTCCGTACAAGGCCAGTAATTACCAACTTTGGTTCAGAGGAGGTGCTTCAAATTACCAGAGAAGAAGTAAGAGCCGCAATATCACAGTTGAAAAGCCATACATGTGCGGGTGAAAATTGATACCAGATACGATTTCAGCACATAAAATACATAACCTGTTTTGGTTTCAAAGTTTTTACAAATATTTTTTTTGTTGACCTGTGTAATAATCTCTTGTCACGTACCTACCTTTGTGACTATTTTGAGTTCACTGAGTATTAGATGTTTAACTTTCACTTACATGATGACGTCACGGCATTGGAATTTTAATACCTGCTCCGGTTCGAGTTACGCTTCCAAAAATGAGTTTATGACCCCCTGAGCTGTGCCTGGCGACAGCAGTATTTTCAAAAATGAACATGGGCCAACTTTGATACTTCGACCTCTGATTCTATACATATAGAGGCATCGAAATATATAAAAGAAAATCGATTTTTTTTGTAATTATCACATTGGTATTGCTCTTTAAGAGCATATACCTAGTCATTGAACTGAAAAAAGCGTTTTTTTAGGATAACTGTTTAGGAGAACTATAATGAATATATATTTTTATATAATAATACATAGCTTAAAATTTTATATAATAATACATAGTTTAAATTACAATTTGTGAAAATTTAATTAAAAAACAAATAGCAGTGCTGTATCCGTTCCCCTGCGACCCCTTTTTATTAAGGACTATTGCGATGTGCACGATTACTGGGAGCTGGATCATCTGAAATCAACATTTCCAAAAAAATTAATTTAGTAGCGGATCAATCTTGTCTTTAAACGAAGAATTTAAAAAAAATGCATTAAATGGCATTAGTTTAAACAAAAAAGCGAAAAAATGATGTTACTGCGTTTTACATTTTTGCTAATTAAAAATAAAGTCCGTCGTTCAAAGACACGCAATATGTATGGAAAAAATATGTACCAAAACTCATCAAAATCTGTTCAGTGGTTCTTGAAGTATCTTGCACACCGCCAAGCGGTTTTCAAGAAAAAGTAGTTTCGTGAAAAACGCGTTTAAAGTTTTAGGTTTGTAAAATCAGGTTAAAAAACAGACAAAAATAAATTCTTCCCTGTAAATGAATCATCGACTCCAGGGCCATATGCTGAATCTTCATCAGCTATTTGAGCTTCTAGAATACTAATTTAATCTTGTCTATTACGCATTCTTTTGTACTTTATAGCAATTGTCGTTCGACCAGGTCCACTTTAGCTGCGTCTTTCTTTCCTATGTTCTATTGTCCTTGGCAGGAGGTGATGACTATTCTTGAGCTGGTTCTACGTACTTGATCCTTCCAGATCTCTCGGTCTGGGGCTATTTGGCCCGCCTGTGGTTTACACGTTTGAGTAACCTAGTTTTTACGTTCATCTCCTCTAATACTGACGCGTTAGTCTGGTACTCTATGTAGGAGATCTGAAGAACTCGTCTGTATACCCACATCTCGAAACTTTCGATTTTTTTTCTGTTAGTTTGCTCTAGTGTCCAGGTTTCGGCTACATACGTTGCAATGGGAAATATAAGGGCATTAACGAGTTGTAATTTGGTTGTCTTCGATATTACGCGATCCTTCCAGATTTTTGTAAATTTCTCCTCCTCTTATTCTCACCCAAGCATCCTCCAGCGTTGGTGATTAACGCGCCTAAGTATACGAAGCTCTCGACAACTTCGCCTGCGTAGTCATGTGCATTTCGGCGACAATGAACTCCCATAGCGGTCATTATATTTAACTTTAATAATTGCTATTACTGAATTGTTACGAGTGAACTCCTATGAGTAAACTGTACGATGGTACCTGACAAACTTCCAGTTTCGAATATAGAACCTTAGAATAGCAAATGTGGATGCCTTGTCCCTTCTAAGAAGGACAATTAAAGAATTGCTTTATATTATATTATAAAAGAGAAAGTTCAAAATACATTAAAATCGAATTAAGGTCGGCGAAGGCTGACCCGAGAGCAGCTGTTCGCTACCTGCTCCGAAAACTCTACGCAACGGCACTTCTTTTAAAAACTGCTGTAACTTCGTCAATTGTTAACCCACTCTTATGAAAAACTTTACAGAAAATATTCTTAAGATGTTATTGTCCTTAACTGTTTACATATTTATTTGTAACTTCTTATAGGTCCCAGAAAAACGCCATGCGGAGCCACCACCCGTAGACAGAGCTAAAAAACGCAAGCTAGAAGCTACCATATCCCCAGTAAAAAATGCACCTACTTCCTCTAAAAAGAAAAAAACCTTCCAAGATGGGGTGTTTCAAGAACCTATATTTACTTTTTACGATATCGGAGGAATTGATAAAACTTTGGAAGATGTTTGCAGGCTTCTGTTGCATATTCGGTAAATACAAAATATACCTCAAAATGTACAGAGTGCTTTTTAAGTTGGAACGACTTTTTTTTCTTGATCGTAAATCTCACTAAAATATTAGGTTGTCGAAAAAGTATTGAGCTATAAACTGTAGATTTTCTATTTAAAAGAGTTTGTGTAATTTTTTTAGACATCCAGAACTGTACAGAAAAATTGGGATTTCGCCGCCCAGAGGTTTTCTCTTACATGGTCCTCCAGGCTGTGGTAAAACTCTACTAGCAAACGCCATTGCTGGGGTAAGTAGTCAAAAAGTAGTCACTTTAAATGTTTGTCTAAATTGACTCTTGTAATGGTAAACCAAATAAAAATTTTAGTTGAGAGTAAACGTTATTAACTGATTTGGTTCCTATCTGATTAGACCTTACAAAAGTTATATATCCCAAAACCCCTCGTAGCGTAGTGGGTTAAGAGAGTGCATATTAAACCGATGGTCGTTGGTTCAATTCCGGCAATCGGTTGGGTGTTGTGTGCGAATTTTTCTACTTCTCCTAATACCTACCCACTGCGGATGTTGGCGATTATCATGGCGATCCTGATTAGATTAGCTGCTAGAGATGTAACGTGTACCCGGCCAGAACCGGGTACCTGGCTGATTTGGCTGGGCCCTCGGTTTGGCCGGATACTTTATTACCCGGCCAAATTTTTTAAGCAAATTAAAAGTAACATTTATTTCAAAATATGCATAAGAAAAACATTTTAAACATAACAAACCTAACCTTTACATATATATATATATATATATATATATATATATATATATATATATAATATATATATATATATATATATATACATATATACATACATATAAGAAAGAGGAAGGACAGTAACAGGGCACTGGCAACAAACAATCCTAAGTTTAACTGTTGGGAAACGCCCTTATAAGGAGAAGAGATGAGCAATCAAAGATCTAAAGTTTCTGGATACTAGGGTTGTACGCTCAGAAAATAATACAGTCAAACTGGACTGGTATAGGAAAAAATCAAGTTCTGGTAGATATATCCCCTTCCATTCTTATCACCCTATGAAACAGAAACTGAACATCATCATAGGACTAAAGAACAGATTAGATAAGATTTGCCACCCCTCATTTAAAGAAAAAAATGTAAAACTGTTGGAAGACATTTTGTTGGACAATTACTATCCTAAAGCTCTAATTAAAAAGAATTTTCAAAGACCCCTCCTTCCAATTAATCCAACTGTCACCACTAATGTCGATATTAAAGTAGGAAAGTTACAATACATTGAAGGCCTTTCCCAGTCCTTGTCTTCTCTTTTTAAAAATACAAACATTAAAATTGCCAATTACAACATAAAAAGAATGAATTATTTTTATACCATTTAAAAGATAAAACCGATACTTTACAAAGATCTAATATAATCTATAGCATTCCCTGTCAACGTGGTTTGGTCTACGTTGGACAAAACTTCACAAAGCTCTCTAAGAGATTAGCGTTACACAAAAGTGATAGTAAACACAAACCTAACGCAACTAGCTTGAGCTTACACGTAAATAATACAGATCACAGAGTACAATATAACAACAGCTTCATTCTGGATGTTGAGACTAATTATTTCAGAAGAAGTTTCTTAGAAATGTGTTACGTAAAAACCTGTAAAAATAATCTCAATCACAAAAAAGACATAGAAGGATTGAGCTCCATGTATACTTATTTGCTAACACAAAACTATACCAAATCAATAAAAAAGAACGATCTTTATGAAAAAATTAGTTTCTAGTAAAGTTGACGTTTCTTATCTCTTTCTGTCATTTTTGCTATTTATTACCAGTTACTTTTCTATGTTTTCTTGTTAAAATTACATAATTAAAAAAATTAAATATGACTAATAATAAATAACGTCCAGTATTAATTTTTCTCTTTCAAATTTTTAAATTAGCCTATGAATCTCTTGATCATAAAATTAAAGAATTAATATAATTAATAATAAATAACTCATCGAAGAGTATACGATATTCATCAAATTTAAGTCCCCCCTTTTTTATAAAATTAAAACTAAAAAATAGATATCATTAATAATAAATAATTTATCTAAAATTAGCATCCACCTAAAAAATTTACCACATCCCTAACTTTAATACTTTTTATGGTTTTTTTGTCGACCTGATGACGACATAGACTACCAACAATATCCGGTTCGGACTCAAATATCACTAAATAGTTACTAAACTCGACGTCAAAAATTTTAAAATGGAGTACCATTTCAACATCATGGTTTCTTGCAGTTATGTTTCTGTCTTCAAAAAAAAGTGTTTTTAACTAATGTTTATTGACAAAGTTTTATTTTCAATATTTGTGTAACTCTCTAAGTGTCTTTTAATCATGTTTTGTGTAATCATTCATACTACCTGGCCAACAAAAATGCAAATTTCATTGTCTTCACCAGAGATGAACTAACTGCTAAATTTTTGTAAGTCATTTCACATACAGTCGTACAATTCATTTAATCACATTTTAAAAAACGAACGTTTTGGTTTATTTTCTGTACGTGGTTTGCATTTTTAGAATCCAGAAGAAGCTACCATTAGGCAGCGAAAGCTCGATAATAGAAATAAAAAAGCAGATACTAGAGCCTTTAGATCTTTAATTGCTCATCTCTTCTCCTTATAAGGGCGTTTCCCAGCAGTTAAACTTAGGATTATATACATATATATATATATATATATATATATATATATATATATATATATATATATATATATATATAATATAATATAATATAATAATAATAATAAAAGGTTTCTATTTTTAAACTCGGCGAAGTCTAGTTAAGAACTACTCATCTTAACCGAGCCAGTAGCTAAGCATACAAGATACAAAAAAATAAAAAAACAAATATAAAAATACAAATTCAATAATGCAACATTCAAGTAATGCCTAAGTACTAAATAAAAATACATACAATAACATTACATCATTATAGAGAAAAGAAAAAAATAATATAAAATAAAAATACAAGATAACATATTACTGGAAGAAAAAAAGAAGAAAACAACATACAATAATCAATCAGCAAAACAGCAAACATAACGTAATGTACAGAAGTGAAGGAGAAGACAACGGCAATCCATAGCCAAAAGATAGGACTAATAGAAATAAGAATAAAAATAAAAGTCAAGCTGCATCCCCGAAGACAAATTTCTTATAAATTTGAAATCATTAACTGACCTGCTTTGAATAGCGTGCGGTACCGAATTGTAAACACTCACTGCAGCACAGCTGAAACATCTTTCAAAGATCGCCTTTCTGTGCTTTGGTATTTCTAAAAGGTGAATATTTTCTAGTATTTAAACCGTGCACATCTACCCGATGCCTCAATTTCTGTCTAAGATAGAGAGGACAACCCATTGCCAAGATTCTGTGAACAAACACCGCAATGTGCAATTTTCGCCTGTTTAACATATTGAGCCAGCCCAGCCCCACCAATTGAGGAGAAACATGATCTCTCTTCCGCAATCCACAAATAAACCTAGCACAAGAGTTCTGAATCTTTTGTATTCTGGAACTGGAACGAACATCGAGACATGACCCAAAAACCACATCAGCATAATTAACACTAACACAAGACTAATGCTTTGCAGAGCCTCGTTCTTTCGTCTCTGGTCAAAATAGTTCTATTCCGATATAAGCTTCTTAAAGCTGTGTATGCCTTCTGCATTATAAGCTATGTATATAGGGTGTCCCAGTATTCTGTGTACATAGAGTTACTGTGGATTTCTTGGATGAAAATATGACCATTTAATCCAGCTTACCATGTCCAAAAATTTCGTAATTTTTGAGATACAGGGTGTCAAAGTTATACCTTTATTTTAGTTTTTCTTAAATAGCTTTCTTAATAATTGTATAATTTGAGTAAGATTCGGTGCTAAGGAGTTTTTTGAGATGAGAAATCGAAATCAGCTCACAGTTTTGTTGTAAATTGTAGGGGGCTTCACTTATTGCACTGTGTATAATATTAAATTGTCATAACTCTTTTATACCACTCTGTATGATATTTTTAATCAAATATTCGTATTCTCCGCCTTCTTCAGTCTAAAAAAGCTCTCTTGATAAATGTGTTCCTTCACACTTCAGTCAGTCTTAGGACAGGTCCAAAACAGTAGTTTTTTTGAAATTTGGAGCATGCTTAAAGGTAAATAGGTAACAACAATAATAAAATATATATAAGAAGGAACGCATTTGCGAATTTGACAATGGAATTAAAAAATGGAAACAAACATCCCACTATCTCAGAAACTGTTGCTCGGAGCAACATTTACCGAGAGAGCTTTTTTAGACAGGAGAAGGCGGAGAATACGAATATTCAATTAAAAATATCATACAGAGTGGTGTAAAAAAGTTATGACAATTTAAAAGTATACACAGTGCAATAAGTGGCGCCCCCTACAATTTACAACAAAACTGTGAGCTGATTTCGATTTCTCACCTCAGAAAACCTCTTAGCACCGAATCTTGTACAAATAGGACAATTATTAAGAAAGCTACTTAAGAAAAACTAAAATAAAAGTATAACTTTGACAAAAAATTACGAATTTTTGGACTAAGGTAAGTTGGGTTAAATGGTCATATTTTCATCCCAGAAAGCCACAATAACTCTGTGTATACGGAATACTGGGACACCATATATATATATATATATATATATATATATATATATATATATATATATATATATATATATATATATATATATATATATATATATATAAATAAATCGAGCAAAAGTAAATTGTGACGTGACTAAAAAATTCTTGAATTAATATGCCACCATAAAAATGGACTTGCTTTACGATCTATCAGTGGCAAGCTTCAATAAGAACTGAACCTTGTTTCTATCTCTTCTATTCCATGAGACACCTTTTTATTTTTATCTCTTTGACCAATATTAGAGAATACATTCCCAAATGCCTGTGTTTGTTTCTTACGTTTTTTTGGAACTGTTTTTTTTAAATACTAAGTGAAACATTGCCCAAGTAGTCTGATTCCGATACTGATACCTCATCTTCCTCGGATTCAATATTTAGTTTTAACGATATTGCTTGTTTGATGTATTTTAAAACGTTTTTTCTTAACCGGTTCTTTATTAGTGAAATACACTTCTTTAAATCTCGGATCCAGGAACGTGGCAATTATATAATTGTTACTGGTTTCAAGGTCCCAGAAAAATACCATGCGGAGCCAGCACTTGTAGACAGCTAAAGAACGCAAGCTAGAAGCTATCATATCCCTAATAAAAAATGCACTAACTTCCTTTTAAAAAAGAAAGTATTATTCACCCGGATGGTGGCTGCATTTTGTTGGTATAGATTTTGAGGAAGCCAAATTAGGTGTCCCCATTTGAGCTAAAACCTCCCAGGTCGCGCTCCACTTTACAGTGTCAAATGCTTTCAAGTAATCCTCAAAGCAAAGGTATGTCTCTGAATTGAATTCTCTGGATTTTTCCACGACTTGACGAAGGTTAAGGATGTGTTCGTGAAGGCATGATCTACTGCAGCTCATTTTATAGGGAGAAGTATACGGGACAAGAGACCCAGACAGAAGAAAGATATTTTGGCTGCAGAACTGAGAAAATGGTGATCGTTATCTACTATACAATTTTTTCGAGCAGCAGTCAATAAAATTAAAATACTACGATAATAGCCAACATCCGAAACAAACGACTCGTATCAATTAATGTGCGAATCAAAGCTGTAATTTTTTAATTTCTGTTATTTTTATTACTTTTTTTATTTAATTAAAAATTTTTGCTCCTTAGGAATTGGGAGTTCAAATGATTAAAGTCGCCGCACCGGAATTAGTAGCGGGAGTTTCCGGCGAAAGTGAAGAAAGGATTCGGGAACTTTTCGAAAGAGCTTGCAACGCCGCTCCTTGTGTCCTGTTTATAGACGAAATAGACGCAATAACTCCTAACAGGCAAAACGCGCAGAAGGAAATGGAACGGAGGATTGTTGCTCAGTTGTTGAGCTGTCTTGATGGTAAGAAATCTGTTGTGTATTTATGAAAATAATTATAAATTTTTTTAAAATTTAAAAGCACTTGTGTGTTGACAAATTTTTCCATATTTATTAAGGCAAGTGTAGCTGTTACAACCTCGGGATAGAGTATGTACAGAACATCTACAACATCAACTTTGTGCTGATTGGTGTGAATTGTGCAGCTTCAAGAATGTTGTTGAAATCTGTGATAATTTTTATGCATTCCTGTTGGCAATAATTGACTACGCTATAAAAATAAAATCATAAAGTTTCCTCTGTGTTATAACAAAGATATCATAAAGAAACTTAAACATAAGTTAGATACTTATGAACATAAAAAATGCTGTTGAGAAGTACCTGGCCTTGACAAGAAAAAAAAAACATTTTTATACGTAAAGTTTATTTTTCAACATAATCTCCTTTTAGCCCAACTTCGTTTAAAGATTTCCATTTTTTGTGTCCCGTCTAAAAAATACGATTTCTCCAACCTTTCAAAATAAGCATTTGTTCAACCTCATCGTTTGAGCCAATTTTTTTTCCCCCGAGTCACTTTTTAATATTCGGAAATAATCATTGGGGCTAAATCTGGCGAATATGGTGGATGCGAAGCAATTAGTATCCTAACTCATGGTATTTTACCATGGCGATGACACAAGTGTGCACGCGTGCATTGTCTGGATGAAAGAGAATTTTTTCTTCGCCAAATGCGGACGTTTTTCTTTCACATCATGGTTGAAACGATCCAGTAAATTGACATAATACTCCCCATTAATCATTTTGCCCTTTTCAAAGTAATCGACGTGGTTATGCCGCGTGCATCTCAAAACACTGTGGTCATGACTTTGTCGACCGATAAAGTCGCCTTGGCCTTCTTTGGCACCGCTCTGTTGTCCAGGAATTTAATTTTTCGTTCAAAATTATCTATAGGTCTTAATTTCCAACCGATTTGGATATATTTTTTTAAATACTCGATGACTAAATTTCCAAAAAATCTCTCGAAGCCAATTTTTGAATTATAGCCAATTTTTTTGTTATTTTTCTAGCATTTTTTGATAATTTTAGTAACTTTTTTAAGTTTGCAATGTTTAAATGAACAGCAATTTATGTTTTCTCGATCCACATGCTCTGAAATTTGTTGTTTCAAGACCTAAAGGTCACAAGGTGAATCAACATAGCTATTTTTCGACCATTATTTCGACATATTTTGACCACATTTATCATCATTTTAGCCATAAATGATGATAAATGTGCTCAAAACAATGACCGAAAAATTTAAGATGCCAAGGGGCCCAGATAATATTCCCAATTTTTTTGTGAACGATACTATAAGAGTTCTAGCCAAACCATTAGCAAAAAGAAGGATCGATAAGATATGTCCAGTATTTAAAAACGAGGATATGAGGATAAATCAAATATAAACTGGAATCTTCTCTCCATTCTCGTGGGGTAATCCGATCACCGCGCCCAGCCATTATTAGTTGAATAGGGGTGTCAGAAGTGGGAGAGACCACTCGATTGACTCTCTCGATCAATTTTGTCGTTAATAGCGCCATGTCAGAGCAGTAGAAACCAGTGTCGATCGAGTAACGCATTATTATCAAGTTTTTGCCGCTAAAAAACGTAAAAGGTTTGAAATTTTCCAAAGATTCACGAAACAATTTGGTAAAAAGACGCTTTCGAAATCTCAAGTCTATAACTGGCACAAAAAATGTTCCTATGTCCGGAAAATGGTGGAAAATCAGTTATTCTCGCCGACTTGGGACCATCATCACGAATTCGAACATTAAAGCGGTTCGCGAGCTCATTGGTAGTAACAAGCGCCTGACAATTTCTGAAATCCCTTTGGAGGTTAGAATATTGCTTGAACGCAGACGAAATATTATCACGGATGATTTATTGACAAAAAAAGGCGAGATATGCCCATTCGGAGTGTAGAACTGCTTCATGACAACGCTCGGTCCGACACAGCTGCGTTGATTCAACAAAAATTGGAATAAATTCACTGCAAACTTTTGGAATACCCGCCCTACAGCCCGAATTTGTCGCCTTGCGACTTTTATTTGTTTGACCCCTTGAAAGAAGCGTTGGGACACCAGCATTTCGAAAATGACGAAGCCGTAGAATCGTTCGTGCGCAATTGATTCCTGACGCAACAATTTTACGATGACCGTATGGAAAAACTTTCTTTTCGGTGAGCAAAATGAGTTTTGAACAGGGGAGACTTCTTACGACGCCGTCACCTCACGAAGGTTGGCGATCCATGTAGCTAAACAAACTTTAGAAACTGCTACTCGAAAAATATGACTCATAGCACCTCCAAACCACCTTCTCATGTCCTTCAGCCAAGAATTCTGTCGTCTTCCGATCGATCGTTTATCCTTTATTTTGCCTTTAATAATTAGACGTAACAATTCGTACTTTGGGCCCCTCATTATCTGTCCGAAGTATTGAATTTTTCTTATTTTTATGGTTGTTAGTAATTCCATCATTTTGTTCATTCTTTCCAGTACTTCTGTGTTTTTTTTTTATTTTGTGTACCCAAGAGATGTTAAGAAGGCGTCTATAAATGTACATTTCAAAAGATTCCAGTCATTTCTCTGAGCCAGGGTTAAGGGTTCAGCACTCACATCCCTGTAATAGCACGGAGAAAACATACACTATCACTATTCTCATTTGGAGTTCGAGACTGAGACTTATGCGATGGGAAAATTTATTCATATTCATGTATTCCATTTCTCAGAAATGTTTCTTGGTTTTTTCTCTCAATTCTTTCACCTTCTCATATAGGTTAAATATGTCATGTTTCTCTTGCAGTTCCTCTATTTCTCGGCATTTCTCGCTTAACCAGATTTCCTGAGCTTCTCTACATTTTCGACGTATTACTATGCTTATAGTAAATATACAGTGCCGGCCAAAAGTGGAGAGACTTTTAATATTATTATTTTTGTCTTATTGGAGTGAATTCGAAGCAATTTTAAATAATATTTATGGTAACCTATAAACCTCACCTAATTAATGAAACAACAAATTTCGAAAACAAATAATTTATTGTGAAATGTACAAATAAAATGTATTTATTCTAGGGACAAAAATGGAGAAACTTTCCAGTTTTATGCCATATTATGTATTATTAGATAGGAACTTTAAAAAAAAACATACTAGTACTTTGTGGCATAACCCTTATTCTTCACAACCTCAGCACATCTTCTTGGCATGAACTCAAGAAGATTATTTTGTCTAACTTTTCTGTTTAGGTGCTCCCACATATTCTCGATAGGATTCAAGTCCGGACTTTGAGCTGGCCACCTGACAACCTGCATTTGTTGAGAGGTGAAGAAATTTTTAACAATTTTTGAAGTGTGCTTCGGATCGTTATCATGCTGAAATTTCCAAATTAACGGCAGATTATCCTCGGCATGTGGAAGCATAATATTCTTTAAGATGTTTAGATAATATTGGCTATCCATGATCCCCTCTATCCTCACCAGTGGACCAACGCCGTGGCCGGAAAAGCATCCCCACACCAAGACATTACCACCTCCATGTTTGTTTGTGGGTGTAGTGTACTTAGGGTTAAATCTTTCATTCACTGGACGTCTAACCCATCTCATACCATCTGATCCAAATAAATTAAATTTACTCTCATCCGACCATAAGACTTTTTCCATTGATTGTAGGTCCAGTGTAAATGCTCTGTTGCGAATCTCAAACGAGCTCGTCTATTTTTCGTTGAAATAAAAGGTTTGACTGGTCTCCTGGTCTTTAAGTTTGCGTTGCATAAACGTCTTCGAATAGATCGAATTGAGAGAGGAATGCTGGGGTATGCCTTTTTTTATATCTTCAGCAGAGAAAAATGGATTTTTTATAGAACATCTTCTAATCAGCTTATCGGTTTCAGATGTTGGTTTTTTAGGTCTACCTGGCTTAGGAGTGCTAGTAGTAGTACCCCTAGCTTGCCACAATTTGATTTGTTTACAAACAACACTTTTATGTAGATTTAGGTCCTTAGCAATTGTCACTTGTTTCACTCCCGCGTTGTGCTTCTCAATTATAAGTTTTGTTATTTGTCGTGATAAGTTTTTGTTTAAAATCCTTAATGGTAGTGTTTTCCGTCCTTCTTTGTTGGAAGAACTTAAGTTTGTTATTTCCGGTACATCAAGAAACTATTTCTATCTGCCGAGATTACTACGAATGTTATGTTAGGATCACCAATGTACAAACTATGCTCAGTTTATAACCGAATAGCACATCAACGTGTTTCGACATGCTTTTTCAACAATTTGTGCGTGGCCTCACAAATTGGTTATATTTTGTGAACTTATACAGTGTTGTTTCGAGCATCAGTGCCATATGCACGTGTGTTTGTTGTGCTGTTTTTTACTTACATTTTATTTACATTGTTAAGTATAAGGTCGCGGCTCGTGGCACCGTGGCGTAGTAACTTGCTTTGTGGTGCAGAAGGTCTCGGGTTCCAATCCCGGCAGATTGGTATACATACCAGGTGTACACGTATGAAATGAGGATTTTTTTTCTAAAAAAACATGTTAAATTCGGAAGAATGATAAAAAGTGCTTTATTCAAAGTATGCTCCATCGCTTGTTATACATTTTTCCCATCTTTCGGGCAATTTGTGTATACCACGCCAGTAAAAATCTTCCCCTTTTGGTGCGAACCATTCAGCAAGCGACATTTTCACATCTTCGTACGAACCAAAGCGTTGTTCAGCAAGTGCGTGACCTATCGATGCAAACAAGTGGTAATCGGAAGGAACCAAGTCTGGTGAGTAAGCCGCATGGGGTAGAACTTCCCAGCTGAGTGCTTCCAACGTCTCGCAAACTGGTTTTGCCTTATGTGATGGAGCATTGTCATGAAGAAAAATGCCTCTTTCGGTATTCTGGCCTTTTTTCAAGCAGCGAACGGTTCAAATCAGTCAATTGTTGTTGGTAACGTTTAGTAGTAACCGTTTCCCCAGGTTTTAACAGCTCATAATAGACCACGCCCCTCTGGTCCCACCAAACACAGAGCATCGTCTTTCTGCCAAAGCGATTTGGTCTTGCTGTCGATGTGGATGATGCACCTGGGTCTACCCATGATTTTTTGCGCTTGGGATTCTCAAAATAAATCCACTTTTCATCCCCTGTAACTATAAGATGCAAAAACGACTTCCTTTTGTACCGAGCGAGCAAAATGTCACACGTGTTTTTGCGCTTTTCCATTTGCCTATCGTTAAACTCATGTGGTACCCATCTACCGGTCTTCTGAATCTTTCCCACCTCTCGTAGCCGATTGGAAACAGCTTGTTGACTAACGCCCAATTGCTCGGCGAGTTGTTTTTGTGTTTGCGAATCATCTTCGTCCAACAATGCTTGCAATTCCACATCTTCGTATTTTTTTGGCGGTTTTCCACGTTCCTTGTCTGCAACATCCAAGTTACCACTTTTGAAACGCCGAAACCATCGTTCACACATATCTTGCGATGGAGCATGTTCATCATAAGCTTCTCGAAGTAATCGGTACGATTCAACAGCAGTTTTCTTCAAATGAAAACAAAAAATTACTGCTGTCCGCGAATGCTCTTTGTTCGGTATAAATTTCAACATATTGAACACAACAACACAACACTATGCACACACTTTTCCAATTTATCACTCGAGCGCGTCTGACACTTGTTGATGACACAAAAAAAATCTTTATAGCACAAACTTCATTGGTGCACCATCTGTTGTCTGAAATCCGTATTTCATACTTGTACACCTGGTATTTATTAATTTATTTAAGTATTTTTTTCCTGGCCACGTACATAGGTCGTAGTTGTTCGCAGAAATGCAATAACGTCCATAACAGCACTACTGTGCTGTGAAATACAAAAATGTATGTTTAGACATTTGGACAGCGTTAATGGGTATTACGACATCCTCGCCGATATTGTATAAAATATATAAAAACAGGTAAAATCCCTACTCAGACGGGGAGGTGAACAATAAAAAAAATAGACTTACTGCTTTATATGATCTTATTAATTACTTTAAGTTGCTGTTATATAGAGATTTCTGTTGGCAGAAATAGTATGCACAAGGTGGGTTTACTTTTGATTTCATTTCATAAAGCTGAAGAAAGATGTCATCTTGTCTAGTTTGTAAAGTTGCTGTTGGAAATGTACTGTAATTCTACACTTAATCCGTATGATTCACGCACAGTGGGTTGCCAAATTATTAGGGACAGTAAAAAAAATTGTAAATTTGAAGTATTTATTACAAATATGAAAGATAACATGGTTATTTACTTACAAAATGTTTTTATTCAAACATTGTGATTATTAATCTTAGATATTATAACCAAAGATAATTAATCAAGATAATATAAATATTATCAATTTCTATCAATTGGCGTTTAGTTGCAATCATTTCTTTAGCGATTTCTCTCTTGGTTATCTCCCAAAGATTTTCTATTGGAGGAGATATCAGGAGAATTGCCTGGTCAGGGTAATACAGGTATGTTTTGGTTAGCTAGGAAAGCTGTAATGCTCCTAGCTTTATGGCATGGTGCTAAATCGTGCATAAAAATAAATTCCTCTGGATCTGGAAACCATTCTTGAACTTGGGGAATAAGACGAGTCTGCAGGACTTTTTTGTACTGGTCTTGTTTCAAGGTTTCCTGCACAATATGAAGCCTTCCAACCCCTTTGGCACTAATGACCGACCACATCATGACTTTGACAGGATGTTTCACCTTCTCTACAATGCAGTCAGGGTGATATTTCTCGCCTGGTCGTCGTCAGACGAAGTTGCTCTTATCGGCCAAATCTCAAATGTTGATTCATCTGAGAAACACACCTAAAATTATCGACCAAAGGTTAACAATACGAAAAATTAAGTCATAAACAAAGTAAATAGCTATAGTTTTACCAAATTACCTCACTCCAATCTTCAATAGTCCTGTGGCGGTGTTCTCTTGCCCAGGCAAGCCGTTTCTTCTTCATAGCTTCTGTAAGTTTTGGCTTTTTGACAGGACGATGACCTGTTAACTTTTCCTCAGCCAATCGCCTGAATAGTCCTTTTTGAGACTGGGATTCCGGATTCCTGTACTTGGTAGGTTAAAACCGCAACACTTTTTTCTGTTTGCTAAGCAAATATCTCTGATTTTTCGATCAGAACGTGAGGTAGTAATTCTTTTTCTGCCACTTTTCCCTTCCCTTTTTGGAGACAATGACTCATTTTTATCCAAATTCAGCTTTGTTCTGTTGACAACTGATTTAGAAACACCAGCAATTTCTGCTATTTTCCTCTGAGAATGATTTTTGTGGAGTAAAAGAGTTTTTACTTCGGATTTTTTTCGTGGAGAAAGGTCACCTCGTTTACTCATACTACAAATAAAGAAAAAGTAAAAATAAGCATAACTTAGCAAATTTAATGAAAAATATAATCGCCAAGAAAAAGCGGTTAATACTTACATGACATAAAATCCTTTATTTATTAAGAGAAAAAGTAATACATAGAACAAACTTGAGAAATTATGATTACTCAGTAATAACCCTCTCTAGTACAACACCATTCACACACTAATAGAAACAAGAAATAAACTTATACGTCATCCACCACTGCAAGTTATGTTAAGGGAACAATAATCAATAAAACAACTGCATTTCTGAGCCTCTAGTAAAGCACTTAAAGACACATGTATACATTCTAAAAATAAATTTGTAAAAACAGGCGACTGTCCCTAATAATTTGGCAAACCAGTGTATCCTATAAAATCTAAATATAATATCCCCGTTTTTCTTCAGATTTGAGTACTGCAGAAAACGGAGAGCAAGTGTTGATGATAGGAGCAACAAATAGGCCAGATGCCATCGATCCCGCTCTAAGAAGAGCGGGCAGGTTTGACAGGGAGATCTGTCTGGGAATCCCGAATGAGAAAGCGAGAGAACAGATATTAAAGGTAAAAATTAATTAAAACATCTGGGCTAGGTAGTCTGTATTGTTTGATAACCGACGATAATATTAGCTAAATAAAATTAGAGATGGTAAACAACGGAGCTGCTAATTTATTTTATATATTCGATTATTGTCATAATTTATGCACATTTAATTTCAATTAATAACCATTCAGGTGTTTATTAGAACTAGTATATATACAGTCGCGGTCATAGAAATTGCATCACCTATTATTTTTGAAGTTTTAATCGTTGGTATAATTGAACGGTATTGTTTTTGTTTACTTGTTATTACCCTCAGTTTAGTTTTACCCGCTGAAACGGTTAATACAATTTATTATTCCTTATCATGTCGAATTTTAAACAGCTTTCTTTGACACAAAAACTCAAAATCGTATTCAATGTGAATTAATTTTGAGGGATTTTTCGGTAAAAATATCACTTTATTGTAACAAAATGTTTACAAATTGATTATTCAAAGTATTGTCCATCGCTGGCCACTACTTTCTCCTATCTTTGTGGCAGCATATGAACACCACGTTTAAAAAACGACCTGTCTTTTGAGGCTATCCACGAATCGACCCTATTTTTGGTATCCTCATAAGAATGGAAGCGCTGTTCAGACAGACTGTGCGTCATCGATCAGAACAAGTAATAATGAGAAGGAGCAATATCTGGTCCGTATGGCGGGTGAAGTAGGACATCCCATCCAAGCGCTTTTAGCGTTTCGTTAACGGGTTTTCCAACATGTGGCCGAGCGTTGTCATGTTGAAAAATCACTTATCGTGTCTTTTGGCATATTGCGGTAATTGCAGTAATAATTTCGTTGGGTTAGAGCAGCTCATAATACACTACACTCAGGTGATCCCACGAGATACACGACATAAGATGGAGCCAAAAATATTCGGCGAGGATGTTGATGGTTCACCGGGCTTCACCCATGATTTTTTGCGCTTTGTATTATCGTATTGTATCCATTTTTCATCACCAGTTACGATACGATGCGAAAAACCTTTCTCATTGTCCTGTTGAAACAGTTTTTCACAGGTGAAAAATCGCGTTTCAACGTCTCTCGGTTTCAATTCGTACGGCACCCAATTTCCTTACTTTTGAATCATTCCCAGTGCTTGTAAGCACTTGGAAATGATTGTGCGATCAACTCCTAATGATTTCGCTAGTTCTTTTTTCCATTCGGCACGGGTCTTCATCGAGTAATTCCTCAGGTTCTTCATCTTTAAGCTTTTTTGGCTGGCCTGGACGTTCGTTGTTTTCCATGTCGAAATCTTCTCTTTTAAAGCGTCGAAACCAGTACTCACATGTTTTTATTAATGGAATATATTCTCCATAGGTTTCCGACAGCCATCGATGACTTTCAGCAGCGCTTTTGTTTGAATTAAGCAAGAAAAGTAACGCTTCCCACAAATGATGTTTTGTTGGCACATAATTCGACATATTAAAAAAAAATATATGTTGTTTACACTTCGGTAAAAGAACATATACTAAAAATTAAAATCTACCGATGGTGCTTCACCATAAATATAGCAACAGTATGCCCCGATGCGATCCAAGTTAGGCCCTCAATTAGAAATCCCGCAAAATTAATTCACACTCCTTATAACATTTGCTGAAGTAACGTTTTCTTCACGGGAAATAGCGAAGAGGATAAAGTGCCACAAACCCGCTGTGGTAAGAGTTTTAAAGAAAAATCTTTCTCAGGGCAGCACAGAGCTGAGAGGAAACGAAAGACAGATAAGCGATTAGACCGCTTGATGATGCGATTATCTTTAGGAGATCGGTTTAAAACCGCTAAAGAAATATCAAGGCATCTAGCAGATAGGAATTTAGCTAATATTAGTTGAGAAACTGTCGGCAGACGGTTAAGGGAAAAATGTTTATGGCCAAAAAAAACAAGCCAAAAAACCATTTCTCTATAAAAAAAATGAAGGAAACACGCCTGAATTGGACGAAACTATGAAAAGCGGACATCAGAAGACTGGAGAAAAATGTTTTCAGATGAAAGTAAATTTATATCTTTAGTTCTGATGATACTCTCTATGTAAGACGTCGTGCACATGAAAGATTTCACGAATCCTGTAGGTTAAACACGGCGAAACATGCGGCAAGTGTAATCATCTCGGGATGTTTTTCCTACTTTAGGATCGGCCAAGTAAACTATAGATGGCACTGTTAGTGCAGAAAAATATATAAAAATTTTGGAAGAGGGTTTGATTCCCTGAAAGAGAAACCATCTTTCACACTGTGCCACAGAGCCAAATATGTAAGTACTTACTTTCTGTATGGTTGAATTTTTGGATAAGTTAGACAGTTTTTAACGGAAAATTGGATCTCAGTATTGCCATGGCCAGGAAACAGCCCCGAATTAAACCCCATAAAGAACTTGTCGATGATCATGATTTAAAAAATTAATGCCAATAAGCTTAAAAAATCATCTGCATTTTGCTGATAATGTAGTACTAATTTTGATGACATACAGTAAATGATTACTGAACTATAAACCAAATCAGAGAAGGTGATACTACTGCCGAGTAGAGATAAGACAAAGGCTATGACAAACGAAGACAGTCCGCGAGACTTGAGAATAGGGGGCAGAACACTTGAATATGTAGAGGAAATCAAGTCAAACGACAGAAGTACAGAGAAGAATCAGACTGGCAAACAAAGGAAAAAAACTAACCAATAAAAAATTCCCCTGAAACTAAGACAGATTGTATTCGATCAATGCATTCTGCCGGTTCTCACTTACGCGGTCTAGACATGGACATTGACTCAGAAGATGATGGACCAACTAAGTAAAACGCAAAGAGCAATTGAACGTCAGATGCTGAATATGAGATTACAAGACAGAATCAGAAACGAAAGTATAAGACAAAAGATAGACGTAAGAGAACAAGTAGCAGGTTTGAAATGGAGATGGGCAGGTCACACAACGAGACAACAAGCTGAGAGCTGGAATTAAAGAATACAAGAACGGAGGCCATAGTTGGAACAAAGATCCATAGGAAGGCCCCAAACAAGACGAAAAGATGACCTGAAAAGAACAGCTGGTTTAGGATGGATCAGAAAGAAAGCAGAACGAGAGGGATGGGAAAGGAAGGGGAGGCCTGTGTCGGACACTGAATGGAAGAAGGCTTATTAGATAGATAGTTTCAATATTATAAGAATTTTGATTGGGGTATTGTAAAAATTTTTTAGCTAATCATTTATAGTAAAAAATATATATGATGAAAGGAATGGGGAAGAGGGTTAGAAGGGTGGCTGCGCATATACGAGGCATGTTTTTTAAGTAAGTACCGTTTTGCGATTCCGCCGCCGCAGCGATACGGTCGGCGTTCCGCGCATGCGCGCTGGTAACCTACATCTCATGTCTACGCACTGACGCCATTACAGTCTGATTCTTCATTGTATACGTTGTTTACTGAGTGTTTAAGATGCCTCCGACAATCGTGAGTCCCGCCGATTGTGAAGTACGGGGCTGTTATACGATTTCTTAGTGCTAAAGGCGTAAAACCGATCGATATTCATCGTGAGATCTGTGAAGTTTACGGACAAAACATTATGAGTGATGGAATGGTAAGGAAATGGGTGAGAGCATTTAAAGATGGCCGCACAAATGTGCATGATGAAGAACGGAGTGGGCGTCCTTCGGTCGTTAATGAAGATTTGGTGCAGAAAGTGGACGAAAAGGTGAGAGAAAACAGACGCTTTACAATTTCATCATTGTGCGACTGCTTTCCTCAATATTCTCGTAGTGTTTTGTATCGCATTGTGACCGAGAACTTTTTTCTCAGGCGGCAGAATTTTATGAGGAGGGTATTCAAAAACTGGTGCCACGTTATGACAAGTGCCTCAATATTCACGGAAATTATGTAGAAAAGTAGATTAAGGCTTTCATGTAAAAATAAAATTATAGCGATATCTTTGCACGTCTTTTTTAATTCCAAAACGGTACTTACTTAAAAAACATGCCTCGTATCATACTTCTATTTCAGTGTTTTTTCATATTTCTAATTTTAACAGAAATAGTATATAGAAGGAATTGAAATCCTAAATATTATTAAATTGATTATAGAAAAAGTTTTAGAAATATAAAAACTTAAGTTGGCCAAAACTTATTTACTTCGGGCACAGTAGGTAAGTTATTTTTTTTTTTACGTCCTTTTCTGAAGAGAGAGTCTTACCACCTGCAATTTTTGCTTTTCCTTACGTTTTATTTTTTACTCAAACTAATTTTAATATTCTGTTTTAACAGGTTTTAACCTCAAGTTTAACGCTTTCGCCAGATTTTGACTACCAGAAAATTGCAAAATATACTCCTGGTTATGTTGGAGCTGATTTGTTGTCATTGACTAGGGAAGCTGCTATGGTAGCGGTTAACAGGTACGTTTATATTTCTGATATTATTGATAAAACTTTCCTTCGCGAACAAGATGAGATATCGATTTTAAATTTGGCATCCATATAGCACTCGAAGTTGAAAAGGAACAAGCTATAGTTTTTAAGATGGATGAGTTGGTTTTAAATCGCTGCACGTTAAACTCGGTGTGAACCATAAGAACTTTTCCTGAACACCTTTCGAGCATAATCATTTAGAATTATACATATAAAGGATGTTGAGGGGGCTCGGAGGAAATGGTTTTAAATATATGTCTTTTTCAAGATTTTCAGAGTTGAATCTGAAAATCATATTCTTTTTTGACTATTATAGAAATGTAGAAGAGAAAACTATTTATTTTACAATTTGTAGTTGCCAGCGGCGTAGACAAATAACTTGCTACTAACTACTAACTACTATTGCAACAACACCAGTTGAGAAAGCCAGCTTTTTAGCTGATCTTTTCGTTTCACATTCTACTCTCCATTTCCAAGGATCCAACTGTTCCCATACTGCACTTAAGGATGCCCAATATTGTCTTCAGGCAGCGTATCATAAAGATTATTTTACTGAAGCAAGGCACTAAAAAAAACTGGTTTTGACGGAATACCTGCGATAGTACTCAAAAAATGCGCGAGAGAACTAACACTAGCTTTCTATAGACTTTTCAACCTATCTTACAGAAAAGCAGTATTTCTTTCTTGCCTGAAATACGCTACAGTTCAGCCGGTACCCAAAAAAGGCCAAAAGACCTTGCCAAACAACTACCGATCAGTAGCACTGCTTTCAATAATATCGAAAGTCATGGAAAAATCAGCATCTATTAAAATAACACTTAAGCTGAAAAGTTTTTGGTCTAGCTACTTAAAACACATTTTTTTTTGCAAAATTCGACTTAATTTATCAACATAGTCTCCTTTAAGAGCGATACAATCAGTCCAACGCTTTTCTAACATTTCTATACCTTTCTTGTAGAAGGATTTGTCTTTGCCTTCGAAATAGGCCTTAGTTTCGACGATAACTTCTTCATTGGAGCCAAATCTCTTTCTGAGCGAGGTCTGCAAATAGATAATAGTCGCTGGGGTCAAAATCTGGAGAATACGGTGGATGAGGAAGCAATTTGCACTTCAATTCATGCAATTTTGCCATCGTAACCATTGACTTATGACACGGTGCATTGTCTTGATGAAAGAGCACTTTTTTCTTGTTCATTTGGGGCAGTTTCTTTGCAATTGCTGCCTTTAAACGCACCAATAACTTTTATAATATTCGCTATTGATGGTTTTTCCCTTCTCAGCATAGTCGGTGGAAATTATTCCATACGCATCCCAAAATACAGACGCCAAAACCTTCCCAGCCGGCTGTTGTGTCGTTGGTCGTTTCGGGTGGCTTTCACCGGCTGATGTCCACTCAGCTGACTGCCCAATTGTTTCCGGTGTGTAGTAGTGGATCCATGTTTCATCCATTGTCACATATCGCATGAAAAAATCCTTTTTATTGCGCTTAAACAGATCCAAACAGCGCTCAGAATCATCAACACGTTGTTTTTGGTCCACTGTGAGCAAACGCGGTACCCATTTCGAACAGAGCTTTCTCTGACCAACACGTTCTTTTGATCTGTTTAGGGAGATAGCCAACACCAAAAAAGCTTCTGGCGCTGACGGAATAACTGCCATAGTTCTCAAAAACTGTGCGAGGGAACTAAGACTAGTTTTCTGTAGATTTTTCAACCTATCCTACAGAAATTCGACAATATTCTAACTATTAACCATATTTTAACTTCAAATGAATATTTATACATTAAGACAAGGTTAGATCTATTAAAACCTCTGGATCAAATATTGATTCCAAATCTTACAAATATCTCCAATTTAATCAAATTCTTCAAAGAAATAAAATTATTTTCTAAGATTTAAACATCCTACTTATAGCGAGAATGTCCTCGATATCGACGCGCCAAACTAAAATAATCAATCCTACAGAAAGGGAATATTTCCTTCCTGCCAAATAACTACCGACCAGTCGCATTGCTTTCAGTAATATAGAAAGTCTTGGAAAAGGCTATCAATCAGCATCTTATAAAATATCTTGAAGAATTCAACATTATCAACATCACCAATATGGCTTACGTAAACATAGGTCAACAGGAGATCTTCTGTCTTATGTAACACATGTTTGGAACAACGCAATTGAACACTTTGAGAATCTCGAGCGGTCGCTCTTGACATATCCAAGGCATTCGACCCGGAACTGACCGGCGGTCCTGATTCGCTGGAACATCGAAGAACGGTTGGCGACTTGAGCCTATTCTACAAGTATTTTCATGGAACGTGTTCGAAGGATGTAGCCCGCTTAATTCCTCCCAGAGCGGTGCATGTTAGAAATACACGTCGCGCTAATACTTCACATCCTTATGACGTTCAGCTTGTTACTCCTCGTACAACGCTTTTCAAGCAGTCCTTTGTATGGAGAACATCATCCCTTTGGAATAATTTACCCAGTACTATGTTTCCCACCGAGTACAATTTACAGCGATTCACGAACAACGTGAATCGCTTTTTCCGCACACGTGTCTCTCTTGTAGCGCTTTAGGGATTTCCCTGCAGCACGTGTGCTAGAACCATAAAAAAAAATATCACGCAATTTCACTTTACAGTCATCCAAAACAATTTTGTGGATTTTTTTGATGTTTTCTGGTGTAACCACCTCATTTAGGCGTTCAGGCATACTATTAAATGATGAGTGATTTTCCAGGGGCAGAGTCCCCGTAGCACTTATCAAGCCATTACTTTGCTTGAACGGTATTTTTCCCCATCAAAAAACAGTGTTTAATCGACACACGAAATTCGATTTTTTCCATTTTTTTGAAAGTATCAAAAGTAGCGTCACTAAAACCACTGTAACTTGTAAACTAATCATCGAAATGTCAGGAAATTTTGACACGGATCGTTTGAAGGTGGGTACTTCCTAAAAATCATATGGATTTTTTGAAAAGGGCGACATCTATGTGTCAGGCCAAATACTTTTCAGCCTACGTGTTATGTTGAAGGATTGAAAATTATTAGCAACATCAATATGGCTTTCGTAAACGTAGATCAACAGGAGATGTTCTAACTTATGTAACACATGTTTGGAACAACTCAATCGAAGACTTGAAAAACAAAAGGGTCTAAGTACCAATGTTTATTTCGAGTTAGTTGGTTCAATATGATCTATAAACTAGCCCCAATAACAATCTAAAGGGTCTATGTGCAAATCTGTGTTGTTAGTTCCTACAGAGTTCAGAAGATGGCAACGGGTCTAACTCCAACGGGTGTTGTTGGGGTCTAAGCGTCATGCGTGCGTGCTTTTGCGGCTCAATCTCTAGCTGATACAATATTAAATCAACACTTACCTCCCGTGTGACCAAAATTTTGCTATACTTGAAAAAATAGAGAAAGTAACCAAGACTTTTGTGCCAGACAACGTTGTAGAGATGATAAAAAATACTAGGCACTATAAACTTTTCAAAATCTTGACCCTAGAAAAATGTGACTTCAAAGATTTTCAGTCCTTGGCAGTTCCTACGCTTTCAAAAAATGGACATTTCAAAAGTCGCTCAAATACGCGTTACTCCAGATCAAGAAAGGGATAGTCCATACGAAAACGACGTACAACGAAATGGAACCTTGGAGAAAGAGATAAGCATTTTCAAGAAAGGTGTGCAGATCCATGCTATCAATGGAGATGCATTATCGCAATATACATCAAATCTTCGCATCTCCCGAGAGAAGCTAGCTGACCTGAAGAATGGAGTATTTGCCAGCTGATGCAAAACCTTTTTATTCAGACCTGATCCGAGAATTTGCTTACAATAAAGTTGTATTCATCATAGTTTTATTCATATTGTTGTTATAAATACCGTGTGTACACATTTTGTTGCGGTTTTAATTTTTTCATTGCAGTTTCTTCTTTAGTGATGTTCAATTTTGTGAAGTATTTGATTTTAGTTTTTAATAACATTGATGTGGCATTTAGTTCCAGGGGAGGCCCTCATGTAAGTTCTACCGTTTTCAGTATCTCAGCTAATGGTACGTAGACCCTTCTGCGAGGCTCCTAATTCGTGACTAATCATGTCAACCAAATGACGTTCAGTTCTCACTTAGAGTATGTTATAAACGTTAATTAGGTGCAGAAAAAATAAATCAAAGTACACGTGTTCATTGCTCCAGAAAAACTTTATCAATTTCCTGGAAACAAAACTTGTCGCACTTGGGCCCTTTTTTCAAATCTTCAATTGCATACTGAAGAATCTCGAGCGGTTGCACTCGATATATCCAAGGCATTCGACCGTGTTTGGTACGATGGATTGTTGGCTAAGTTACGCTCTTCTGGTATGTCTAAAAAGTGTGTTTATGGCTCTCATGTTTCCTCAGAGAGCATTCTTTATGAGTGGCAGTCGACCGATTTCTTTCTAACACCTTTACTATCAACGCTGGTGTGCCCCAAGACTCCATACTTCTACCTATTCTTCGTCTCATTTACATTAATGATATGCTCGAAAGGATCAAGAATCTAATCTAGAGGTTTGCAGATGACACTATGTTTATTTCTTCATTCACTTTGAACGATCGAACATCGGCTGTTCATGCAAAGACTCGCAGACAACAGGAAGACTTAACAAAGACCTGAAAGAAATTTTATCTAGAGGTAACACACACAAGTAAAATTTAACGCTATAAAAACCCAGGCGGCAGTTTTTTTCTAAAAAAATTAACGTAGTTAAACCCAACATAATTATGCCGAGGCACTCCATTCCTCCCGCATCACCCAATTTACTGGGCATTAATTTGGGGACAAATATGTCTTGGCATGAACATGTTGCAAGCCTGGCAAAGAGAGCGTCTCAAAAGCTGAAAATATTATTTCGAACTAGAAAGCTTTTTTACTCTACAACAACTCTTAATTCTGTACGAAGCTCAAATCCGACCAACGATAGATAGATAGATAGATAGATAGATATTTATTCATGCTAAATAACAAAAAAATGTCTTACACACGTCAATAAACAATACAATAAAAAAAAGCAATATCTTTAGAAAAACATAATAGTACTCGAAACACTTTTCAACGTTAAAATTTGTCCGATAATTTCCAGTACTAACATCTAAACACCTCTTAACAAATATACATGTCCCATCCCCAGGGGGCCGCACCCTAGCTGATAAGGCTGCAAGCTTATATCCTTCGATATGAGTGCTCCTTATTTCATCTTCTGTCAGCCAGTGTTCCGTTAGACAAATAACATCGACCTGCCTTTCAGCCATGATAGCTTCCTGACAGGGTGGTGGGATGCATATTCACCCTCCCTCGGCTCTGTAGATTAAAAAAATGGTTCACTGTAACTCCCTGAGGCCACAGATCAGCACACAGATATTTAGCTCGCTGATCCATAGGGACCGCCAGCTTGAAAGAACTACAATATTTTTCTCGATTAGCTCTTATTTTCTCACATTTGCAGCCAGTATCAAGGTTGCAATTCTGTAGATATTCCAAGACCATCTGTACGGTTGTTTCAGCCGCGAGTCCTGAAACAAACAAGAAAGCCATTCTTTTTGCAGCCTTGAGCAGGCTATTATCGTTTTGATTGTTGCCCATCAGTGGCTTCGGTCGTCCACAAGCTGGATTTTTGGCTCGGTTGTTACTGTTTGGTAGCGCATTTTGAAGGTTGTCCTGACTGGGCTTTATCCTTGAGTATATTTTTCTCCTGTTTGTTTTTTTAACCAATTTCCATTTATTACCCTCATCTTGTTCTTTCCCCGTTTGTAATATTTGCCTTTGTTCTCGTTTATTATTATTAGGACGGTCTAGTAGGTTAGGATCTCCATCATCTTCCCCATTGTCCAGTAGTCGGTTTGACACCGATGTTTGTTGCTCGTCATTTGCACCAGCACCTGGACTATTTTCAGAGCATTCTTCTCTGTTGCAACATTGTTTAGATGTAACAACCCTTGGACTAACTTCTAGCTTTTTATCATCAGCTTCAGGCTTCTTTCGGCTTGAAACTATCTTCTCATTGATGAGTTGATTTTCATTTGTATTTTTCGCGCCATATTTGACAGATTGGAGGTTAGATTTTTTTTCCAAAAAACCAGCTTTTATTTTCTTCTAATACCTTATTCTTGTCTCGCAATTCATCTACCAAGATCTTCAAATAGCTAATTTCGACGTCTTTTTCGGGACATACAAAAACGTCAACATCGGCATGCTCCCGACACTTTAAACGAGTTTTATCTAGAATGTTCACTTCTTCTGCCCAATCTCTTGTTAAACAAGATAGATGGACACATGTGCTTGCACTATTAATTTTATTTTTACAACAGAAATATCTCACTTTATCGGTCCGCACAGAATCCGACGCATCATCTGGCGGCATCAGATGATAGAATACTGCTCACATGTTTGGGGCTCTGCTCCCAAACATACCCAGCATTTGTTGACTTTTTTTCAGAAGATAGCTGTTCGCCTGATTGAAAACTCAGAACTGACCAACTACCTTAATTCCTTGGAATAGCGAAGAATGGTTGACGACTTGAGAATCTATTGTACAAGTATTTTCATGAAAAGTTTTCAACGGATGTAGTCCGCTTAATTCCTCTCAAAGCGGTGCATACTACACATCCATGTTCAATTTGTCCCTCCTCATACAACCCTTTTCGAGCATTTTATATTAAGTATCTCATCCCTTTGGAATGATTTGTCCAGAACTGTGTCTCTCACCAAGTACAATTTATCGCGATTCAAGACCAACGTGAATCAGTTTTTCCGCAATGTAGCGCTTTAGGGATTTCCCTGCAGCACATGTGCTATGCCCATAAAAAAAACATTTTTTATTTTCAATTTAGGGTATTTAGCGATATCAAAGAACGGCGCAGATTAGAGCAGGCTCTTGCCGCACAGAGGGCAGCAGAAGAGCAAAAGAAACGGGCAGAGTTAGCGAGAAAGAAAGCTGAAGAAGCCGAAAAAAGGATCAAAGAAGCGGTAAGGATATATTTTCTTTATTAAAAAAGCTACAAATTACCAATTAAAAAAAAATGTTTACCGTAAGTCTAAGTCTCATTATAATGTTGGAGACCATGATTTAGTCTGTGAATTTGCTTCTTTTTTTAATGTAAAGTTCATTAAGGCGGGTGAAAATAAGTCAATTTTTATCTTAAGGTTTTCTGTCTCTCGGTAGCCTTCTTGAACCCATTGTTGGGTATAGGCCTCCCTTAATTGTCTTGATCGATTTCTATCTTGAGCTTTCCTCGGCCACGGTAGTCTTGCAGTTTTCTTAATGTCATTATACCATCTTGTTCGTGGTCTTCCTCTACTTCTCCTACCCGATCATTGTATCATGTTGGGCATTGCACCTATCTTCTTTGGATCTGGCAACGTGTCCTGCGTAGTTCCATTTAGCCATAATATCAGATCGGTCTTCTGCAGATCGAAGAAGTGTCAGAGCCGCACAGATTTTATAGCTGCAAAATTGTTTAATAAGCTTCCACAACAGGTCAAGAGACAACTTGAATAAATTTAAAAATTGCATAAAAAATATCTGCTTCGGCTCGCGCCATACAGCACATCTGAAGTCCTGAATGTTCCTGTTTTTTCTTTAAACTTTAATATTGAGGATAATTAAGATTTATGTGTTTATATATAAGTGTGATTACGAGTATAAGTCATTTTAAGCTGTTTTATTTTATTTTATTAGACTAAGGATTTTATCTTTTAATGACTGGCTGTAGTGTGTATTATATAGATATTTCGACATGTGTACATAAAAAATTTAAATTTCTTATTAGCTGTGTCACCGTGTCAATTACATCATTAGTTCTTGTTCTTTGTCGTATCCACTGATTTCGCTTCCTATCTCATAATGTAGTTCCCAATATTGATTGCTTTTTGTGTGACGCGTAATTTTGTTATTATTTGTTTCGTTTGTCATAATGGGAATAATGCATTGATTAGCCCGCCAGTGTACAGGAATTTTCTTGTTTTTTAATATCGTGATAATTTTCTAAAACCTGCCCGTGCCAGTCGTCTTCTGCGTTCTATTCCTATTTCTTTGTTTTGTATATGTACTAACACTCTCTATTGGTGTTTTTCTTAATATTATTTATTTACTTCCTGGGCACATTGTTTTTTTATTTTAGTTAAGTTCATTTTTAGACCCAATGCTCTTGATTTGTTTTTTAGTTCTGTTAACATGGTTTTTGGGTATTCTATCTTCTCTGCAAACAGAACGATGTCATCAGCAAATCTCTCAAGTGGTTTAGGCGTTCCCCGCATATGTTGATTCCTTGGTCCAACCAGTTCAGTTTTTTAAATATTTCCTCCAGGGCCATTATGAATACCTTTGGTGACAGTGTCTCCTTGCTTTATTCCTTTGTCAATTGGAAAATTGGCTATGCTTCCGTGTACAGATGATGTCGCTTGCTCATATGTGTTTTTAACAAGTTTGTATAACGGAAGTCCATTCGTGCGTGGTTTAGTCCTGTCATTATGGTCCAGTATGGAGTCAAACGCCTTTTCGTAATCTATTAAGGCAAGATTATATTCGAGTGCCTTCTCCAAGAGTATTTTTACCGTTACTAGATGTTCGCACGTACTGAAGCCTTTACGAAATGCTGCCTGTTCGACTGGCTGCTACCGTTCTAGTTTCTTTGTTATCCTATTGGTGATTATTTTTGTAAATAGTTTATATAAGTGTGACATCAAACTGATGGGGCGGTAATTTTGTAATAGAGATGAATCTCCTTTTTTGTACAGAATAATCCTGGTTGCGTTGGTCCAGGATTTCTCTTTTTGTCCAGGCACAGATTAAATAGTATTTTTAACCTCGGTATTATAATCTCTTTAGCCTCTTTTTTGTCATTTCTATTATATCATCTTCTTGCAGCGACTTATTATTTTTTGTACTCCGTAGGGCGTATGTGATCTCATTACTTATCTCAGGTATCTCTTCTGATCCTAGATTAATTACTTCCTCGTCTTCTATGTTTATGTTCTTATCCTCTACTGGAGAGCTGTATAGTGTTCTGTAAAACTCTTCAATTTTAGAAGTATTTCCTCTCTGTCTCTAATCTGCTTGTCATTTTCTGTAATCATTATGATTTCGCACCTTCCAATTTTCCGCCCGAGGCACTTTATACTCATATTTGTGTTTTTTTTTCGATGACTTCCTCTCCTATCCGTTCATAGTATCTTTCTAGATCTTCCCGTATTCTTTTACATTGTTCTTCCTCACTCTTCTGTAATCTTCCGTACCATATTTACTTTCTTTGTATAAAGTCCTTCTATTTTCTGTTTAGTTTCTGTTGTTAACTTATCTGAGTTTGATTTTGTCCTTCCGGCTATTTTCAGTGACGTTTCTTTTGTGGAAATTGCTAAGTGCTGGGATAACTTGTCTACATCTTCTTTAACGTCATCGAGATCTCCCAAAACTTCGCTTAGTTCTTCTGCGTATCCTTGCTACCCTGCTTTCAGTCTGTTAACATCGATTAGTTTCCTTTGCTTTGGTTTTGGTCTTGTTATTTCCATGATCCCCGTTTTAGTAACTTTGGTCCTTATAAGAGGGTGGTCACTTCCAGTGTTACAGGAGTTTAATGCTGTCACGTGTCGAATGATTGATTTTGTGTAGCCCAGGATATAGTCTATTTCATTTTTTGTTCTTGCATCAGGGCCTATCCAGGTCCATTTACGCTGCATTTTTTTTTGTTAAAATACGTGTTCATGGCATATAACTTTACGTTTTCTAGAAAGTTTGCCGACACATTACCTCTATGCTTTCTTGATCCCATACCGAATTTTCCTGTGTATTTTTCGTCATCATCTTGACGATATCCTAAAATCGTATTGAAGTCGCCCACGACATAATCGTGGTTACATTTGCCTTCTTTCCTTGCGTTCGCAATATCTTCGTAGAAAAGCTCAACATCTTCATCTTCATACGTCGAAATAGGTGCTTATACTTGTACTACTTTTATCCTACAGGTCTCAGATATCTTCAGTCTTACATATGCTACCCTTTCTGTTATGTTTCGGACATGCTTTTTCTTAATTAGAAATCCATCCCCACTGGCTCTCGGTATCGTGACCTTGGTACAATAGTGTATTTCCTGACTGCAGGGTTATAAAGCCTTCGCCTTTCCTCCTTACTACAGATAGGCCTATGATAACCCACTAGGTATTCTGGGATTCGTTTGCCAGATCGAAGAGTTGTGAGTCATGTAATAGTGATTTACAGTTGTATGTTGTGATCATGATTATCTCTCTATTTGTTATTGATTTTGTCATCTTCTTGCCTCCCCCAGAATCCATTAGGCAGACTTATTTCTGAGTGTGGGATTCCGAGTTCTTGCCACCTGGGGTACTGAACTTGTTTTAGATTCTGGCATTTAAGGAGGTTTTATGATATTAAAGCGCCACACTTGTCAGGCGAGTTAGCGAGTGGTTTGGTATGTGGTTGGATTTATATGAGATTTGGTTTTAGAGACATGATTCACCTTGATTGATGCGAGATTGGGGGATATCATGAGCTCGCAGGGGCAAGGTCGCTACTCCTTGTAGTCGCTCTGTTTCTTGGCAGCGTTAAGCCACTGTCTCCTGACAAAATTGTGTGGCGAGTGGTAACTTCTAGTTTCTTCTGTATTGATCTGAAACAAACGAGTTTTTTTAAAAACTAATCAACATTTATATGGTGTGCGTGAGTGCTAAAAAATTCGGAAATGGCATGATTAAAAAAAAATGAATTTTTCATAAAATTTTTGAGTTATTTTGCCATAAAAAAAAACTTTTTTCTGATGATTTTTAAAAATAACTAGGTTCAAGTATGAGCTTATACTGTTATTTAAATGTGTGCAAAATTTCAACGAAATCGATCAAATATGTGCCAAACTTAAAACGCGTTGTTCTCAAAATATAAAAAAAAATGCCGAAAAGTGCAAGTTTTAGTAATATTCCCAGATTCTTTTTCTTTGTGAGAAGGACCAGGTTTTATTTGGATTCAGATCAAGTCTCTCAAATACTAACTAAGGTCTTTTTATGTTAATTTGTTTAAAAAAAACTAGAAACAACTAAGATATATGGACTTAAAAATTTAAGCGGTGCCTTTTTATATTAATTTGTTTTAAAAAAACTAAAAACAACTAAGTTATATGGACTTAGAAATCTTTTAATGGGTTTTGATAATGCTGATGATAATTTTTGGTTTATTGTTGTAGGAAGCAGCAGCTGTAGCTTCTATTACGGAAGTACAAGATCAAGAGCAAGATCAGGAAATTGTCGTGGATGAAGAAGATGCCCCGAAAACGGTAGAAGAATTGAAAAACAAAGATACGTCAAGTGATGCCGTCGTCGTATTGGATGATGCAGAAGAGGTAAAATAAACAGCTTGTTTTTACAGTATACAGGGTTGGCAAAGAATTTTGCGCAACAAATGAGAATCTTAGTTATTTATAATTTTTCACCATCCTGCTTTATAAATTTGCATTACAATGAATGAAGAAATGAGGGTATTATACAAATATATCAGCTGCCTGTATTACAGTATTCATGCGGTACTCGTGGTGTAAAAGTTGTTCAAGGTTAATTTTTTAATCTTCTAATTATTGTGAATCAATCTTATGGACGATTTCGGTCATTTTCTTTGATGGAACACGGCTCAATTTTTCGTGTTTTAAAATCACTTAAATTTCTACATTTGGGCACACAGTAAGAATTCCATCATTCGCCTCTTTGTTTGAAGCTTGTTTTCCAAGTTTTTTGGATCTAAGACTCTATCACTCTTACCACTATAACTTGATATTTAATGGTAAGTTCAAGTAATTCTAACCTGGGCAAGTTTTTATCCACATAATCAACTTAATTTTGCTTTTGAAAACTTTTCAGGAACCGTTTAATATCATAAGTATGAATATATATTTTTTTTATTTCGTACGTTTAGTCTCAAAACAATAAAGTGCCAGAAAGTACCGATACACCAAAGGAACCTGTCGCAGTGGAACTAAAAGAATCTGTCGTGGAGCCTGCAAATGGGCCCATCACAGAAACGGTGCCAGCAGAGGTGGAACCGGAAATTATTGTAGAAGAAGGTAAATTATGTATTTTTTAATATTATTTTATGCGTTTTTTAAGTAAGTACCGTTCCGTACCTGAATTGTATTGTATTGTATTGACTAGCCACGGACGCCATTACGGCGGCAAGATTACGTTTTGTTTATGCGTGTTTAAAATGCCTGAGATCATTGAAAATCCGCGGATTGTGAAATACGAGCTGTAATTCGTTTATTAAATGCAAGAGACGTGAAAAATTGATTTATTTTCACCTGCTTAAATGTATTGCCCCCCTCCTTTAGTTCTTCATATGTTGGAAATGAAATTTTTGGAGAGAGTTCTTCATTTTTGTTGAAAATTACAAATTTAATATTGTTGAGTGTATTATGTGGGAATAATTTCCAGCTAAATGAAGGGAAATGATTGCACAGCTATTTTTAGTGGTAACTTAAATTCTCCAGTGGAACTGAAGATATCGTACCTAAAAATCTGTTGTTTCGGTAACTTTTAGCTTTAGTAACATGTAGGCTGAAAAGTTTTTGGTCTAGCTACTTAAAAACACATTTTTTTGCAAAATTCGACTTTATTCATCAATATAGAGAGCGATACAATCGGTCCAGCACTTTTCAAACATTTCTATACCTGATCCCGCGAGCATCGTAACCGTTGACTTGTGACACGGTCTTGATGAAAGAGCACTTTTTTCTTGTTGATTTCGGGCCATTTCTATGCAATTTCTAGCCTTAACGCACCAGTACCTTTATATAATATTCACTATTGATGATTTTTTCCTTCTCAGCATAGTCGATAAAAACAGCGCTCAGAATCATCAACACGTTGTTGTTTTTGGTCTACTGTGAGCAAACGCGGTACCCATTTCGAACAGAACTTTCTCATGCCCAAATGGTCATGCAGAATATGACCAACACGTTCTTTTAATACCTTTAGGGTGTCAGCCATCTCACGCAATTTCACTTTACGGTCATCCGAAACAATTTGGTGGATTTTTTCATGTTTTCCGGTGTAACCACCTCATTTGGGCGTCCAGAGCGTTCAGCATCGTTTTGTATCTCTACGACCGCGTTTAAATTCAGCATACCAGTAAATGATGAGTGATTTTCCAGGGCCGGAGTCCCTGTAATACTTATCAAACCATTGCTTTGCTGGAACGGTATTTTTCCCCATCAAAAAACAAGTGTTTAATCGACAAACGAAATTCGATATTTTCCCATTGTTTTAAAAATATCAAAAGTAGCGTCACTAAAACTACTGTAACTTGAAAAGTAATCGTCGAATTGTCATGAAATTTTGACACGTTTCATTTGAAGGTTGGTACTTCCTAAAAATCATATGGATTTTTTTGAAAAAGACTACATCTGTATTTCAGACCAAAACTTTTCAATCTACGTGTTTTACGGTGAGAAACTACAAATTTACGAGGCTGGTTTGAAAAGTCCGTGCAAAGTCCGAGAGATGGCACCACCGGCGCGTATCGAGGTCATGTTTAGTTAGTAGCATCTCTTGAATGAACGCACACCAAGTTTCAGCCATATTGGTGTATTTCTTTGTGTTTGGCATTCGTGTGAATCAAGGAAGTCGAGTGATTTTCAAGAAATGGACGAAAAAGAATTTTCGTGTGGTGATTAAACATTACTTTATGAAAGGCTAAACGCCTCAGGAGACTAAAGAGAAGCTTGATAAACATTATGGTGACTCTGCACCTTCGATTAGAACAGTTTATAAGTGGTTTCAAAATTTTCGGACTGGCCATATGGGCACAAGTGACGCTGAACGTTCTGGACGGCCTGTGGAGGTTACGACTCCAGAAATCATTGATCAAATCCATGATATGGTGATGGATGACAGAAGAGTTAAGGTGCGTGAGATTGCTAGTGCTGTGGGCATCTCGACTGAACGGGTACATAATATTTTGCATAAACATTTGGACATGAGAAAGCTATCCGCAAGATGGGTGCCGCAATTGCTCATGCTTGACCAAAAACGGAATCGTGTGAAGTGTTGCAAGGATGGTTTGCAGCTGTTCCAGAAGAATCCGGAGGACTTTAAGCGTCGTTTCGTCACTGTGGATGAAACATGGATACATTACTATACTCCTGAGACCAAACAACAATCTAAACAATGGGTTACCAAGGGGGAATCTGCACCAAAAAAGGCGAAGACCGTTCCTTCGGTCGGAAATGTTATGGCGACTGTCTTTTGGGATTCGCAAGGGATACTCCTCATCGACTATCTGGAAAAGGGTAAAACTATTACAGATGAATATTATTCATCGTTATTGGACCGTTTGAAAACCGAGCTGCAAGAAAAACGCCCGCGATTCGCCCACAAGAAAGTCCTTTGCCATCACGACAACGCATCAGCACACACCTCAGCAGTTGTGGTCGCAAAATTAATGGAAATAGGATTCCAACTCGTTTCACATCCCCCCTATTCTCCAGACTTGGCTCCCTCGGACTACTATTTGTTCCCCAATTTGAAGAAATGGCTGGCGGGACAAAGATTTTATTCAAACGAGGAGGTGATTGCAGACACTAATGGATATTTTGCAGACTTGGACAAATCCTATTATTCGGAAGGGATCAACAAACTAGAACATCGTTGGACGAAGTGTATAAGCCTAAAAGGAGACTATGTCAAAAAATAAAAAAGGTTTACCCCAAACACATAAGTAGTTTTTATTTTTGCACGGACTTTTCAAACCAGCCTCGTACATTAACCAAAAAGACCCAGATTACATGTAGAAAGACTGGATTTATTTGAATACTTAGCAGAATAGCTAAAGATTTAACTTAAAACTGGACCGATTTGTTAACTCTAAATATAGATCTGGATTAGATAAACGGACATTGAAGTTATTTAATATTTTGGAAGAACTGAAACCTGCCCACTACGCTGAAAATACTATAATGTAGTTAAACTTTTTGATAAAGAAGAGCTTTTATTATTATTACATACGATCCCTACAAGAAATAAAAGTAAGCTTATGATATATTAGATTTCTTTTTTAGCTCTCGCTAATATTTCCGCATTGTTTTTGCATCACTTTTTTAGGGCACATGAAGAAAATAAAACCAAAAATAAGCATAGAAAGAAATATAAATTTACTCGCAACGGAAATTAATCAGTTGATTTTTTTTTTGTTAGGATTGGATTAGAATTCCTCTTGATCATCAGACTTCGGTGGTTCTAGGAATCATCATCATTAGCGTATTCCATCCATAGTCCGATGTAAGCCTCCCCAAGTTGTCTCCAATGAGCACTGTTGTTTGCTTTTTGCATCCAGTCGTGTCCCGCTAATCTTGTTATGTCGTCCGTCCATCTTTTATGTAATCTACCTCTGCATCTTTTATGTTTTTTAGGCCTCCATTCAACTATACGTCGTGTCCATCAGTTATCATTTATCTTTGCGATATGCCCCGCCCAATTCCACCTTAATGTACATATTCGTTGTATTACATCTGTCACTTTTGATCTTCTTTATATCACGATGTTAGGGATGCGATCTTGGAGTCTAATATTTAGCATTCTCCTCTCCCTTGCTCTTTGGGTTACTTGGAGTTTATTTATTATACTTTTATTTAAAGCCCACGTTTCAGTGCCATATGTTACTACCGGCAGTGCAAATTGATCGAATGGAAAAACCCTTTACAATAAAAGCCAGAGTCTTTTATTGTAAAGGGTTTTCCATTAGGAATGTCCGACTTTTGACATATAATAGCGGCCATGTTGGTTGGCAGTTGTTTTTGACATCTGATGTCAGTTGTGTTTAGTAAGGTTTGCCATTCAATCATGAATCGTTTCACGTTAAAAGAACTCTTGGAAATTGTCCAAAATTACTACGCAAATTCGCGTTCAGTTCGCGCTACGCAAAGAGCAATTCAATCAAAACACGGTCGTCATTCTGCTCCAAATGATTGTATAATTATCAAGTTTAAAAGTGAATTTACACTTCACGATAAAAAGGCGCCTCAACGTGTAAGAAACGCTCGCAGTGAAGAGAATATCGCCGTTGTTCGAGCCAGTGTTCGTGAGAATAAAAACGTGTCGATTCCGCGCCATTCTCAAGAGTTGGGCTTATCTCAGACGACAACTTGGCGAATTTTGCGATTGGACTTAGGTTTGCATCCGTATAAGATGGTATTAGTCCAAGAACTAAAGCCTACGGACCATCGTTTGAGCCGGGAATTCGCCGATTGGACTCTGGAGATGATGAAAGCCGACGGCCAATTTCACGAGAAAATCATCTTCTCCGATGAGGCCGCTTTCTGGCTCAATGGCTTCGTTAATAATCAAAATTGCCGTTATTGGAGCGAATCCAATCCACAAGTGATTCATGAGACTCTTTTACATGCCCAAAAAAATCACAGTTTGGTGTGGGTTATGGCACGGAGGCATCATCGGACCTTCTTTCTTTAAAAATGAGGAAGGAGCTACCGTTACTTTGAATAGCGAGCGCTATAACTCGATGCTGCAGGAATATTTCTTCCCAGAATTTGTCGAAATGGACACAGACGACTTTTATTTCCAACAGGATAGCGCACCGCCCCATATTTCCAGTCCAAACATGGCTTTATCGCACCAAGTTCGGTGAATCATTAATTTCATGAAATGGCTCTACAGCATGGCCGCCGAGATCAAGCGATTTAACGCCTTTGGGCTATTTTCTTTGAGGCCACGTTAAATCACAAGTTTACAGCAACAAACCAGCAACTCTTGATGCACTTGAAGCCAATCTTCGTCTTGCCATAGCCGGCGTAAGGCCGGAAATGCTGGTCCGAGTCTTGGAAAATTGGTGTAAGCGGATTCGTGTCTGCAAAAAGAGCCGCTGCGGCCATTTAAGCGATATCTTGTTTAAATCTTAAATGGCATAAAATTTCCCGTTAAATAAAAGTTTCAGACTGAATTTTGCTTAAAAACTCTTTGTTTTATTCAATTTTAAAGTTAGGACGCTCTTAATAAAAAACCCTCTATTTGGGATGTCCAATTTAAATGTAGATTGTAATCTTCCGAACGCAGACAAAGCTAACGAAACTTTTCTATCCAAGTCAGCCTTTAAATTATTTTTTAATATTTCGATTTTTTTTTTTTCTAAATATATGAATGTTTGTACCTTTCTTATCCTTTCACCTTCTTGGTTCTAGAAATACATTTATCTAATCGTGATTCAACATACTGCAATGAGAGGATATTTTCTCCTGGCCCTGTTCGATAGGACTGACATCTGGAAACTGTGGACGTCAATACAGGAGCTCAACTCCATTGTACCGCAATCACTTTATGGCCACTGCCGATTTGTGTTTGCTAGAAAGTGACGTCAACCATGGTGGTGTCCCAAGTTTATTGATAGATGTTTCTAGTGCTGTGTGTAGTACTGTTATGTATTTTTGTGAGTACATTCTGCCCTCACACGCTACAATTTGCAGCTTCATACCGTTATAGGCCGCTGAGTTTAATGGTTGGTACTGTGCACTCTGGCTTAAACTTCTCGCCTAGCCTGCTCCTAACAAAGCACAGTGTCTCGACTAGTACAAGCTAGCGGGACAATATTATTTCTTCACTTATTTCAATTGTTTATGTATATTCCAGGTATCTTAAGCTATTTTAAGAGAAAAAAAAGTTGAAAAATGTGTACTGTATGTGTATTAATCGAAATATGTAGCTGCAAGACGGAAGTGGTTTTACTAATGTGTGTTATTTGTTCACTATTGTCGCTAATTGTTCTTTAATTAGCTACATACGTCTACCTACTCATTATGTGTGAAAAGCACAATCATGTTTGTTTACAAAGAAATTTCTAGGAAAAAAATAAAAAATCATAATGATAGTACCCACATTTATTAATTTACAAAATATTATTTCTTTTAAAATAAATTAGTACATTAACAGTATCTATATATCAATTATTTACAATAACAAGGTGTATAAGTAAAAGAAATATAATATTAAATAACTTATATACTAAGGCATGAATTATAAGCAACTACAACGCACAATAAAATAAGAATAATAATTACAATAAAAAAATACTAAACCTACTAATCACCATCAGATGAGTCGTCATCACCGCTCTCCCCATTCAGTAGAATATTCAGAGAGTAAATAATCCTCCTCATTTAATTCGTGATGATGACTTACTGATGGTGTTTCGGATGGCAAGGGTTGGCGACTTGAGCCTATTCTACAAGTACTTTCATGGAAAGTGTTCGAAGGATGTGGCCCGTTTAATTCCTCCCAGAGCGGTGCATATTAGAGGTACGCGTCGCGCTAATGCTTCACATCCGTATGAGGTTCAGCTTGTTACTCCTCGTACAACGCTTTTCAAGCAGTCTTTTATATGGAGAACATCATACCTTTGGAATGGTTTACCCAGGACTGTGTTTCCCATCGAGTACAATCTACAGCGATTCAAGAACAACGTGAATCGCTTTCTCCGCACACGTGTCGCTCCTGTAGCGCTTTAGGGACTTCCCTGTAGCACGTGTGCTAGACCCATAAAAAAAAAAAAAAATCAACTGCAGAACCTCCGATGGCAAAGAAGTAAATTTTCTTCGCGGTAATTCTCTATACGAGTTGATAACAGGATCAGACGCAATTAAAAGCATTCTCAAAAGTTCTGTATTTGTGGCAATACGTGACCGCTTCCTGGTGTGCCGTTCACGGAATCTACGACAGTCTTTATTTCTCGCCTCCTGGGCTTCTTCGGAGAGTTGTCCAATGGGAAGAAGAAAATAATTTATAACTTCCGCGCTGTGTACAAGAATTTTATGCACGGTAACGGGCATGGAATACCACCAATACAGATCAAGGTATAATTTTCTAGTATCAACACAAAACTTTTCGAATTCTATATAATTTATGTCATATCCCGATGACAAAGTTCTTAAAATTACGTGAAATCTACGAATAAGGTTTACGTCTAATCCTGTAATTTCGCTGCTCAATTCAGCTTTGGAAAAAAATCTACGTGCTCTGTTTCCATCGTTTGTGTTACCATACCCAGGTTTTGGTTTATCTACAATGAGACCCATACGATCTTTAAACACTTTTTGTATCTCTTGTGAGCCTTGCTTCACAATAGCTTTGTCGTTATCTCCCCTGACTTGCCACTTTTTTATTTGTAAACGATAGCTGATGTGAAGCAAACATTCAAACGTGCGGATCCATGCATGTAAAGTAGATAAACCAAATGCAAGGCGTTCTTCGTTGCTGGGATATTTCTTTGACTCCTCGTTCATAGTAGACGGGGTGGCACCGCAAATATTACACTTTTTGTGTTGAACTTGTATCTGTTAAGGCATTCCACACTTTGCCATCAGTCATTGTCAACAACAAATCGTGTTTAACAGACATTTGAGATCCAGCAACGTTACTTAATGTTGGAAGAAGCTGACTTACTTCATCTAAAATTTTAGACGTTTCTTCTTTCGTAAACTCTTTTGTCTCCTTGGCAAAAAATAAACTTAATAGGACGGCAATATAAAGTAGAAGACGGTCTTGGATTTTGCCAGATCACAGTTTCGCCATCAAGCAGTCTCAAAGGGACAAATGAGTATCGCGACGTTATGGATCTGTTTAGCAACACTTCGATGCCCTTTTTTTCGAGTAGCTAACTCAGCTGCCGTAATAAGCTCACTTGCACTTCGCGATTCCAAAAGATCTTCTACTCTCCATCTCTTCGTTTTCGTTGATGAGTCTTCAAATGATTTTCTGGGTCGCCCTACGGAAAGAGCCGCTGATGATGTTGAAGTGCACGGCTGGTTAACACACATCTTTATTCCGGATCCCTCTAACCAATCTTTATGTTTGATTAGAAACATTTCTTTGTTACACTTTAAAGAAGTCCACTTTTGATTGAATTTTGCTGAAAGGCTTGATATTTTTCATTTTGAGTCGTTTTAGAGAATCGTCAGAAACATCAGACATATTGAATTTTTCACTTATATAATAAAAAATGCCACTGTTTCGTTTAGTTTTGTCATGGTTTAGCCATTCTTCAAAAAACTCCATTTTCGTCATAGTCACGACTCGTTCTGAAAAAAATAAAATAATTTTACTTTCGGGCCTTTTCGGGGTCTATAATATATATGAATCTGTGCCTGAATGTTGTAGGTATTACATATAGAAAAAATCTAGGTGGATATATGTGGATAAAAAAAGTTGCTACTTTTAAAGTTTACAATTAATGTAAAATTTGCTGGATTTATCTATACATTTACAAATTGATATTACACCAAAAGTATACATATTTTTTATAAAAAATATAAGTCATAATAGAGTACATACCTTCAACAGAATATTCCATCACAAAAAACTCGTTTCAGTTTGCTACCAATTTTAAAATATGTTATCACAAGTGTGCATAAAATGCAACTGATTTGCAAATGAAAATGACCTCTCTTATAAGGGTTACTTTGACCCCCTGATAAGATACCTTTATGAGGTGATAAACAAATTAATTCTTGGAATTTGTTAAATGGGGGTTCCTGGAAATTCCGTCATGAATATTGTCCCGCTAGCATGTTCTTGCCGAATCACTGTGCATAGGTAGCATCGGCAGTACCAAATACCTGAATTTGTTAGTTTATTCTAAATATATTTCAAGTAAAAATTGAAGTTAATAACCAGTATATACCACAAAGTTAGACTCGTTCAACCGCACAATATTGAACCAATCTTTCTTTGTGAAATGACTATTCTTTGGGGCCCATTGTAAGCGCACTTTTTTATTTTATTTTTTAGAAAGCCGTGGTTTCTTTCTTGCTTTGCAGGTTTTGAGCCCGGCTGCTTGAAGTCTTCTTCTACCTACTCTGACTAATATATGAACTCCCTTGCTTCCTAATTGATCTACAGCTAGCTGAGAAGGAGTTTTCCTCTGATTTTGTAAAGAAGCACGTGACAAATTACGCTATAGTTATAGTATATTCGTTCAGAAATTTATTTTATTTTTTATTTAAACGTGAAGGCTCTCTAATGAATAGACGCAGCTAGCGACAAGAGAAAAAGTACATGACCTCGATTTTTTTTTACAGAGTCACAACCGCCGCAGGAACCTATGCCTGTAGATGAAATCAAACCAATGACTACGTTGGAAGAGTTACAGTCGTGGCTGCACGATAGAGCGCCCATAAGCAATCAACAGTTGAGGAATCTCTGCATAACCATGGATGATTTTGGGAAAGTAAGTTTTGATTTAAAATTCAATCTTCATCGAATAAATGACATAGAATAGGTCAGGTAAAAGTAAAAAAATGACCAGAAAATTTGAAAGAATTATGTGTGTTCTGGTTAATTTTTATAAATATATTTATATTTTACTCCGAAAATTTGATGTCTACATGAAATTGAGCTTTACCTTTAGTAAATAAATAAACAAATCATATAATTAATTTGTAGGCTTTAAAAAAAGTACAACCATCTGCTAAAAGAGAAGGTTTCGCCACAATTCCAGACACCACATGGGACGATGTCGGCTCACTAAGGGATGTTAGGGAAGAGTTGCAAATGGCAATCTTGGTAAGAAAATATCGACAAGATAAGAAAATATATTAAGGGAACATTACACTTTCTCGGTCGAAAATTTTAATAATTTTTATGGGGCTGATAAATTAATAAAAAAAAAAACATTTTTTGAGTCCGTAATTTTCCTGACATACGAGGCTGGTTTGAAAAGTCCGTGCAAAAATAAAAACTACTTATGTGTTTGGGGTAAACCTTTTTTATTTTTCGACATAGTCTCCTTTTAGGCTTATACACTTCGTCCAACGATGTTCTAGTTTCCGAATAATAGGATTTGTCCAAGTCTGCAAAATATCCATTAGTGTCTGCAATCACCTCCTCGTTTGAATAAAATCTTTGTCCCGCCAGCCATTTCTTCAAATTGGGGAACAAATAGTAGTCCGAGGGAGCCAAGTCTGGAGAATAGGGGGGATGTGAAACGAGTTGGAATCTTATTTCCATTAATTTTGCGACCACAACTGCTGAGGTGTGTGCTGGTGCGTTGTCGTGATGGAAAAGGACTTTCTTGTGGGCCAATCGCGGGCGTTTTTCTTGCAGCTCGGTTTTCAAACGGTCCAATAACGATGAATAATATTCACCTGTAATAGTTTTAAACCCTTTTCCAGATAGTCGATGAGGATTATCCCTTGCGAGTCCCAAAAGACAGTCGCCATAACCTTTCCGGCCGAAGGAACGGTCTTCGCCTTTTTTGGTGCAGATTCCCCCTTGGTAACCCATTGTTTAGATTGTTGTTTGGTCTCAGGAGTATAGTAATGTATCCATGTTTCATCCACAGTGACGAAACGACGCTTAAAGTCCTCCGGATTCTTCTGGAACAGCTGCAAACCATCCTTGCAACACTTCACACGATTCCGTTTTTGGTCAAGCGTGAGCAATCGCGGCACTCATCTTGCGGATAGCTTTCTCATGTCCAAATGTTTATGCAAATATTATGTACCCGTTCAGTCGAGATGCCCACAGGACTAGCAATCTCACGCACCTTAACTCTTCTGTGATCCATCACCATATCATGGATTTGATCAATGATTTCTGGAGTCGTAACCTCCACAGGCCGTCCAGAACGTTCAGCGTCACTTGTGCCCATATGGCCAGTTCGAAAATTTTGAAACCAATTATAGACTGTTCTAATCGAATGTGCAGAGTCACCATAATGTTTATCAAGCTTCTCTTTAGTCTCCTGAGGCGTTTTGCCTTTCATAAAGTAATGTTTAATCACCACACGAAATTATTTTTCGTCCATTTCTTGAAAATCACTCGACTTCCTTGATTCACACGACGAATGCCAAACACAAAGAAATAGACCAATATGGCTGAAACTTGGTGTGCGTTCATTCAAGAGATGCTACTAACTAAACATGACCTCGATACGCGCCGGTGGTGCCATCTCTCGGACTTTGCACGGACTTTTCAAACAAGCCTCGTATATTTTAAGACTTCAAATACAAGAAAAAGAAATTTACATAATTTTTTAAATGATTTTTTATAGAGGTTTTTTGCAGCCTTATGGAAGCCATTTTAAAAAATTTTGATCTGGTGGCGTGCATGATTGCGGCCCACTGGAGCGTCTGAAAAAAACTCCTTAGGAAAAGTATGACTATGGCCCCAGTATAGACTACAATTATTTTGTTTGAGCAAAAATTCACAAAATGGTGGACCTCCAAAGTTGGTGGTCTCAAACATAGCATTCTTTTTCGTAAAAAAGCATTAAAAATTCAGGAAAATATTAATGAATCTTTTTTATTGTAGTTTATACTGGGGCTATTGTTGTGTAGAAGAACATATTAAAGTTTCAGACCGATCGGTTAAATGGTTTTTAAGTTATCGTGCACGCCGATTACAAAAACGTTGCCTTGAGAATAACGCGTTTACAGTTTTGACAAACGAATTTTCACATATAAAATCTACTTACGTTCAATCATCTATGCCTGCTGCATACAAAATTCCTTCCGATTCCTCATACGCCTCGTTCCCAAGTGTTTTTTCGTCTATCCTTGCGATTCTGGCCTCGCTGGCGGGATCGGTGAGGTTGCGTTCGGCATCCCTGATGCGCGCTTCATCACGCTTCCAGGCGAGCTCAGCGGCTGCAGGTCCGATTGTCGTTCCCATAACCTCCATAATTTTTAATACTGTAGTGAAACGTTCATTAAAAATACACGCAGATGTATAAGTAGCAATTTCAATGATCTTTTTACCACAAAAAATATGTTTTGGGGCTAAGTGCAAGAATTGAATGATTAATTGTTATCTTGTGTGTTATTTCCCCAAACTACCGCTTCAAAAAATCGTCTACCCTCAAATCTTCATAAATAGATTTCAGAACTTGTTGAATATCATCATTCAGAGGAGTTAGGTGCTTCAAATCACCCAAAGTACCTGCAGCTTCATGCTTTCGCCACTTACACCACGATTCAGCTCCAGGAGGGCAATACGTATATCGTGGCCTTTCGTCAGTTAAAATTTTATTGTAAAATGTGGACCAAATTTCTTTTTTCATTTCTTCCTCTGAATCTGGGTGACGTCGAATAGCTAAGTCCTAATTAAAGTGATAACTCCTGCATTAATTTATTAGTTAGATGAATTTTTTTCAGTTCAGATTTCCTTTTTCGGCGTTCGATTTTCTTTTTTAGCTAGCTTCCTTGTTTGCGTTAATACCTTTTTGGCTTCTTTTACTCTTCTATACATTCAGTTTTTTAACGTGCAAGACACATTCTTCTTTTCTATAACAAAATCATCTCCAGAAAGCTGCACCTCTAAAATTGAAGTGAAGGTTTTGGTGTCCCCGTTACCGATGTAATACTTTGTACTTTGCGTCGTGAAAGTTTTCCGATCGCTGAAACATCTCGAGAACACCGTCGACCTCCATCTTTCCGGCGCTTTCTTTATGATTTTGCTGAACAATGCTCTTCATGCTCGTCCCAAAATGCCTCAAATTCGGCAGTATTTTCTTTTCCTTTCTATTTTCGAGAAGCGTGACAATAACTTGATTTTAGAATAACGTCTAAAATCTTATTACTATATTTACCAATAAGAGACACAATGCCCAAAAGAGACGTAAATCCACGTTTTGCCCATGATTCGTCACCTGATACCGATAATTCATTTTCTTTATTCCAAGCTTGTTGTTTTAAAAAAGCCCGTTCCTAAATCCATCAGGCCGCAAAAATTGTTCACTCCAGCTATTCCACAGCCGAGTGGCACATTACAAAAATGAAACGTCTATTAATTTCATATGATTTCCCAATTTAGAGGCTAGAGTCAATGAGTGTATCGCCGCATTCACACACAACACAAAGCTTAAAACCTACTCCTCTTCCGTCTTATTTGAAAAATTTCACGTCTCCATCACAAACTTTGCATTTCAACTTTTGTTGTAAAGTTTTTAAAAACATTAACCAAAAGTCGGATCTTGGACTCAAATCAGAAGTTTCCACAATTTTTTCTGCAGATGTACTGGCAAAATTAGAATTACTTTCATCTGAAAAATCGATTACCATAAAACTGTCTTTTAAGTGGTCTGCACACTCGCTTCGAAGTAAATTTCCCGTATTTTTCATCCATTTTGCACAATATTAGCCGAGACGTTTAATGAGTTATAAAGGGTGATTCATTTAGAGGTACTTTTTTTTAAATAAAAAAAAAATGAATAAAAACAATTTTATTTTATAATCTTTATTATCATATAAAAGAACCATTCTTTACAATTATTTCTTAAAGATAATTTCTTTCAAATGTTGTCCGCGACTACGGTTAACAACGTCCATTCTGAAGTTCCAATTTTCAATGACGCGTGTGAGTATTTCGAGTGGTGTTTGGCCAATGACTCGAGTAATATTGGCCTCCAATGCCTCAATTGTAGCTGGCTTATCCATGTAGACTTTGGACTTTACATAGCCCCAAAGGAAAAAGTCAAGAGGTGTGATGTCACATGATCTAGCCGGCCAATTCACTGGTCCAAAGCGTGAAATGATCTGTTCGCCGAATTGCTCTCGCAGTAAAGCCATGGTTTCACGGGCTGTATGGCAAGTGGCGCCATCTTGTTGGAACCAAATTTCGTCGAGACCACGGGCTTCAATTTCTGGCATCAAATAGTCTGTTATCATGGCGCGATAACGGTCACCATTCACAGTAACATTCCGGCCGGCCTCTGTTTTGAAGAAATATGGACCGATTATTCCACCGGCCCATAAACCACACCAAACAGTTGTTTTTTCTGGATTTAATGGCAGCTCTTGAACCTCTTCAGGTTGTTCATCACCCCAAATACGTGCATTTTGTTTATTCACGAACCCATTAAGCCAAAAATGGGCCTCATCGGTGAACAAAATTTTTCTCGAAAACAGTGGATCTTCTTCTGCAAGCTTGTCAAGAGCCCAACGACTAAAACGGAAACGATTCGGAAGGTCGATCGGCTTCAGTTGTTGCACTAGTTGAATTTTGTATGCTTTTAAAGAAAGATCCTTACGTAAAATACGCCAAGTTGTTGAACATGACAGGCCAAGCTGTTGAGAACGGCGACGAATCGACACTTCACGGTCTTCGCGTACACTCTCCGCTACCGCCCCTATATTTTCTTCACTACGTGCTGGATGTGGTCTATTCGGTCGAGCATTATCCAATAATGAAAATTGGGTCTCAAACTTATTGGTGGTAGAGAGAATTGTGCGTTCGGTAGGCCGATTATGTGGACCATAAGTTGCTCTAAGCGCCCGATACACATTCCTCGTAGAACGCCCATTTTCGTAATAAAGTTGAACAATTTGTAGACGCTGCGCCGGGCTAAGTCTTTCCATTATGAATTGTCAAACACTACTGAACAGGAATGCCACTTCAGTTGACACGACGCGTGCGCAATCTGCAATTAAATCCCCATCACAAAAAAGTACCTCTAAAATGAATCACCCTTTATTAACCCTGCGAGGGATATTTTCGAACTGAGCACGTCAGCGTACCGTTTGCTTTGGAGCTACAGTTTTGCCTCAAACTGAAAATACCCATTATAGTTTGTTACCTGCTTCTGTCTTTCTTAGAATCATAAAAGTAGCAGCACATGTTTGGCGCAAGTAGAGCAAAACCTTTGTAAACGGCCAAAAGGTAAGTTGGCATGCCTCGCGGTCGATTTGGCTTGCCTTACACTTGGCGCTATAATCGTCTATAACGTCGAAAGTATTTGCAATTTTCCTCTGAAATTTTCAGAGAATATTATTGAAATATAATACTTTCCAATAGAATACTTTCTAAAAAGTCGATTTTTTTTCCGACCCGAGAAAGTGTAATGTTCCCTTAAGTTTGATTTTCCGACATATTTATGTAGGTCTCTTGATTGTTGATGTTTTAAAACCTGTTTTAAACAATTAGTAACTCACTACACAACAATTATCACCACCATACCAAACACTTTATTTTTGCGCTCGACGCGCACGTGACTCAGCAAATTATTACACTTGATGATTCTAACATGGTTAGCGAAACGCCTCTCGAGTGGTTAGTGTAGTAGTGATAACTGTTGTGTAGTGTCATTGTGACAAGGATTCCAAAGTACCAATGTAATTGTTAAATTATTTATTGAATATGGGGCATTATTCAAGTCAATATTTTTACTTTTAGGCTCCGGTAAGACACTCTGAAACAATTTGAATCGTTGGGACTTAACATACCGGCAGGAGTGTTACTGTGTGGACCACCTGGATGCGGTAAAAACACTTCTAGCTAAGGCCATAGCAAATGAGGCAGGAATCAATTTTATTTCAGTTAAAGGACCTGAATTACTTAATATGGTAAGATGTGGTGACGTGCATTTTTAAATAACTGAATTTCAAACGGCTCCTATATATTCTGGTAGTTCTGATGTTAATGCAGTGGCATCAGTTATGAGTAGGGGCACACTGGTCAGTTTGATGGTTTCTTGGACCGTATTAACACGTAAGCTGAAAAGTTTTTGGTCTGACACATAGATGTCGCCCTTTTTATGATTTTTAGAAGTACCAACCTTCAAAGGATACGTGTCAAAATTTCATGACATTTCGACGATTAGTTTTACAAGTTATAGTGGTTTTAGTGACGCTACTTTTGATATTTTGAAAACAATGGGAAAAAAAATCGAATTTCGCGTGTTGATTAAACACTGTTTTTTTGGTGGGAAAAAATACCGTTCAAATAAAGCAATGGCTTGATAAGTGATACGGGAACTCTGCCCCTGGAAAATCACTCATCATTTATTGGTATGCTGAATTTAAACGCGGTCGTACAAAAACAAATGATGCTAAACGCTCTGGATGCCCGAATGAGGTGGTTACACCGGAAAACATCAAAAAAATCCACAAAATTGTTTTGGATGGCCGTAAAATGAAATTGCATGAGATAGCCGACACCCTAAAGGTATCAAAAGAACGTGTTGGTCTTATTTTGCATGAACTTTTGGGCATAGGAAAGCTCTGTTCGAAATGGGTACCGCGTTTGCACACAGTGGACCAAAAACAACAACGTGTTGATAGTTCTGAGCGCTGTTTGGACCTGTTTAAGCGCAATAAAAAGGATTTTTTCATGCGATATGTGATAATGGATGAAACATGGATCCATCACCACACACCAAATCAAATCGGCACTCGGCTGAGTGGACAGCAGGCGGTGAAAGTCGTACAAAACTACCAAAAACACAACAGTCGGCTGGGAAGGTTTTGTCCTCTGTATTTTGAGATGAGCATGGAATAATTTTCATCGACTATGCTGAGAAGGGAAAAAAACCATCAATAGCGAATATTATATAAAGTTGTTGGTGGGTTTAAAGGCAGAAATCGCAAAGAAACGGCCCCAAATGAACAAGAAACAAGTGCTCTTTCATCAAGACAATGCACCGTATCACAAGTCAATAGTTACGATGGCAAAATTGCATGAACTGAAGTTCGAATTGTTTCCTCCTCAACCGTATTCTCCAGATTTGGCCCCCAGCGACTATTATCGATTCGCAGACCTCAAAAAATGCTCGCGGGAAAAAGATTTGATTCCAATGAAGACGTTATCGCCGAAACTGAGGCCTATTTTGAAGGCAAAGACAAATCCTTCTACAAGAAAGGTATAGAAATGAGAGAAAAGCGTTGGACTGATTGTATCGCTCTTGAAGAAGTCTATATTGATGAATAAAGTTGAATTTTGCAAAAAAATGGTGTTTTAAGTAACTAGACCAAAAACTTTCTCTACTTGTTAAATATCTCTGAGCCCCTTTCTCTGTTTATTTTTTTTTTGTGATTACTTTCTCGCGTAAAGTACCTATTATTTAAGGTATCGGTATCGAGTTCTGATGACTGACTGATACAAAACTTGGTATGAGGAAGCCAAATTTAAAATTTATTTGAGAACCGCTTGTTTGTATACTTTATTAGCATTATTTTTATCTTTTACCATCAAGATCGTTTTATAATGTGTTTTTTCTTTTTTAGTACGTTGGTGAAAGTGAACGAGCAGTGAGGGTGTGCTTCGAAAGGGCGAGAAATTCCGCTCCTTGCGTCATATTTTTTGACGAGTTGGATGCGCTCTGTCCAAAAAGGTCAGATTCCAGAGAGGTAACGTTAACTTTTTGTAATTTAGTTATTTCAAACATTTAATTTTTAAAAAATTTTATTTGGAAAATATATGGAGAGGGGTTTCCTTCTGCCATTGATCTGTGTCTTATATTATGAGTATTGGTAACTAGTTAGCCTAGAGTACTTTCCATGGTCAAAAACAAATCCTGTTGATGGAGATAGTAGTTTGCCATTGGCTTTATACAGTCTGTCAAGTAAGAACGAGAACAATTTTTGCCATCAATTTATTCTTTGGTGTTCTAATAACTGCGCAATTACCTTAGTAAATTGTCTAATCGCCTCTTGCATCAATAATCGCCTGACATCTTCGAGGCATGCTGTCGACGAGATTTTCTGCATACTTTGCAAAATGAAGCTTCATCGGAAAAATTACATTGCTCCAGTTTCGAAGATGAGTGCGAATCGTGTCATACGATATACCCAAACCTTTCTACTTTAGTTTTTGCGCCCCTTGGCGCAAAGTTAATTGAGAATTTGGGGAAAAAACATGTTAAAAATCGTTTTTTTTTTCGTCCTTGTACGACAATTTTACTCTCAAACCCCGTTCTGGTAGATTGTCAACATTTTTTAACTGAGAGTATCGTTTCACCCACTTGCTAACGAATGCCCTCAACTTATCCATATACCTAGCAGCCTCTTCCTCTGTAATTATCCAAAAAATCCAAAAAAAGGTGACATTTTTGGATTTTTTTGCATAATTACAGAGGAACATAGCCTCAAAGCGCGAGACGTTCGATAATGTACTATTTAATCATAAATAAGGTAAGAAATGAATCTTTTTCTTCTTGTCAACCGAAGTTTGTCCACTCCTGGACTCTTCTAATCTCTTCCATGCTTCCCTATTTTGTGCCACATTTAACCACTGCTTGCCCGCTACTACTTTTATATCAACAACCCATTGTTTCTGTGCACTTCCACGCCTCTTCCTGTTTCTCTGGGTCTCCATACAGTGACCCTATATATCCATCTGTCTAGGGATGATCTAGCCACATGACCCACTCATCACCACTTCATCTTTGCCGCCTTCAGAGCTATGTCATCGACTTTGTTTCGTCTCCTTATCTGCTCGTTATGAATTGTATCTCTAAGGGGGATACCAAGTATGCTTTTTTTCATAGCTCTCTGTGAAGTTATGAGCTTTTTAGCAAATGATTTAGTGAGGCACATTGTTTCCAGTCCATATGTGCTGACAGATATGACACAGTTATTGTAGACTTTAGTTTTTATGTTTATGGGTATTGTAGTATTTTTTAAGATATGTCCTAATTTTCCAAAAACTGCCCATGCTAGCCCTATTCACCTGGTAATTTCTGCATGCTGGTTCTCCTTTCCGATTTTATTATTGTGACCTAAATAGATATACTCGTCGACGCGTTCTATGGAGTTATTTCCTATCTGTATGTTGGTATTTTCAGGGCTCATTAATTTAGTTTTTTTAAAATTCATTGTAAGACCTACCCCTGCAAAGACCACAGTCTGCTGGTTTAACATTTCCTGTAGCTCATTGGTGTTTTTAGGTATCATGACTATGTCGTCTGCAAACCTAAGGTGACTCAGTCTAGTGCCGTCAATGTTGATGCCCTTCTCATCCCAATTTAACTCCTTAAAGACGCCTTTAAGGGCCAGCGTAAATAATTGAAGTGAGATAGTATCTCCTTGTCACACTCTTTTTAATGGTATGTTGTTAGTGACAGTTGTTTCGTCAGTTTTAATATGTATAGATGCTTCTTTATAGATGTTCTCTGTTATTTTTATATATCTGGGGGGGGGGGACTTTAGAACGGACCGGATTTCAACAGTATCAAATGCCTTATGAAAATTAATGGAGGCTAAATGTATTGGTACCTTATATTCTCTGCATTTCTCTATTCCAGTACGTACTAAATCCCTTTCTGAAGCCTGCCTGTTCCATAGATTGGTAGAAATCTAGTTTTGCTGTTAAGCGATTTATTAAGCATTTAGTGAAGAGCTTATACAGTGTGTCCCTAAAAATTGTATACATTTGGAGAAAAAGTTTATCTTATATTAAGTTGAGAATGTGTAATCAATCATCACTCCTGATGAAGCTAACATGGTTAGCGAAACGCGCGTCGAGTGCAAAAATAAAGTGTTTGGTGTAGTGGTGATATATACTGAGGTTTATCTTATATATTACAAAAAATCCATAATCAAGCATCAAAAGTTTAAAATATTTGATAGTATAGAGGGAAAATTAAAAATAATGATTTATAATGAAGAATAAAGTGTGTTTAAATTTAAATACAGAGCAAAATTATTAATTGAAAATGTTAATAGGAACTAAAAAATTATGTTCACGTTTAGATTTGTGGCCTTCCTAGTTAAAAATTCAAGAAAACTCCAGTAACCACGTTAGTCATCATCATCATCATCATCATCCATTCTTTATAGCGTTGTACGCCTTTTGGTCCCTTTTCTCCAGTCCTCTCCAATTTCCCAGTCTCCGTGGCTTAGATTCCTCGCTGACATACTTCTTTCTATTCCTTCTATCCATGTTGTTTTTGGGCGCCCTCTTTTTCTCTTTTACCAGTTTTTGATCAGCTTCGGGAGTCTTTCGTCGCTCATCCTCTCCATTCTAGTTGTTTCCTTTCAATTCCTTGTATTATATCCTCCTCCACTTCCATTATTTCTAGAATCGTTTTATTTGGGACTTTGTCACGGCGTGATTTTCCTGCCGATCTGCGCCAGTAGTCCATTTCCAATAGTCGTAGTTTCCGCTGTGAAGTTTGACTCATTTGCCATGCTTCACTGCCGTAGAGTACTATTTTTTTTTTTTTTTTTTTTTTTTTTTTTTATTGGGTCTAGCACACGTGCTACAGGGAAGTCCCTAAAGCGCTACAGGAGCGACACGTGTGCGGAGAAAGCGATTCACGTTGTTCTTGAATCGCTGTAGATTGTACTCGATGGGAAACACAGTCCTGGGTAAACCATTCCAAAGGTATGATATTCTCCATATAAAAGACTGCTTGAAAAGCGTTGTACGAGGAGTAACAAGCTGAACCTCATACGGATGTGAAGCATTAGCGCGACGTGTACTTCTAATATGCACCGCTCTGGGAGGAATTAAACGGGCCACATCTTTCGAACACTTTCCATGAAAGTACTTGTAGAATAGGCTCAAGTCGCCAACCGTTCTTCGATGTTCCAGCGAATCAAGGCCGTCGGTCAGTTCCGGGTGTCCAATCAGACGAACAGCTCTTCTCTGGATAGAATCCAACAAATGCAGTGTATGTTTGGGAGCGGAGCTCCAAAACATGGGAGCAGTATTCCATAGTTGGTCGAATTTGAGCTTTGTAAAGAATTAACAGTTGTTGTGGAGTGTAAAGCTTTCTGGTTCGAAACAATATTCCCAACTTTTGAGAAGCTCTTCTTGCTATGCCTGCAACATGTTCATGCCAGGACATATTTGCTCCCAAATTAACGCCTAACAGATTGAGTGACGATGTTAGAGGGATGGAGTGCCCCGACATAACTATGTCGGGTTCTGCAACGTTAACTTTTTTAGAAAAAAAACTGCTGCCTGGGTTTTTGTAGCGTTAAATTCCACTTGGTTATTGCCACCCCAAGATAGAATTTCTTCCAGGTCTTTGTTAAGTTGAATGACTTCCTGCTGTCTGCGGATATTCGTCTGAGTAGTCGATGTCCGAGCGTTCAAAGTGAACGAAGAGATAAGTGTACTGTCATCTGCAAAGCTGTAGATTGGATTCTCGGTCTTTTCCAGCAGATCGTTAATATAAATGAGGAAGAGAGTAGGAGACAGTATGGAACCTTGGGGCACACCGGCGTTGATAGTGAAGGTGTTAGAAAGAAATCCGTCAACTGCCACTCGTAAAGAACGCTCTCTGAGGAAACATGAGAGCCACAAACAGAACTTTTCAGACATACCATAAGAACGTAGCTTAGCCAACAGCCCATCGTGCCAAACACGGTCAAATGCCTTGGATATGTCAAGAGCAACCGCTCGAGATTCCCCAAAGTGTTCAATTGCGTTGTTCCAAACATGTGTTACATAAGTCAGAAGATCTCCTGTTGATCTATTTTTACGAAAGCCATATTGGTGATCACTAATAATGTTGAATCCTTCAAGATATTTTAGAAGATGCTGATTGATAGCCTTTTCCATGACTTTCGATATTATTGAGAGTAGTGCGATTGGTCGGTAGTTATTTGGCAAGGTCTTCTTGCCTTTTTTAGGTATCGGCTAAACTGTGGAACATTTCCAGCAGGAAGGAAATATTCCCTTTCTGTAGGATAGGTTGAAAAGTCTACAGAAAACTGGTGTTAGTTCCCTCGCACAGTTCTTGAGAACTATGGCAGGTATTCCGTCAGCGCCTGAAGCCTTTTTGGTGTCTAGCTTCATCAAAATACGTTTTATGATACGCTGTCTGAAGACAATATCGGGCATCCTTGACTGCACTATGGGAATAGTAGGTGGTGTATTTCCTTGGAAATCGACAGTAGAATGTGAAGCAAAGAGTTCAGCCAACAAGTTAGCTTTCTCAACAGGTGTCGTTGCAATAGAATTATCTGGCCGTGTGAGTGGCGGTATGGTGGATTTGGTGAAATTTTGACTAACTGCCTTAGCGACTGACCAAAAGGACCTGGAATTGCCGGGACAAGCGAGAAGTTTGTTTCTAATCCGTTGATTGTGTACCTCCTTGGTTTCGTCGATAATTTCTTTGCATCTGTTCCTGGCACGAACAAAGATGTTACGATTTATGGTGTTAGGATCTTCACGCCACTGTCGGTATGCAAGATGTTTAGAAGCAACAGCTTCTTTGCATTTTAGATCAAACCAAGGCTTGCCGTTGGAAGGGCATTTCTTCGAAAAAGGGATGTAAGCATCCATACCGGCCAAAATAACATCGGAAACCTCCCTGGCGCAGTCAGATGGGTCGTCGGATCGAAAACAAACGTCCAACCAAGGGAAAGTTCGAAAATATTCCATGAGATCTTCCATTTAGCAGATTTGTAGTGCCAAATCTTGCGCGGTTTGGGCGCCTCTCTGTCACTGATTGGTAGAATACTCGATGTCGAAAGTAGTTTATGGTCGGAAGAACCTAACGGTGGATTTACGCTGACCGTGTAAATCTCCGGATTGGTGGTTAAAAACAGATCAAGAAGACTGGCGAACTCTCCGTCTCGATCAGGGATCCGTGTTGGTTCATCAATAAGCTGAGTCAAGCCACAACTGATTGAAAATGATTCGGCTTCACGACCTTGTTCGTCGGTAGTATTTGAATATTTAAGCCAGTTGATGTTGTGGACATTAAAGTCGCCCAGGATGGCAATTTCGGCATTTGGATAGTTAATTTGTAAATGATCTATGGTGTCTGCAAGAGAAGCGAAAAGTGTTCTAAAGTTTGTATCACTTGGTGGTCGATAGAGGATACAGACGAACCTTGTGGTTGGTTGAGTCGTTTTTTTTAACCACATAACATCAAAGTTTGGGGGCTCCAGAGCCTGTTCTCGTTGGCAAGAGAGGTCGCTTCTGACATAAAGACAGATTCCAAAGTTACGCCTAAATCGGGAATAGAAATCGTACTCAGGATAAAGATAGTTTACTGTGCTGGTCGATGAACTGACCTTAGTTTCACAGAGAGCGAGTACATGAGGTTTATTTGATTGCAGGTGTTGGTGCACTGAATTTATGTTCGAATTTAAACCTCGTATGTTGCAAAAATCCATTTTAAAATTCTGTTCTCTGCATGTCGACGCCCCCTGAACCAGCCCCCACCCGGAGATCCGAACGGGGGGCTATTTTATCTCCGGAATTTTTTGTATCCAGGTGCCTCATCATGCTATTTGGTCCCACAGTCCGGGACATCGGCACAGCCACGAAACGTTAAGCAACTATACTCCTTAGAATAGTGTTATACAAGAGTTTTTTGTTTTGTTTTGATATATGTTTTCCCCACAGAATCGAGTTTAGACACCCAATGGCCTTCTTCCCCTCTACAATACGGTGTTCAATTTCTGGTTCAGTCCGTCCGTTGCTTGTAATTTTTGTACCCAGATATGTATATTCTGTGCATGGTCCGATTTGAATGTGGTCTTCTATCTGGAGAACCGATGTTTCCTCCTTTCCTACACACACGTACTTTGTCTTTTCCTGGTTTACTATCAGGCCCCATGTTTCATATTCTTTTAGCAGTTTCCTTGTCATTAATTCCAGGTCCTCTTTATCTGATGCGAGCACCACCTGATCGTCTGCGAAGTGTAACGTATACAGCGTGATGTCGTCATTAAGCTCGATACCCATTCCTTCGCATGATCTCCTCCATTCTTTCAACGCTTTGTCTATGTAGATATTAAATAATGTAGGCGAGAGGCAACATCCTTGTCGTAGTCCTTTTTAACTGGAAAGCTTTCTGACAACTGGTCTTTTAGTTTTATTTTTGCTCTTTGATCTCTGTATAGCTGCTGGATGGCTTTTATTATTGTAATATTTATTCTAGTACCTTCTAGTACTTGCGATAGTCTATTTAGAGGGATCGTATCATATGCTTTGGATAGATCAACAAAGAGAAGGTGTGATTCTCTGTTTGTTGCTACCCTTTTTCGTGCAGCTGAGTAATTGTGAAAATATGATCTACACACGATCTGCCCGTCCTAAAACCTGCTTGCTGTTCTAGTTCATATGGCGCATATTCTTCCTCTATTAGTTGTTTGAGGACTTTCCCGTAAATTCGACTCATAGTGTTAGTTACTGCTATACATCGGTAGTTGGTGCATTCGTCTTTCTTCCCTTTTTTGTATATGGGCGTTATCCAGGTCTCTCTCCATGCTTGTGGGATGTCTTCTTCGTTCACCAATCTAGCAATCAACTCAGTTAGAAATGATATTAGCTTAGTAGTGCCATGTTTAAACAGTTTTGCAGGGAGGCCTTCTAGTCCGCTTGCCTTTCCAGTCTTCATTGTCTTTACGGCTTTCCATACCCTGTCTTATGTTACTTCACTGTATTGTCCTGTAGTCTCTAGGGCCGCTGAGGGTTGTTCCATATATGATGCTGGCTTCAGTGAGCTCCTTCTTAAAATGCTCCTTAAACCTTTCCAGTTGTATGGGATGAATATTAGTTCGATCTGATGTATTTGACCTTAGTGTCTCGATAAATTTCCATGCCGCCCTTGGTTTTGCTCCTCTAATGTATGTATTAACTTCGCTACATTTCTTCTCCCAGGTTGCATTTTTATTCTTCCATATCATCCGTTTAAACCTGGCTTGTTCGTGTTTATAGAAGATCTTGTCATTTATGTTTTTTGTTGTCAGCCAGCGTGTGTAGGCTTCTTGTTTGGTGGCTTTTTGATGTTCTAGTTCTGGATTCCAGCTTATGCCTGTATTCTTTTTGGTTTTGGTCTTTCCCCCAGCGCCTCAAGAGCTGCCTCTCGCATGGGTAGAGTTATGTGATCATACAGTTTATCAGTTGATTCTGCTAAAACTTGTATTTGTAGCTTTTGATCTAACCTGTTTCTGTAGCTACCAGTAAGTGATGGTCTGAGCCACAATCACTGCCTCTTGTGTCTTGGACGTGCCACACCACGTTAGTAATTATTGAATTATTTATTGAATACAAGAAAACGAAATCACTACAAATTTTAGGCTGAAAATAAATGAACATATCTTTGGAAATACCTAACCACTGTCAATAAACTTAGTTTCTATTAACATTTTCAATTAATATTTTGCTCTGTATTTAAATTTAAACACACTTTACTCTTCATTATATACGAGGCTGGTTTGAAAAGTCCGTGCAAACTCCGAGAGATGGCACCACCCACCGGCGCGTATCGAAGTCATGTTTTAGTTAGTAGCATCTCTTGAATGAACGCACACCAAGTTTCAGCCATATTGGTATATTTCTTTGTGTTTGGCATTCGTGTGAATCAAGGAAGTCGAGTGATTTTCAAGAAATGGACGACGAAAAGAATTTCGTGTGGTGATTAAACATTACTTTATGAAAGGCAAAACGCCTCAGGAGACTAAAGAGAAGCTTGATAAACATTATGGTGACTCTGCACCTTCGATTAGAACAGTTTATAAGTGGTTTCAAAATTTTCGGACTGGCCATATGGGCACAAGTGACGCTGAACGTTCTGGACGGCCTGTGGAGGTTACGACTACAGAAATCATTGATCAAATCCATGATATGGTGATGGATGACAGAAGAGTTAAGGTGCGTGAGATTGCTAGTGCTGTGGGCATCTCGACGGAAACGGGTACATAATATTTTGCATAAACATTTGGACATGAGAAAGCTATCCGCAAGATGGATGCCGCGATTGCTTACGCTTGACCAAAACGGAATCGTGTGAAGTGTTGCAAGGATGGTTTGCAGCTGTTCCAGAAGAATCCGGAGGACTTTAAGCGTCGTTTCGTCACTGTGGATGAAACATGTATATATTACTATACTCCTGAGACCAAACAACAATCTAAACAATGGGTTACCAAGGGGGAATCTGCACCAAAAAAGGCGAAGACCGTTCCTTCGGCCGGAAAGGTTATGGCGACTGTCTTTTGGGATTCGCAAGGGATAATCCTCATCGACTATCTGGAAAAGGGTAAAACTATTACAGGTGAATATTATTCATCGTTATTGGACCGTTTGAAAACCGAGCTGCAAGAAAAACTCCCGCGATTGGCCCACAAGAAAGTCCTTTTCCATTACGACAACGCACCAGCACACACCTCAGCAGTTGTGGTCGCAAAATTAATGGAAATAGGATTCCAACTCGTTTCATATCCCCCCTATTCTCCAGACTTGGCTCCCTCGGACTACTATTTGTTCCCAATTTGAAGAAATGGCTGGCGGGACAAAGACTTTATTCAAACGAGGAGGTGATTGCAGACACTAATGGATATTTTGCAGACTTGGACAAATCCTATTATTCGGAAGGAATCAACAAACTAGAACATCGTTGGACGAAGTGTATAAGCCTAAAAGGAGACTATGTCGAAAAATAAAAAAGGTTTACCCCAAACACATAAATAGTTTTTATTTTTGCCCGGACTTTTCAAACCAGCCTCGTAAATCATTATTTTTTTTTCTCCCTGTATACATCAAATATTTTAAACTTTTGAAGCTTGAATATGGATTTTCATGTGATGCAGAACTTTTTATCAAGAAAATTTTTTTTTTTAATATGTAAGATAAACTTTTTCTCAATTTGTATAAAACTTTTTGGGACACACTGTATAATTGCGACGTAAGAGATGTGGGTCGATAATTTTCGATATCAGTGTTATCGCCTTTCTTAAACAGAAGTATAACCTCCGAAGTACAACATTTTGTTGGAATATTTCCCTCATAGAGACATTTCTTTAGTAGGACTTTTAAAAACATCTTTTGGAGATTTACCGCCCAATTTCAGCGTTTCTACAGTGATTTGATCTTCTCCAGTGCATCTATTATTTTTCATCTGCTTCAGTGCAGCTTGCATTTCCTCCTGTGTGATATGTGGAAGTTCTTTTTCTCTGAAGAAGAAATGAGCCTATCAAGTATTATTTTTACGTGTGCCAACAATAACCCCCAAAAAAAAGGAACTTTTTTATCGGCTACAAGTTAGAGGCAACAAGTTTTTACTTGACCGACTGTAAGAAGGAAAATTGAATTCTGCAAGAACACAGATTATATCAAAAGCAGATATATCATTTTAAAAAATGGATGAAGTTAGGACTACCAGTTCTCCTGATTTAACCTTAGGTTCAATTTATTTTAACATGAGAATATTAACCATCATTCTCATCTCTTCTCTCTCTCAACGAGATGTGGTTAAAACTATAACTAGTCCACCCAGTTAATTTCCTACTAGTTTGGTCATCATTTTCAACTTAAAATGATTTGCATATAGATTACTGATTTATTAATGTTTACTGTCGTTTGAAAATTTTGGTTTTTCTTTTTATTAGGGTGGGGCTACGATGCGCGTAGTTAACCAAATGCTAACGGAAATGGACGGAATCGAAGGCAGAAAAGGCGTATTCCTATTGGCAGCGAGCAACAGGCCGGATATCATCGATCCCGCTGTCTTGAGGCCGGGTCGGCTCGATAAAATTTTGTATGTCGGATTGCCTTCAAGAGAAGAGAGAGTTGATATTCTAAGGGCCATTACAAAGGTATAGTTTGAGTGCTATATGCTTCATAGGTATTATCTATATATGGAAGTATAGAAATTACTGTAAAGAATTTGTTAGTGTTTTATAAATAACATTATGTTTTATTAAAAACTGTACCATTTTGTCTTTACAGAACGGAACACAGCCAAAACTCGCCGACGATGTAGATTTAGTTAATATAGGCACATCAGAGCAAATCAAAGGCTACACCGGAGCGGACCTAGCGGCTTTGGTAAGAGAAGCGTCGGTTTTAGCCTTGAAGGAGTTTATGATTGCCGGAGACTCTACTGCACCCTTGGCTGTTTCAAGTAGGCATTTCGTTAAGGCTACCGAGAAGATTAGGCCGTCTGTGCCCGAAAAAAGTAAGATAAATTTTGTTTTTTTTTGGTCATACCTAAGAGTCGAAATTTTAAACGACAGCAACATTGTAAGTGTAAAGTAGTAGTTTGCAAGCATGGCAGTACGCAAACCTATTCTCTGCATTGATGTTTTAAATGAATTCAATCCTCGTGTCAGCCAAGTGACATCCCCTGAAACCATTAGGTCCTTTTTTTTCAGTAGCTTGTTGTATCAACTATTTTTTTTTCGTTAACACTTTTTATTATAAGCATACTATTTTGCCATAAAAAGACTGCAAGATTTGGTCGCAGCGAATAAAGGTACAGAATGTCTCGGCATCACACAGCCCAATTCTAAGGAGTCTTATAGCCAATGTCATACGGCGATTAAGGTATTTCTTACGAGAAGGCAAGAGAGACGATTATGTTAAGAGTAGAGGTGTCAAACTCAATTTTGCAGAGGGCCATATATTAAATTTAGAATGTGTAGGCGGGCCAGATTCAAATAAAAAAAATGTACTGAATTATTATAACATTTTATTTATTTAATTATATGGTATATAATATTCTTCTTTCTGTGTGACACATTGCGATCGCGGGCCTTATTGATACGTCCCAGGGGCCGGATGCGGCCCGCGGGCCGTATCTTTGACATCCCTGTGTTAGAGAAAGACACGAAATAATTTAGTTTTCAAGGTATAATGAATGTGATGCTTTTACTTGAAATACTATAAAATTATGTTTAATTAAAACGATACTTTGGATTATTTATTAAAAATATATCAATTATTAAGTATTTATAACTAAATAAGTGCGCGTGAAAGGCACGCATTTATTTTAGTATCTTTTAAAAGAAAGTCCGATCAGTACGATGCATATACTTGTCCGGGAGCTCACGACCAAAATGCGACCTCTTCGAAGAGTGGCAGATAATAGTACCACTTTGTTAATTATGTTTCCCTTAGTCCCTCCAGGTAGTTTGAAACCTCAAGTCTGGTTCCTATTCCTGGAAATACGTTTTAAAGCTGCAAGAAAACATCAGTGGACGAACCCATCGCTGAGTGGCAGATATTCTGGGTTTAGCTTTATTTCTGTGAAATATGACTGAGAAATGAATATCTGCCATGGATATTGGGTCAATCCAAAGTTGCAGAAAAATGGACCCACCTGAACCCATAGAGAAGCGAATGAATTTTTGTTTTAATATGTTCGTCTGGTTCTTTATACAAACGTGCGCGCCTGTCCTACAACGTGCGCGTCCGTCCTGTGAGTCTCGAGAGACGCTCAAATCACCCTTGAAACAGTTACAGACAGATTAATATATTTGTAGTGCAAATTCACTCTCTATTTTTGTATATTTAACCTTTAAATTTATGTTTATATTTATTATTTAAAATTTATATTCAAAAGCCCCAAAATTTCTTTTAATATGTAGTTACGAAAATTAAAAAAAAAAAAAATTTTGATAGCTATATTGGATAGTACATTTGGAATTTTTGATTTTTGACATGACAAACATTAAGAGTGATTCAAAAAAACTTCAACAAAATTTTAAACGTTTAAAACGTACAAGAATTTTTACCGCATTCGGCTAATGCCAATACAACAATGACCGAATACTCTTATCAGCCACCTCGGGTTTCACTGTGTTCTTTTTAAAATTTTTGGGTCGCAGAGTCGGATCTGCAATTAGTTTTTTGAAAAAAATGACCTATTAATTTTCATGTTGGGAATGTGGAATCTTTGGCACAATGACACTACTCAGTATATATCACCACTACACCAAACACTTTATTTTTGCACTCGACGCGCGTTTCGCTAACCATGTTAGCTTCATCAGGAACGAACATGGTTAGCGAAACGCTCGTGGAGTGCAAAAAATAAAGTGTTTGGTGTAGTGGTGATATATACTGAGTACTATTAATTGTTATTAACAATTTTTTAAGCAATTATCTAAAAAAAGGCATTTGATATCATTTATTTTTATACTAGCGAAACTAAGTTCATTAGTACTCCACCCAAATTTTTTTAGACGTATTTCGACCCACCGAATATGAATTGAAAGCATTTTTGCCTTTTTTATTGTTATAAACAATTTATTATAAACAATTATGCTAATAAACAGAATTTCCTAGAATTTATCTCCATAACAGCAAAATCTAAGCTCCACCCGAGTTTTTAGATGAATTTTAACCTGCTGCCTGAATTTCTAATCCATTTTTTCCAATTTATTAAAATTAAGAGCTAATCAGCTTTGCAGATGACAGTATCGGATAAGTGGTTCTCCAGTGATAAGCGCACTAACGGACAGACAGACAGACAGAGAGACGTTGCATTTTATATATATTATAGATTAAATAAAAATGTTTGTGTTAAATTCCAAAAGAAAAATTAATATAATTCTAATTATTTGTCAGTAATAATAAAATGATTGAGTTTTTGAAAAAATGAACAGAGAATTTCAATTTAGCGAGTTAAATAATATTATATTAAGTTATTTACAGCTAAGTAATAATGCGAATATGAAAATCAATTTGTTTATAATTTAAGCTTCGCATTAAAAATACAAAAATTATTCTGATAAAAGCAGGGACTAGACTCTTATTATAGCATTCAAACACTGGTTCATTTATCTGCCGCTCTCGAATGAGTTCAGGTGGGTCCAAAAACTTTACAGGTTAAAAATTCGTAGGAATTCAAAGAACTAGGATCTATGGCAGACAATATTTGCCACTCAGGGATGAGTTCATTGTTTAAGCCCATTTTTTCAAGAAAAAAAAGGTTTAATCCCACAGGAACCGGTCTCCGTGGCAAATATTAAGGCTATAGTATCCTCACAACATATAAAACTGCCGCTCTGCGTTGGGTTCACCTACCCTCATTTTTTTGCAACTTTCGCCCTCCATAACCACGGCGGGAACCGGAATTTGGATCTATAAGTTGTATTTTTTGTTTTAGTTTGTCACACTTAATAAGTGATATATTTATCTGCCATCTTGGTTATGAACTCCCGGACTATAGATGATTCAAAATTTGAAAGAACGCCCGCGTCCGCACGAGCAGTCTTCTTCAAGCTACGTTGCCACAGCGAAAGTTCACTTCATAAAATTCAATAAAAAGTAATATTTATCTAATATTTTTGCAGCAACTAGGAGGTAAACTAAGTTGGGAATTTGGAATCTTTGGCACAATGATACTACTCAGTATATATCACCACTACACCAAATACTTTATTTTTGCACTCGACGCGCGTTTCGCTAACCTGTTAGCTTCATCAGGAGCGATGATTGACTAAAGCTAAACTACAAATCTACCCTATTTATACTTAACCTAACTCTTGAATTACTCAAGCGGAACTAATGACATAGGCAAGGCCATCAGTTCCGGTCAAGTAACCAGTAGAGGGGACTATAAGGAATAGGCCCTCTGTCTTTATTTAAACTACTTTTATATTTTATGATTTCCATACTTTCGTATGCGTTCAACAATTTCCTATCAGATACATTTTTTTATTAATCTTAGATTATCTAATGTTACCGTATGATCAGCTTCAAGGGCATGTTCGGAAATGCTAGACTTTTCTGTTCTATTGTATTTTAAGTGTGCTAAATGTTCTTTAAATCTTGTTTTAATTGACCTTTTAGTTTGCCCAACATACTTTTTGTCACAATCATTACAACTAATTTCATAAATTCCACTTTTCTCACAATTAGGAATCTTATCTTTGGGATTTCCTCAGATTGTCTGATGACTTATAGACTAAGATGAGGCCTACCTTATTGAGTCCCTTGCTATATTTCGGATTATGTGGTATGGAGACATACTTGGTGTTATTTTCTTCACGTGTAAAAAAGGTGGAATTCTGAATATTAAACGTAAACTTATGTCTATTTATTAGCTTATTTACTAAGTCATCGTCATAACCATTAACTCTAGTTATATTTCTAATACGATTCCTTTCTTTATTAAAGTTTCCCTCTGAATAGAGCGGGTTTGAATGTGTCCCATGAGACCATTCGATAACATCTTCGTGTTCATGATGTCAAATTCCGAAGCACGTTGAAGAAACCTTTACTGGGCGAGAATCACATCGCGAAGCGGCTCGCTTAGGCCCACGATAAGATACTAGACTGGCCCTCACAATGGCCGGACGCCAATCCCACTGAAAACGTTCGGTCCCTTGTAAAAAGAAAGCTCAGAGGAAAGACTCTGAGGACTTTAACTCAGTCACGTCAAGATTCGAAAAATTTGTATGTGTAGTATGCAGAAAATCTTGTCGACAGTATACCTCGAAGATGCTAGGCAATTATTGATGCAGGAGGCGATTGGACAACTTACCAAGGTAAATGTGCCGTTATTAGCACACTAAAGAATACGTTGATGACGAAGAATGTTCTCGAAACACATTTTTTTTCAAGAATACGAGCGGTCACGTTCTTACTTGACAAACTGTACGTTCTGGTAGATCATCAACATGTTTTTAACTGAGAGTATCGTTTCACCCACTTACTAACGAATGTCCTTGACTTACTTCACAGCCACTGTAGGCGTCATTTTCGGATGTTGATATAGGAACATCTCCTTGAAGGGCCAAGCGTAACGTATACGCACTCATATTCCATGATGTACTATTTAAGCATAAACAAGGTGAGAAATGAATTTCTTTCTACAAAGCATTTGTTTAGGGGTGCCAACAATGGCCTCAAAAAAAAGGAAATTCTTTTACCGACACGTTCTTTCCTGACCGACTGTATTGTAAATAGGTATTCGATACTTACTATTAGAATTGACATTTTAAGATGGACGACACCATATTAACATTAATTTGTTTGTTACAGGATCAGAAACACTATGAAAAGTTAAGAAGGATGTATACAGCGGTACCGGAGCAAGCAGAAGTAGAAGAGATGGAGTATTCTTAAGAATTGGCACCACTTCTTTTTTTTAATGCTGTTCTGAATGTCAACTTCTATATAAAACAGATAACACTGTCTCGGAAAAAATTGTCTCATTATAATAGAGAAATGTTTTTACTCATTTATTGTTTCGTGTTATAAATTTTGCGAAATCGTCAAAGTACGGGCCATATTTTAATGGACGTGATGTAGTGAGCGCATTCACTATTTAATTTTCTGATTAAATTCGTGGTTGTTATAAACAATTTTTACAATCCAAGGAAAAAGCTCCCCGGGGGAGCCAACAACTTGTTTTATTTAAAACGATAAATATTTATAGTTCAATTATTTAAGCTTTTACAGATTGGGAACCAACGATAGGGTTTGCTACTAGGGATGAGGAGAGATCATAGACAAATTCAGTAATTATCACTGTCTTAATAACTATCGATTTACATTTGCATCCATATTTGTCGATATAATCTTGAAATAAGAATTGTAATCTTCAATTTACTGATGTTTATGAAAAATTAGCAGTTATCGATATTTATCGATTAAACTTAGAATAAAACTAAAAACAGTAACCCCAAAAATCGCCCTTAAATTCTGGTACAAATTGTATGCTACATGATTGTTAATGATGATGACTTTCTCATGACAAAGTTTCAAGTTGAGTATATGTTTGTTTGTAAAAGGGATGGAAGTTACCATTTTGCCTTCAAACCTATTTGGATGTGTGTTGCACAAATGGTGTTATAATAAGCGATGTAGACATATCTTATGTGTATAACAAAACAGCCCATTTACATTTTCACACATATACACATAGCGATGCCAAAAGCGAGCCGTATTTTCTAGGGAGTGAAAATCTAGCGGAACTGGAGATGAAAGGGGTGCAAAATCGGAATGGTAAAAATACGTCTTGTTTGTTCTGCAAGTTCGCATTGGGGGGTTTTTGAAAGTGTGGTAAAAATCTCGCTATAGAACTTTATTTGGTCGCGCATATTTGCTTATGTCACCTGCATATTATAACTTCGATCCCTCAAAGCTCAAAACTTCGTTATGAGTAAATAAATCCTCATCATTAACAATTAACGTGCAAAAAGTTTATTTTGTGCCTGAAAATTCGACTGATGTCTTACTGAAGCGTGTTATTGATTTCGAATTATGGAGATTTTCAAGTTACCGAAATTCGAGTTAGAGAGGCCAAAATACATTATAAATATAGAAAATATGCAGGGAACACGAGTAAACTTCGACTTACAGAAAATTATATATATATATATATATATATATATATATATATATATATATATATATATATATATCGATAAAATGTCGATAACTTGCTTGTCTATAATTTTTGAACATTTGATGAAGACAATATTTTTATTTAAACCTTTGTTTTAGATTTCCATTACAAATAAATATTTTGGCACATCTCTAATTTTTTCTTAAAATTTGAACAATTGCAGTCATATGTAACAAAATATTCATTGTTACCAATATGTCAACAACTATCAATATATCGATAACTATCGTAATCGATAAGTTTAAATCATCGATAGATAGATCGCCATCATTATTGATAGGTAAAAATCTTTATGGCCCATCTGTATTAGCAAGGATTCTAGGCATTAATACGAGGGTGGTTGTATAGTAACTACCTTCCTCATGGTGTTATTTTCTTGGATTTTGAGAACTACATACTAACATTGAAATTAATATTAATGAAATAATTAATAACAAAATAATGTGGTGAAGGTGTTGCTGCATCACAATCAAAGTGAGATTTGTGGGTCCAGAATTTCAACACATATCTCATCATAAGTCTGTCACGTATCGCTATGGATAATAAAAGGTTTTTAGTTTAAATGGACAATACACTTCTAACCAGAAACACTTAATTTGTCTCTTTTGCACGGTGCAGCGAAGGAAGGGATATGTTTTCCGTTATTACACTCCTAAACGAAAGGAAACGGATAAGACAAATTTTAGTCTAGTTTATTCTTTTGTATATTTTTGTTAAATGTAAATAGGCCGATTTCAAAAAATTTTTGTTTCTCCCTGTATAACAGTACTTGTTACGTTTTTTGATGATTAGAACTTGAGTACTGCATTGACTTAGCCGTTACTTGATGGAGATCCATAATAACTAGGAATAAAAAATTTAAACAACTGTTTAACATCACCACTTATGTTTATTATATTATTTCTGACATTGCTTCTTCTGGAGCAAGATGTAAATTAACTACAAAGTATGTTACAGAATATATAATTTACCTAATTACAAGTACTAAATTCATTACCAATATTTACCTTAATACATAAAACAAGTTCAAGGAGACCCTTCCCCATCTAATTGATCGTTGAGTAATAACCTGATTTTTTTTTTCTGGTTAATTTCTACCTGTTCTAAACAAGTCAGTAATTTCCCTTTCTTTCCATTAGGCAAAATTCTGAAATCTTCATTATGATTTTCGTCTGTTAGCGTAATGAGATTTTCCACTCTATAACTTTGTTTATGTTCCTTTATTCTTTTATAAAAAGATCTGCCTGTTTGTCCTATATACGTTTTATTGCAAGTGCCACAGCATAATTCGTAAACCCCGTTTTATTTTCTTTTTTTATTTTACTTTTATTATTTTTAATATGTCGAGCTAATGTGTTATTTGTAGGGAAATCAATGTTTACATGATTTTTAGGGAAAAAATTTTGAATTTTATTAGTCAATTTACCGGGATAAGTGAGTGTATGAAACTTATCTTTGTTTAGTTGTTTATATGGGTACACCAGTCCTATTGCTCTTTTAAATTTATTATATTTCTTTCCAAAAAATTTTTTTCTGTTAATGGTGTATTTATTAGTTTATGGATGAAACTATTATAAGCCGAGATTTTATGTGTAAACGGATGGTTAGAATTAGCGTGTATAGTTATATCTGAGTATGTTGGTTTATGGAAGATTTCAAAATCGTGTTTATTCATTTTGTTTGATATTTTTAAATCTAGGAAATTAATCGATTTATTTGTTTCTATTTCTGTTTTAAAAGTAATATTATTATGAAGTTGGTTAATATAATCTACAAATAGTTTTAATTGTCGATCTGTGCCGGTAAAGCATGTCAATATGTCATCTACATACCGGTACCAATAAAAGAAATTTTTAAAAAGATGAGAATTACTGATTTGTTCTTCTAAATGGTCCCTGAAAATTTCAGATAAAATTGGACTAAGAGGGTTTCCCATTATTAAACCTTTCTTACTTATATAAATCTTATCGTTAAATTCGAAATAATTCTGGTCTAAACATAATGTTAAGATGTCTAATATTTCTTGTTTATTTATTGGATTAACATTATTTTTATTGAGTAATCTTTGAACCAAAATTATAGCGGCTGATGGTGGTATACCAGGAAAAAGATTTTGTACATTAAACGATATAAATCTGGAGTTACTTGGTATAATTAACGAATGAATTTTTGCTATCAATTCATTACTATTTTTAATTCTATATTTAGGTGCGAATTTACAATATTTTGTCAAAAGCTCAATCAATTTATTTGATAAAGAAAAAGTTGGAGCTGTTATGTACGACACTACTGGACGAATTGGTGAGTTATTTTTATGTAATTTAATAAAAGAATATGAATGAATGAATTGAGGGTTCGTCGAGACGAGCCTGAATTTTTCATTCTCTGTGAAAATGCTTATGTCTTTTAACATATCTTTAACTAATTTTTGGAAAGTTATTGTTGGATCAAAGTTGATGGATTTAACATAAATACATCTGGTGTTAGGAAATCTATTGTTTTTTTCAACGGAGGAATTCGTTTTAGCTGTAGTAAACTCACAGTATCACACTCTGTTTCTTTTTCGAACCATTTAAGAGCTGTTTCCAGGGCCTGAAGTGCTTCCGCATGAGATGGTCCTACATTATTTTCCACATCTACGTTTTCTTCTGTTTCATCTTCTTGCATTTCCTGCTCTTCGTTTACCTGCAATATGTTTTCAACAATTTCGTCATCCGATATAATCTGAAAACCTTGATCATTACTGTCACAAGTGAGCCACTCTTTCATATCATCATCATCACATTTCTGGCATATTTGTACGTTTAACATTAGCTCATTTATATCCTTCAAAATAGAATCGTCCGTATTGGTTACTGAATTTTCGTTCTCCCGCATTAGTACTCTGTTCCAAGCTTTGTTCAAAGTCTTCCTTTCAATCAGATCCCACGCATCTACAACCATGTAACAACACTCCTTTAAATTCATTTGCTTGGAAAATGACAAAAAACGACTTCTACGAGGTTATTGGTATTACAGTTTTTCCTTTATCCGCTCTCATAAAAATTATGTTATGCTCATTACCAAAACAAAAGTAATATATACGCTAATTCTAACCATCCGTTCACACATAAAATCTCAGCTTATAATAGTTTCATCCATAGACTAAGAAATACACCATTAACAGAAGAACATTTTCGGAAAGAATTAAATATTATAAAACAAATTAGTATAAACAATGGGTCAGGAGTGATTTCGTACATAATATTTTAATGAAAAAACAATTTAAAAAAGCAATAGGACTGTTGTACCCGTATAAACAACTAAACAAAGATAAGTTTCATACACTCCCTTATACCGGTAAATTGACTAATAAAATTCAAAATTTTGCTTTCCGTACAAATGACACATTAGCTCGACATATTAAAAATAATAAAAGTAAAACAAAAAAAGAAAATAAAACGGAGTTTACGAATTATGCTGAGGTACTTGCAATAAAACCTCTATAGGACAAACGGGCAGATCTTTTTATAAAAGAATAAAGGAACATAAACAAAGCTGTAGCCTGAAAAATAACAGATCTCATTACGCTAAAATTGATGAAAATCATACGTTCAATGAAGATTTCAGAATTTTGCATAATGGAAAGAAAGGGAAATTACTGAATCGTTTAGAACAGGTAGAAATTAACCAGAAAATATCCTTAAGTTTATTACTCAACGAGCAATTTGATGGGGGAGGGTCTCCTTTATTGAATTTGTTCTGGGTATTAAAGTAAATATTGTTAATGAATTTAGTACTTGTAACTAGGTAAATTATATATTCTGTAACATACTTTGTAGTTAATTTACATATTGCTCCAGAAGAAGACACAGTGTGTCGAAACAATTGTCAGCAATAATATAATAAACATAAGTGGTGATCTTAAACAGTTGTTTAAATTTTTATTCCTAGTTAGAACTTGAGTGGTACTCTTAATGAATACCTCCTCTGATTTACTGGAAAGAACCCTGTACCAATCTTATGGGACGGACCTTCCAGCCACAGAATCAGCATATATATTGAATACTAATATGTCTCCGTATTTATGAGTGATTGAATGGCCTGCGTGCGTGAATTTATATCCACAGGACCGAGGGTGTTCTTGTCAGTATTTGATAAAAATGATTAACTATACCTGTCCATTGCGGGTCAAAAAAGGCGAGGGAGGGGAGAGGGAGCATAGATAGATCTATGCTCCCTCTCCCCTCCCGCAGTGAAGAAGCATAGCTAATCATTTTTATCAAATACTGACGAGAATACCCTCAGTCCTGTGGATACAAATTCACGCATATATTAGTATTCAACACAAATGCTGATTCTGTGAACTTCATTCATAGAACCATGTTATGTCCATGGAGACATTTGTTCAGAACGACGAGGACTACAACATATTCAAAAATTAGCCAAATCTACATCTTATTCCCATAAAATTGGTGCGGAGTTCTTTCATTTCATCATTAACTCAAGATTTGAGTTATTGATGATTCAACCCGAACAAAATTTTATTAAAAAAATAACATTAACGGTCAAAATTGGACAAAGTCCACATTTAACATTTATTTATTGTTTTATCATTTGTCGAGCCATCTCGCGACACGTTTCGTGTTATTATAGGTCATCAGTCGAGCCAAGTTCGACAGTGCGAATTGGTAAGATACAACAATTAGTACGTCTAACTGATACCGGCTTTCTGCTGGGGAATGTTTAACACAAATTCTAGGCCAGAACACAGTCACATTTTGACAAAAATCTGCGCTAGATGACGTAATGCGTAAGTCCATTCAACCCATTTATACTCACAAAAACAATACTGTTGTATCTTACTGATATATCGCGCTAGTACGGCGATAATTACTTAGTGTCCTGGCGATCTGGCTGATGAGTCGCGATACGACGAAATGCGTTCCGAGTTGAATAGACAGATGAAAGAACAGTAAATAACTGCGAAAATAGGAGCTTTGTTCAATTTGACAGTTAATATCGACTCTTAGAAATTGCTCTACCTAGCGATAGTTTTTGGTGAACTGTGACTTTGTATTTGTCAAAAATTCCTCTGCTGGTGACTTAAAAGGTCCCCGACAGGCATACTAATCCTTGTATCGTCCTGAAAATTGTATTTGTTCCTTTTCTCTTGTTCGGGGGTGTATTTTGATTGCGCCCGAGCTTTATACTGTCGGTTCACTTTATATTTGTTCTAATGGCACTGTAGTCGTAACTTTACAACTACATTGAGAATTTATGTTTTAGTTTTACTACAAGAACTTGTACTTTGATTAAGGTTCAGCATATTTTGAGTAGTTATGTAGGGTTATTTTATTTGTTTTTAATGATTAATAAAGATAAGAGTTTAGAATTGCAAGTGTTTTCTTTGAGAAATATTTTAGAAATGCTGATATTAATTACGATTTTTCTGAGAGTGCTCTACAATTACAAGAGGCAGTTCTATATATTTACGATTTAGTTTGCGATATAGTTAAAACTGTAATTGTAATCAACTTAAAAGTAATAAATCGATCTGGAACGAAAACTTTGTAACGATTATTCACGCGTTCGGCGCAGAAAACGTCGTTCGTTTATTGGTCAATTGATCTTCGGTTAAGTCTTGGGCGCGACTATAGACATAGAGGATGGACACTTCATAAAATTGACCACTCTCTAGAAAGAGACAAAGCGATTGTGCGGCCAATACCTCTTTTCTGTAGGCCTGTAATAAACGAGGGGTAGTACCCCGAAACGGAATTCAAGGCGAGAAAAGCCCCATACCCGATTTTAGCTCAAATAGAACACTTAGAAATATTATTTATAAGAGCGCCGTAGCTTAGCGGCATTCTAAAAAGAGACAGCTACTTTCCATTCATTCGCTTTGTGTTTCTCACACTTTTGCGTCCATATTTACTTCACAGCGGTATACGGAACACTCAGTCTATCCTCTATGTCTATATGCGCGACCCTTTAGATTCACGTGGTAAAGGGTCCATCGGACCTCGGTAACTTGTTTGAGCGTTTTCACATCTGCCGAAATGGCAGAGGCAATGATGCCGGTAGACTAGAAATAACATTTAAATAAATGGGAATGATTTCAACTTCGACAACATGTCGGTGCCGTGTCGTTGCAGTCGCCGTAGTCTTTCCACTCGTGTTCCGATTTTTAGAAATTTAATAAAAGTACCGAATCCTCTCCAAGCTAGTATCATGACCTTCAAGTTTGATATTGTCATGTTAATTGAACTAAACCCTATCTTTGGGATAAAAGCGAGGAAAATTATAAAAATAAAATTCTACAAGAGAAAAGTTAGCAGGAAATATTTTAATATTTAGACGACTACCATGAAAACTCTCACAGGCAGAAAAGAAAAAAAAGAGGTTAGTACTCATTGATAATGCATTAAAACATTTTTTTTCTATGTATTTCATATTAAAAACTCGGTTTTATATCACTTTGTGACATATAGGTATGAAAATGTTTCCCCGGTTTCGTGTCGGAACCGATGTCGTGTCGGTGCCGTTGCCGGTAGATGTGAAAACGCCCTTACAGTGGAGAAACAGTACCCCAGAGGTGGACGCGCATGTCTACTACTATCGGTTATCGTAAATGATTCCTCAAAAAAGGGGGCAAGAGAAAGAAATAAAACAGACAGCTCCAAAACAAAAGAATATAAGCTGAGATGGAACACGCGTCCTGCAACACCCTGTTCTAACGATGTGGCTGTTAATTTATCTCCATTTTCTTCAGGGTCATAGAGGGAAATAAGGCACTTTCTCCAATTAAGAGAAGAAAAGGGCACCTTTTCGACGGAAAGAACCGTTATCTGTAACTACGAGAAAAAATAAAACATCTCATTTCCTAAAGCATTTTTTCTTACGGTAAAACCAGTCAAGTGCAAGTTGGACTTGCGCAATTAGTGTTCGGTACCGTGATTGCCTTTAAAATTAAATAATTTTTTATGGGTCTAGCTCACGTGCTATAGGGAAGTCCCTGAAGCGCCCCAGGAGCGGCATGTGTGCGGAAAAAGGGATTCACGTTCTTGAATCGCTGTGTAAAATTAATTAGGTCCCTAACATGTGTATATCTAAGATCAAATATGAATTTTCTTGTTTTTTCTTAGTCAATAATGTATAATAGTTAGAGCGTCGTAGATACCTAATAGCTAATAAATCAATCTAGCTCAATCTAGAATCTAGTAATAAAAGTGTAAAACAAGTATTTACTACCTAAATATTGTTTTTATGATTTTATGAAATTAAAGTTTTCATAATTAGATTTTCTAACGAAAACTTGAAATTTTGTATTAGAACAGAAACATGAAAAGGTATATTGATTGCCGGCCTTTAAAACTACCTCCTCGCGTTTCTATGATCCTGATACAAATCCCAATATTTCGTAAAGTTTCTTTCCTAAATTCGAATTTAAAATGAAACATTTAAACTTTGTATTGGGAGAACAAAAACATGAGGAGGTATATTGAATCTTAACACTTAAAAATACCTCTTCTCGTTTCTATGATCCTAATACAAAATCCTAGTTTTCGTAATTGAATTTCAAAATGAAATTAGGGGAGCAGAAACATGACTGCTGACATTTAAAAATACCTCTTAGTGTTTCTGTGATCCTGATACAGAGTCTATAGTTTTTCATTAAAGTCTTAAATCTCCGTCAAAAAAAATTGTATTAGAGGAACAGAAACACCTTTAATAATGTAATTTGTGGCAGGAGGTGTATTGACTGTTCTTAAAAGCAAAAATTAAAATTTTGGATTAGGAAAATTGAGACATGAGAAGGTAAATTGATTGCTGGTATTTAAAACTACATTTTCCTGATCCTGATACACCAAATTTTCTTTAAATCTTCATAATCCGATTTTGAAACGAAAAATTTAAATTTTGTATTAGGACGGCAGAAAGATGAAGATATGGGTGGACTCTTGGTATTTAAAATACCTCTTCAAGTTTTTATGATCCTGATATAAAATCCCAAATTTTCGTTAAGTATGTATAATACAATTTTGGAATGAAAAACTGTGTTTTAAGAATCCCGATACAAAACACTACATTTCCTTAAAATTTTCGTAATTCGATTTTAAAACGAGAAACTTACATTTTGTATTAGGAGAGCAGAAACATGCAGATGTATACTACCGCCAGAAAGTATTTGTCCACCTAGAAATTTCAATGTAACTGCCAAAATTTAATACCTAATTAAACTCTTTTATTATATTAGGTAAATTTAATTGTTCTTAACAAGTGTCCATCATAAAATTATTTAGATAAGCCTTTTTGGTGAAATCACAAAATAAAAACCAATTAGAACAGATTTCCAAGTTTTGCATGATAATCGTTTTGAGGCGATTTCTGAGAATTTCAGTTGGAGTAAGAACTCATTTCAAGTTTCTAGGGATTATGGAAATTCCTAGTGACATTTTATGACAAAAACTAAGCTATAAATACCATTGCCCTTTTGGAAATTAACCATTCGCAAACAGTACTTTGTCACTGATACATGCTTAATTGTTTTGTGAAAATACCAAAATAGAAAGAAGTTTCCGTTTAAAATCGGACTCTGATAATTGCAAGATCACTCGAGTAGACAAATCGCGAGCGATATGCGGATGCCAAGGAGAACGATGGACTACATCGTCAAAAAATTTTCTGCGGGACATGGAATTCTCAACCAAAAACGTTCAGGAAGGCCTCGAAAAACGACTCCCGCTGAAGACAGAACTATAACAATGTTCAGCAGACGTAATCGCCGCCTAACCGCACCAGAAATCACGGACAACCGTGAAGAACAGGTTAGCAGAAGGTTGACTACACGGGTTGCAGGGAGGAAACCACTTCTTAGGCAACTGAATAAACGTAAACGATTAGAATGGGCAGGAGAACATGAAAATTGGATATCAGAACGATGGAATTCCGTCCTTTGGAGAAACGAATCTAAATTCGAAATTTTCGATTCAAATCGACGAGTTTAGGTGCGGCGGTCAGCTGGAGAGAGGATGTTGGAAACCTGTCAGTTGCCTACAGTAAAACATGGTGGAGGTTCAGTAATGGTTTGGGGTTATTTTGGCAACGGTAAAGTTGAAAAAATCTTTAGGATGGAGGGAATCATGCGAAAAGAACAGTATCAACTCAGGAGAAATTTATTTTTCAGCATGACAACAACCCTAAACATTCTGCTAAACAAATTAGAGAACTTTTGGACCAATGGAAATCCGATGACGTCCTGGAAATGATGACTTGGCCCCCACAATCGTCCGACTTGAACCCTATCGTCGAATTGCTGTGGGATCATTTGGACAGGTGTGTTCGAAAACTCAATCCAACATCAGAAAATCACTTGTGGGAACTTTTACAAGCAGAATGGGTTAAAATAACCGAAGAAACTACTAGACAAAATGTCGAAACTCTGTAAAGTGGTAATTAAAAACACAGGAGGTCACATAGATGAGAACAATCCTGGAAAATCATGAATATTTTTCTGATCTTCTAGACTGCAAATAATGTGAAAATAAATAATAATTCATTAAAATTAAACAAATATATATTATCTGGCTTTTTGTTGTCTTGGGACTGAAATAACTAAGTGGGCAAATACTTTCTGACGGTAGTATATATTGACTGTTGGTATTTAAAATACCCCTTCGTGTGTCTATGATCCTGATACAATCCTGATACAAAACACCAAATTTTCTTAAGGATACACATACAATTTTGGACTAAAAAACTGAATTTTTTTTATTAAAAGGTCAGGAACATGAGGAAATATATTGACTGCTGGCATTTAAAAATACCTCTTCGCATTTCTGTGATCCCGATACAAAAATCTACTCTTTCGTTAAGTCGATCTTAAATTAAACATTTAAATTTTGCTACTCAGTATATATCACCACTACACCAAACACTTTATTTTTGCACTCGACGCGCGTTTCGCTAACCATGTTAGCTTCTGGTGATATATACTGAGTAGTATCATTGTGCCAAAGATTCCACATTCCCAACTTAATTTAAATTTTGTATCAAGAGAGCAGAATCATGAGGAGTTATATTGACTGCTGGTATTTAAAAATACGTTTCTATGATCCTAATAGAAAGTTTCGTTAATTCGATCTTAAATTAAACATTTAAATTTGGAATTAGAACAGAAGCATGAGGAGGTACATTGATAATTCAAAATAACTTTGGTTACTGAAAAATATAAAACTCAAAAAGAAATAATTTAAAAAAAAAAATCGTAAATTCGCATTAAAAAAAAATTAAATTTGAGACTAAAAATGGCCAATTTCTCGGGTCTAAAATGAGTTCTTAAGTCCCTTAAATGAAAGCTTAGGGCTTAAGGAACATTTTCTCATATTTTAGGCAAGGTAGTAGTATACTGAAAAAGTTGTTTAAAAAATTCGTCTTAAGAAAAAAATGTGAATCGGTAAAACTTATCAATATCAAAAAGTGGCTAAAATTATGTTTGCATCAATTAAAGTAATATCCATGGAACATCTTTCCAGAGTTAACTAAAACAAATTAGCTTACAGTTTGCAAGTACACCTACTTAATCATAAAAAAAAAACGGCAGAAAACGGTCAATTTCTCCCGACCAGAAGACTCAAATAACATCCACAGCCACTTAAATTTTTAATTTTTTTTTTATCTAGAATCAAAATCTGTCAGAATTTTTAGTTTATCTTCCATAAATTTATGATAAAATTGCAAAAAATACGCTAAAAAAAATAAAAAACGGGCCAATTCTCCCATTTTGACGGTGTTGCCCCAATTTTTTATCGGTCGTAATATTTTTTTTTTATGTACAGAGTGGTCCAAATTGGACACTTTTAAAGGTAAACCCCCTTGACCTTGCCGGCCAACGGTTCGGACCTTGGTTGGCTATCTAGTTATTGTCGAAATTGGCCGATAAAAAATTACTGATAACTGCAGCGTTATGAGGGGGTGCCCCGTCAAGTTGAAAAAATATATTTCTAAGGTCCATTAACGGCAGTTCATCAACAAGAGGTTCTATTTGCTGCCTTAAAATTTCTAAATATCTCTGAAAGGCGAGTGTTCCTTCGTAAATAAATGGACCTATAACCCTGCCTCTAAAAATTCCTGCCCACGCATTAAATCCAAATCTGCCTTGATTTCTTTGTTCCACAACTAAGTATAAAAACTGTAACGGTTAAAAATACCTGCATTCCTTACATAAGCTTCGTCTGTCCAAATGCAATTTAATGAAAAATTGGGAACATGGTTACAATTCTCCAGAAACCATTGGCAAAAATCCATACGCCGTTGAAAATCTCCGTCTCTAAGGTGATGAACTTTTCTTGTCCTATATGGCCTGAATTTGTGCTTCTTCAAAGTACGACTTACATTAGTTCTTGGTAGTCCAATGGATTCTTTTAACTGTCGGGTTGAAGTGTTGGGATTATTTCCGATAGTTCGTAAAACTACTACGTTTTTTTTCCAAACTGGTCACTATTAACTAGGTTATGTCGTAATCGAGCGAATATATCCTTGAAGGGTTGACACCTCTCTGGATACCGTTCGTGGTACAAATTACTTGCCGCTTCCGAATTTTCTCCGGTTTGTATGAAACACACTATCATATTCCACTTTTTGTAATTTTCAAACTTCATTGCGATTTATTTGACAATTCAATAACTGATCCTGAAGTAAAATTTGACAACTACGCGTAAACAATTGAATTAAACCATATGGCCGCTCCGTCCAAAGCCTACTTCACAAAATGTGCATTTAAAACTCGCGTAAAAATTGAAAAAACCTTTATATTTTGAAGTAGATTTAACCGCTTAACGACTGTACCCGAGATAACTCGGGCACGGTCAACGTTTCGATTTTCCTATGCCCAGGCCTAACTCGGGCATCTCTAATTTTTATGGATGTTACGCGCCATCACCCGAACTGTCTCGTGAAAAGCGGGAATACGCATTTTTACACATTTAACTCAAACCCCTCGGGTCTTGTCGGATTTTTGCGACTGTTTATTTGATCTTGAGGCAAAATAAGCTGCCAGCGGGTAAATTTAGTTTGTGTTGCGAGTTGATAAGTTTTGTTGCGCTGCTTCTGTGAATTAAATTTTACGTGAGTTTTGTCTACAATAAGTAAATATATTTATTATACCTGTTATTTACATTTTAGTAGCTGAAACCCAAGTACTTAGTATATCATGGACAGGTACGATTATTAACTAAGTTGGGAATGTGGAATCTTTGGCACAATGACACTACTCAGTATATATCACCACTACACCAAACACTTTATTTTTGCACTCGACGCGCGTTTCGCTAACCATGTTAGCTTCATCAGGAGCGATGATTGACTAAAAAGGCACGATTATGATCTGTCAGATGAGTCAGAAGTTGACGAACCAATAGACGAAAGTGGCTCTGATACATCTTACGGCAATATAAGTAGTAGCTCGAATTCAGATAATTCGGCGGATTTACTTGAAGCACGTGATTGGTTTGAATTGCAACCTGATTCCCCAGCCCCACCATCATTCCCTTTTACGGCTGTACCGTCTATAAATTGTGTATCCTGCAATGATTGGAACATGTTGGATTTTTTTGAACAGTTCGTTGACGACGATCTGGTTGTCCATATAATAACAGAAACCAACAGGTATGCTGAGCAAAAAAAAGAGGAAAAATGTGGTACCCTGTGACTAGCGAAGAAATTAGAATCTTTTTAGGATTGACAATTTTACAAAGCGTTATAAAAAAACCAGAATTGCGTCAATACTGGTCAACCGATCCTCTTTTGGTGACGCCCTTTTTTGCCAGTTGTATGAGCAGAAATAGATTTGAGGCTATCCATCAAAACATCCATTTTTCTAATAATGATGAATTTGATGAAGTAACTCATCCAAACCCAAAACTTAATAAAATATGGCCAGTATACGAAAAATTGGTTAGCAAGTTTCAAGAACTGGTCGTACCTGAAAAAAAACCTGTCTATTGACGAAAGTCTCCTTTTATATAAGGGTAGACTTGGTTGGATCCAATACATTCCACTAAAAAGAGCTCGATTTGGTATAAAAACCTATTTACTGTGTGAATCTAAAAGTGGTTATGTATGGAATTTTATCATCTACACTGGAAAACAAACCAACCTTGACAAAGACTATGAAAATATACCAATTTCGTCGCAAGTTGTCATGACGCTGTCTAAGCCATTGTTAGAGAAGGGCTATTGCATAACGATGGATAATTTTTTATAACTCCCCCCAGCTTGCGGATTTACTTATTACAAAGAAAACCGACGTTTATGGAACACTAAAATTAACACGGAAAGAAGTTCCTTCAGAGCTAAAAAAAAAAGAAGCTGAAAAAAGGAGAAGTTGTAGCCTCTCAAAGAGGTAAAGTTTGTGTCCTAAAGTGGAAAGACAAGAAAGATGTTTCTTTGATTTCAACCATTCATACGAACACCTGTGTAGAGGTAGAAAAACCAAGAGAGATTATAATAAAGCCGAAAGTTGTCATCGATTATAACGACACCATGGGCGGTGTTGATCGGGTGGATCAACACTTAGCAGACTACAACCTTCCAAGAAAGCGTGGAAAAAAGTATTACAAAAAAAATATTTTTTCATTTATTAGATTTGGCACTGTGGAACTCTTTTGTGTTATATCGAAAAACTGGAGGAACAAAGTCAGCACTAGTTTATAGGTTGGATCTAATCAAACAGATCATGGAAAAATATCACCGCACGGAATTTTCTTCTAGAAAAGGACGACCTTCAAGCCAACCTACACCACTTAGACTGACAGGTCGTCATTTCCCTGAGTGTATCCCGGCAACCGAAAAAAAACAATTTCCAACTCGGCAATGTGGTGTATGCTGTAGAGTGCGTGATGCCCGCGGCAAAAAAAGTTCGAAAGGAAACACGTTACTACTGCCCTATTTGTGACGTACCGCTCTGTGTTACACCCTGCTTTAGAGTATATCATACAGTTAGTACTATTTAGTTGATAAGATAAGCCACTTTTTTGTTATTTGGCTCAAATTTTATTTCAAATTAGCATTTCTTTGAACGCCCGAGTTAATTCGGGTGATGTCAAGAACAGAATTAAGATGTTTTATTTTTTGTGAAAACACTTGTTTTTTTGAAACTTTGAAAAAACATATTTGGTAAGTCCTATTTGCAGATTTAACACATACCATAAAAAAAAAAAAATCGGGCATTTTGGTCCTACTTTCCCAAATAAATTCGGTCGTGAAGAGGTTAAGCAAAATATAAAGTGTGCTATATTTTTAGAATGGTAATTTAAAGCTCTATTCGGATAAGGATAAATATACAAGGTATCTCATTTAAAAAATATATTTTTGCGTTAATAACTATTAAAATATTAGTTCCACGTGAAAAAGTGCTTTGAGAATGTTATTACAGAAATCAAAAATTTTCAATAGAAAAAGAATTACAAACATTTTTCCAAAATGCAGATTTTTGAAAAACATCCTGTATATCTGAAAAGGTACTAGATATCGATATGCGGTTTTCACCATTGAGTTTATCATAAAAATTGAGCCTCAAACATTAACATCAGTTTTCGTCTATCTCGTTTAGATAAAGGGGTTTACCTTTAAAAGTGTCCAATTTGGACCACCCTGTACTCGTCGGGACGAGTATTTTTTTAAAAAAAAAGTAGTAGCATCTCGATTTCTGTTTTGGCCTGTTTTGGTCGAATTCTGACTGAACTAATCTCAAAAAAAAAGGAATTTCTTTTATCAACTACAAGTGATAGGAGACACGCTCTTAATTGACCGACTGTATATCATGAATGCACGAGGTAACGTGGTTCTATTAGAATAAAACTGCTATATTCATAGTAAATATGTTTATTAGATATTAAGGGTTGTGCACACACCGATGCTTACATCGAGACAACTATTACTAACGCAAGACCCGCTTGACATCAATGAATAGCATCTACATTTAAAAAAAAGTCAACTTTTGTAATGCTCTCCATGAGTTCCTAAAATAATTTTGTAAATCTCTATAGAGCTGCTACAGACATTCCACCTTCTTCGTGATGTAACGTGTAAGTTCTGGAGACTTGCTCTCTCAGAGGCATAATATGAACCTTTCAAAGACTGCCTAGGTAGCTTGAATATGAATGTCTCGCTACCTTGTTTCTACCCACATCAATTAAGTATTGATCTATTAGTCCATTATTTCACTTTCTGATGACACTGGCGTAGCACAGCACCGACCACTCAGAGGGCAAGTCTCAGGAAACTTACACGCAACACCAAGCGCCTCATTCAGACTACAATCATAATGTGCTTTTCACTTAGTCCACTGTCTTGATTCTTAATTATCGATGGGAATCGTCATCACCTCAACACATATAATTGATGTGTGTGTAACTGGTAATTCTTTAGATACGCATGTACGAGTATGGGTGAAACACAGGTAGTTCACGATTTGAACGGTAAATTTTGTTAAAAAGCCGATAAAAATGCAATCGGACAGTGAAGTACTGCACGATTGTTATGACGGCGGCGCCTATACAAATTAAATAATCTGCTGAAAAGGCTCATTCTAAAAGTCAAGTAGTTATATTTTTCGTTGACGTGATTTCTATTATTTTACAAGACTCGGAAGTTCCGCTTTATTATAAAAATAAATAAAACAAGCAGCCGGCCAGCAGTGGCATATCGCGAGCAAGAACTGACCATGCCCGAAACAATTTTAATAAATATTGTGTTACAACAAAGCCAATAAAAATAAATACACGTAAATTATAAATTTAGTTTATTGTTACGAAAATTAAATAAATGTTAATTAAACGCTTAGGAATTTTTGCAAATTTTGGTCCGTCATGCTTTAAAATCGGTTTCAGCTATTGCTCAAACCGATTTGCTATAGCAAATTCAGCGGCTGATAATGGTTTCTTTTTTCGGAAAGAAGCGCAGAGGATTGGACCAATCGGTATCTTTTATGGAATGACGGCCATAACACTTGTTAATCTACGAGGCATGTTTTTTAAGTAAGTACCGTTTTGCGATTCCGCCGCCGCAGCGATACGATCGGCGTTCCGCGCATGCGCGCTGGTAACCTACATCTCATGTCTACGCACTGACGCCATTACAGTCTGATTCTTCATTGTATACGTTGTTTACTGAGTGTTTAAGATGCCTCCGACAATCGTGAGTCCCGCCGATTGTGAAGTACGGGCTGTTATACGATTTCTTAGTGCTAAAGGCGTAAAACCGATCGATATTCATCGTAGATCTGTGAAGTTTACGGACAAAACATTATGAGTGATGGAATGGTAAGGAAATGGGTGAGAGCATTTAAAGATGGCCGCACAAATGTGCATGATGAAGAACGGAGTGGGCGTCCTTCGGTCGTTAATGAAGATTTGGTGCAGAAAGTGGACGAAAAGGTGAGAGAAAACAGACGCTTTACAATTTCATCATTGTGCGACTGCTTTCCTCAATATTCTCGTAGTGTTTTGTATCGCATTGTGACCGAGAACTTGAATTACCGGAAATTGTGTTCACGTTGGGTTCCAAAAATGTTGACGGATTTGCACAAAACCCAACGTTTAGGCAGTGCATTGACTTTCCTTGAGCGGTACCACAATGAAGGTGAACATTTTTTAGACCAAATTGTTACTGGTGACGAAACATGGGTGGCCTACGTCACACCAGAATCGAAACAACAATCCATGGAATGGCGACATTCATCATCACCCAAAAAAGTGAAGTTTAAGCAAACAATTTCTGCCCGCAAAATCATGTGCACAGTTTTTTGGGACAGAAAAGGAGTATTGCTAGTGGAGTTTCTGCCTCGTAATGAGACAATCAATGCAGCGTCTTATTGTGAGACATTGAACAATCTGCGTCGTGCAATCCAGAACAAAAGACGTGGCAAGTTGAGTAAGGGTATCGTTTTGCTGCATGACAATGCCCGTCCACATGTGGCTAATCGGACCAAAGATCTCATCAAATCTTTTAAATGGGAAACTCTAGATCATCCTCCATACAGCCCTGATCTGGCGCCCAGCGACTACCATTTGTTCCTGCACTTGAAGAAGCACTGGGTGGTCAGCGTCTTCAAGACGATAACGAAGTCAAAACATTTGTGATACAGTGGTTAACAAGTCAGGCGGCAGAATTTTATGAGGAGGGTATTCAAAAACTGGTGCCACGTTATGACAAGTGCCTCAATATTCACGGAAATTATGTAGAAAAGTAGATTAAGGTACAGGCTTTCATGTAAAAATAAAATTATAGCGATATCTTTGCACGTCTTTTTTTAATTCCAAAACCGTACTTACTTAAAAAACATGCCTCGTATATGCACTGAATGTCCCATTAAAAAAATGTAAGATCAGATTAGTTCAATGCGATCGTCGATTCTTTTTTTTATTAAAAATGTGCATTACCTCCATCACATACTCACATGCCACCATATAATTTTATACTCTATCTTCAAAAGACATGGACTAATAAATCACCCAATATGATAAATTCCATAGGCAATCCTACTATCAGATTGCTACTTTCACCATTATTATTTTTATTTAGTAAATATCCAGAAAAATAGGCAATAAGACTTATACCTGGGGTCAGGTAATTTATTCTATATGGGTTTCTAAAAAATTGTGATGATATATATATATATATATATATATATATATATATATATATATATATATATATATATATGTAGTAGTGGTTTTTCGGGTATCCCGTGTTAGCTTAAAGTACCTTGATGGACGGTTTCGCTGACGTTTCGATGGAATCTCATCCATCTTTTTCAAAGTCAAACGTCAGCTACTAGATTTCACACCCGTGAGAACATTCGTCAAAACATATATATATATATATATATATATATATATATATATATATATATATATATATATATATATATATATATATATGTGGTGGGTGATGTGGGTTATAATAAATTGTGATAATAACAGTACATAGTTTGGTGTTGTATAGAGTACAAGCATATGAAGTGAGATCAGATGGAGAATTTTCAATTAATTTCCAAAAGACCTAAATTAGGACCATTATCAGTAAATGAAAAGACAATGATTCTTAATTGTTTTAAATCATGGGAACATAATCATTCCAGTGCGAGTGTTGACGAAACAGTGTACTGAATTTTGGGTGTTGCAAAATCAACTGTATATAAAATAATAAAAGAATCCAGAAGCGGACTGCTAAAATCGCCGATGAAATCTCCAGGTCGACCAACATTTGAAATTGGAGAAAATTTGAAGCAAGGAATAAGACATCCTTTCTTTTTCAACAAGGAAATTTCAACATAAGATAAAATTTTTGTTAGGGTCCAAGAAGACTCGGATTATCCCAAAATGAGCCGAAACACCCTGTGGAAAATTTTAAACCAACTTAGTTTCCAATGGAAAAAACGTTCTAGGAAACCTATTTTAACAGACAGAAATGGTATTGTCTCTTGGAGAAGACATTACTTAAGAAACATCCGAAAAGCTAGACAAGAAGAGAACAGGAATATATTATTTAGATGAAACTTGGTCGAACGAAGGACATACGGTAGCGGGTTTCAATCTGCCCTCAGGAAAAGGACGTCGGCTCATTATCACACACATCGGAAGTTCGGAAGGATTTGTTGAAGGTGAGATGTGAACCTTTGAATCTAAAAGCAGCGGAGATTATCATGAGGGCATGGATGCTGACGTATTTGAAGAATAGTTTTCTCAAATGTTAGATTTGATTATTGTTATGGACAACGCGAGTTACCATTTCAGACTACAAGAAAAACTACCAACAAGTACTGGGCGCAAAATGGATGTATTAGAATGGTTATGCTAAAAAAATATCAGAATTCCGGATAATGCAGTGAAAAGAGAACTTTTAGATTTAGTCAATATTAACAAAAAAGTTTTAAAAGGTAAGTTGTAGATCAGCCATACTCAAACTTTTTTCTCTTGGGCCACTTACGCATTTATAGCTGTGTCGCGCCGGCCACAACATAAATCACAGCAACTGTTATTTAGGTGTTAATGAAAAAGCACATTACAGTTTAATAGTTTAGTTAAAATTTAGTGAGAACGATGATACTGGGAACATTTTTTAACAATTTCATCTAGATCTGGCTTGTAATTGCTGTACGCGGTAGCAGCGTGCGACTCCGCGAAATTTGAAATAATTGACTTCGTTACATAGAATTTGAACTACTCAGTATATATCACCACTACACCAAACACTTTATTTTTGCACTCGACGCGGGTTTCGCTAACCATGTTAGCTTCATCAGGAGCGATGATTGACTAAAGCTAAACTACAAATCTACCCTATTTATACTTAGCCTAACCCATTAGGAATATATCTATCTGTTACTGTGATTCATTTCATTGCAAACAACACAAATTAACCTCATTACATTTTTTTAGTTCATCGTTTGGTCACTTTCCCTCTGAATAGAGTAAACTTTAATAAAGAAAGGAATCGTATTAGAAATATAACTAGAGTTAATGGTTATGACGATGACTTAGTAAATAAGCTAATAAATAGACATAAGGTTAAGTTTAATATTCAGAATTTCACCTTTTTTACACGCGAAGAAAATAACACCAAGTATGTCTCCATACCATATAATCCAAAATATAGCAAGAGACGCGTCGAGCGCAAAAATAAAGTGTTTGGTGTAGTGGTGATATATACTCAGTAGTATCATTGTGCCAAAGATACCACATTCCCAACTTAATAGAATTTGAAGCTAGGTCGGGTGGGCCACTTACAAAAGCCTGGCGGGCCGCATGCGGCCCATGGGCCGCAGTTTGAGTATAGCTGTTGTACATGAATTAGCAGCTTCACTGGTATAACACTGCGATTTCCTTCTTATCATTGTGAATTAAATACGATAGAATTAATATGGGCATAACTAAAGGGGGAAGTCGCAAGAAACAATACAATATTTAAAATGACGGATGTCAAGTCCATATTTGGTGACGCGATAAGTAAAGAAAGAGAACTGGGAAAAATGTGTAAATCACGTTATCGGAGAAGAAAAAAAAAATTTGTGGGAATTGGATAACATTATTGACCAAATAACTGATCCGATAATTGTTAATGTTGATCAAAGTTCTTCTTCTGAGTCTGACATGGAATAGCTTATTTTAATAACATGTACCGTTTGAATAGCCAGCAACTTCATATATCTAATTATTTTCCTATTCGTCATTTATTTTCGTTTCTTAGAGTTAATTATTAGTTCCCATATTTTAATTTTCCTATTGCCATCTTATTATATACACACTTATGATTATATCATGGTCCCGGTTAACAATGGGTCGACAATGAACAGACCCAACAATTTACCTTATTATAGGGTGAATATACCTGAATCCAGGAGAAGTAAGGCAAACTCAATACAAAATAGTAAATAATACACAAAATTTTAATGTAACACCGTGGGTTGACATACTAAAGTATCATTTATTACTCTATGCCTTTTAAAGATAAAGTATAGTGTCCAGAAACAATAGTTAATCTTGGTACATTCTACCTATAGGTCACAGTCTGTGGTTAGAAGGGGGCAATGTGACAGAATTACTCCAACCATGACCGAGTTGTCAGGCGTGTTATGTCGGTGTCGACAGGCCGCTGCCTTAGTTCTTTTATCAAGGCGGAAAAATCTTGAGCCTTTTTGGATAAAATGAAAGCAATTATGTCAGTAAAAAATATACGCACTTTACCAACTACAAGTCTGAGCTTATTACGTCGCATATGTCATTTAAGAGTTCATGGATTGCATTACTAAATACACTCGAACAAGGCACACCTAAAAAAATTGAAATATATCAGATCAAACTTAGCATACGGAAATGTTAAGGTGAAAGTGTAGTTTTTTTACAAACAATGTGACATTTTTGTAAGAATAGCGTTAAGTTGGTTGATTTTTAAGCCTCTGAAACTAAAAACATTTATAAATAGTTAATATGATCACACAATTTGATAACATTGCGCCCTGTAATCTTAACACACACTACTTAAAGCAATCAATTGAATATGGAGCGCAATGTTCCCAAACTTTGTGATATACTCAATATATTGAATACGTCTATACAAGAAAAACTTTATTTAACGTTAACTTACAGTATTTTGAATGTTATTTAGTTATACAAGAAAAAATTACATTTTGAGTTATATATATCTCAGAAATCTAAACTAAATCTATAACAATACACGAAAAAATCAACCAACCAAATTACAAGAAAATAAACTATAAAAAAAATTAAAATCAAACACACCGCAAATTCATAAGAAAAAGAAATAATATCAACAAAAAATGCAAAATATCTTTTGTGCATAGCACATACTGGAAAAAAGATGTCACATGAATGACAATTAACAAATAGTACATATATATATAGTCATATCCCATAATTAATATAATCATTTGATTTTTAGATTATTTGAGATATACGTAGTAGGTAGAGTAATAATTTGATCTCTGATAATTTTTGCATGTTTGTATTTTTTACAAGTGTTTCAGGAAGTAGTTATGTTCTTTTATAATTTACAATTTTCTTTTGTGAATGATTACTGCCATCTATGTACGTCTAAGGTCTTAGACGTTCAAAAACAAATTTGCCGTAGATCTTACAATGTCAAATCTTTGCCGCTCAACATTCGCACATCTTCTGTAGTTTTTTCATCGTAAAAAACAAAGAATTCTGCTGCCAAAATTTTCGAGCAATTCAATACATATATTGGAATTGTAACAGAAGCCTAGTTTGTACACCGAGTATTTTATGAAAAAAAGTGAATGGTAGCCATTAGTAAATATATATTTAGTGATCGAAATAATAATTTCTAGATCTTAGAGCTGTTTGTCCCTTCCGGCATCACAAAAATATGGCTAAACCAATCTTATACTGAATTAAAACCAGATAAAAACTTGTTTTTAGCAGGTTGTTGTCTTGGGGTCTTGACTCCAACTTAAAAACTGTCATGTATTATGTAAACTGCATAAGGAATCATAGCAGTGTAAGTTGTCAAAGAGCGATTTTGGAGAAAATTGAGATTTATAAAGCTAGAGAAAATTTTTGGTCATATCCGAGCCTCTGCATATTTACATTAAACCGCGATCAATCACTTAACGTGCTCTATAAACTGGTTGGTTGCGTCGAGTAATAGGCCAAATTTATAGTATATATAAATTTATAATATATATATATATATATATATATATATATATATATATATATATATATATATATATATATTCTACTTTTTCTAGCCATTCTCTATTTTTCGGATTGTGCTTCCATATGTCCCTGTTTTGAGCAATTTGAGACCAACTGAGCCCCGCTGATCTTTTAATATCGTCATATCAACGTTTTTGTGGTCTGCCAGTGCTTCTTTTTTCTCCCACGGTCTCCATCTGGTCACTTTTCCGCTCCAGTTATGAGTTTCGCTACCATATGTTGTTACTGGTAGAATGCATTCGTTATATATTTTACTATTAAGTTTTAAAGGCAGTTTGGACTGAAGGACTTCATTTTACCGTAAGTCGCCCATCCTAGGAGTATCCTTCGATTGACTTCCAGTTCTTGATTCAATTTTCCGAGTGTCACTTCTTGTCCCAAATATTCATGTAAATCCACCCTTTTCCACTTGTCCATGTTATTCCATTCCATATTACGTCATTAATGGTTGTTTGTTCGTTCGTCATGAATTTGGTTTTTGTGATGTTCATCTCTAAACCGACCTTTTTTGCTTCCGTTTGTAATTCTTGGAGCGTTTCTTTCAATTCGACTTCATTTTCGGCAAAAAGTGCGATGTTATCAGCAAATCTTAAGTTGTTGAGTCTCTCTCCGGATATGTTAAATCCCCTGTTTTCCCAGTGAAGGCTCTTGAAGATATCTTCTAGTATCAGGGTGAATATTTTAGGTGATATGATGTCACCCTGTCTAACACCTCTCTTTATTTTTACTTCCTTGGTATCCTCGTGTAATCTCACTTTCAGTTTTGATTGTTCATTGATTTTTGCCAGTAAGTTAACATACCTTTGATCGACTCTTGCGTTTTTCATCGCTTTCTCAATTGCCCATTATTCCACTGTGTCAAAGGCTTTTCGGAAGTCAACAAATGCCATCCAGGCTGTGAATTGTATTTAGATACCTTTTCTATAAGTAATATATATATATATATATATATAGAAATAGAAATAGATATATATATATATATATATATATATATATATATATATATATATATATAGATATATATATATATATATATATATATATATATATATATATATATATATATATATATATATAGATATATATAGATATATATAGATATATATAGATATATATAGATATATATATAGATATACATATATATATATATATATATATATATATATACATATATACATATATATATATATACATATATATATATATATATATATATATATATATATATATATATACGTATGTATATATATATATATATATATATATATATATATATATACATATATATACATATACATATATATATATATATATATACATATATATATATATATATATATATATATATATATATATATATATATATATATATATATATATATATATATATAGATATATAGATATATACATATATATACATATATATACATATATATACATATATACATATATACATATATATATATATATATATATATATATATATATATATATATATATATATATATATATATATAGATATATACATATATATACATATATATACATATATATACATATATATATATATATATATATATATATATATATATATATATATATATATATATATATATATATACATATATATATATATATATATATATATATATATATATATATATATAAATATATATATATATATATATATATATATATATATATATATATATATATATATATATATATATACAGTAGAACCCCGATTAACCGAGTCGCGATTATCCGAGCTCCGGATTAACCGAGCCAATCTAAAACCTGATTATCCGAGGTACGCGCGTCTATGCTGTGTATTAACCGAGCTTCTAAAATATGTATGTACATATTTCCATTTAAAAATCGTCGGGGCTTTCGGGGAATCCCCTGGCCCGTGTGAGGGGTTCCCCTATTTATGTTTTTGGACTCTTTCAGCATGTAAATTTGCGTGAATGCAGTGCGTTATAGCGTTTACTACGGAGAAGTACGAGTATACTCACATAATTTATTTGGTTGGAGTTCTGGTAGTTAAGTGTAATTAATACGAACTGCTTTGTTTGAATTTTTGTTTGTCGTATAATAATGGAGCAAAACAAGCGTAAAAGAATCGTCGTTCCTATTGAAGAAAAATTAAAAGCCATCAGAAGAACTGAAGCATGAGAGACAATTAAAGTTGTTGCCCGAGATTATGGAGTAGGTGAGGTAACAGTTGGAGATTGAAAAAGAAACCGCACAAAAATAGAAGAGTGGTGTATAAATCAAGCCTCCTCGTCCTCAGGAAGAAAATCAATGAAAACCGGCGACTATGAAAAGGTAACGAAGCTTTATTCATGTGGTTTAACCAACAGAGATCAAAAGGTGTGCTTCTGTCAGGTCCAATTTTACAACAGAAAGCAATAATGATTAGTAGGCAATTCCCAGAGATAGATCAGTTTACCGCCAGTTCTGGATGGCTTGACCCCTGGAAAAAAAACGGTACGGTGTACGACAACTGACCGTATGTGGTGAAAAAACGTTTTGATGATGTGTCATCAATTGAGAAGTTTAAGCAGAACTTTAAAAAGCAAATCGAAGATTGTGGATACACATGTGATCAAATTTACAACTGTGACGAAACTGGTCTGAATTATAAAATGCTTCCATCAAAAACATTGGCATCTCGATAGGGAAAATCAGCTCCTGGGCACAAACGAAGTAAGGAAAGATTAACTATAATGGTATGTTCCAATGCATCTGGCAAGCACAAAATCCCACTGATGCTGATTGGCAAGTCTGCACGTCCAAGAGCTTTAAAAGACATCTCACCCAAAGCCCTACCAGTCTATTACAAAAGTCAGAAGAGCGCATGGATGGATGCGACCTTATTTACTAACTAGTTTGAAGAAGAGTTCGTGCCATCTGTGACTAAATTTTTGAACAGAAACCGTCTTCCTATTAAAGCAATTTTGTTAATGGATAATGCCCTCTCTCACCCCGGAGAAGGACTTCATGTGGGCGAAATTGTAAAATTTTTTCCTCCAAATGTAACCAGCATAATGCAACCAATAGATCAAGGCATCCTCGAAAACATTAAAAAAAATTATAGGAGTTTATATCTTGAACATCTGTTCGAATACACAGAAAAGGAGGATATTATCAATGGGATGAGAAAGGTTACACTGAAAAATGCTATTTACTGGGTAAGTCAAGCTTGGGATTCTGTGCGTACTACCACTATTCAAAAATCTTGGTCAAAAATTATTGATTTTGAGGACTATAATGACAGTGAAGATGATATTCCATTAAATGAATTAACTTTGAAATTGAGAAGCCATGGAGAAATGTCCTGTTCAAATTTTGACAGCGAGATAGAAGAAAAAGAAAAAAAGTTTATTTGAATTAATGCAAAAATTAAAAGGTTGCGAAAATGTGACAAAAGAAGATGTTGTTCAATGGATTACAGCAGATGATTTAGAAAAAGAAATGAGTATTGAAGAAATAACGAATGCCTTTCAGGAAACCGAAAAATCAGATGACGATGACGAAGCAGCGGTGGATGAACAGTCTCCCACTAAGATCTCTTATCAAGAAGGTTTTGCTTCTTTGGAAAAAGCTTTGAGGTATATCGAACAACAACCAGAAGCAACCCCAGCGGATTTGCTTCTTCTTAATAGATGGAGAAACATTACATCGAGAAAAAGAAGATGCAATATGAAACAAAAGCGCATAGATACCTATTTCACTGTTTTATAATGCCTGTATGTACCTATTTATATGTTAAAAACGTTAATACATCGGTTTAAAGTATTGGTGTTTATTTTTTGACTGAATAAAAAACAAATCCCGATTATCCGAGTTTTCAGTTATCCGAGGAGGGTGCCCCCCACGTTACCTCGGATAACCGGGGTTCTACTGTATATAATAATACTAGATACTAAAATTAATAAATATAAGTGGTAACAGACCTACGGAGTCAAAAGCGACAAAATGGTCGCCATTCGGTTTTGTCAAGGCATGTTGACATGAACGCAGAATAAAGTAATTTTTTGAATATCGTCAGGACCCGCTGAACGCACATCGGGGTATTTGGCTAAAAACATACCCGCACATAAAACAGAATGTCTAGTTATTATATGCCGCTCCCGTTTGGTGCGGAATATCAGACATCCAGATGGCGCCTCTGCAGAATACTGCGTTATGTTACGTCCCCGAGTAGAGAGATAAGTTACCAAATATGCAGAGACTAAAATATTACATTTATGAAATATCTAACAAATGTAAATATAAAACGTAAGCCTCTGTCCACACATAGTACCTTACAGCAACAACAGAGAGACACGGCGCAGTGCAGAAATCCCCTAAATTAAAAATTGCCGATTTATTCTAAGGATTAATAATAAATAAATAGCCAAACAAAACATGCGATAGCTAAACGAACTAACGTTGACGCAGTTAATAATCAAAGGCGCGAGCAGAGCACGCGAAGCGTATGAAGTCGCGAGAGCCATAAGATTAAAATGTCAGACAATAGTAAAATCACATATTATAGAATAACAAATTATATGACGGATGAGTGAGAGAAAAATTGCAAAGAAGAAGGATAACGTATAGATGAAAGAATAAATGAAAACTCATAAAGTTAGCAATAAGAAAATGAACAGAAAAACATTCGTAAACGTTCCTCACTGGACTGGTCCAACGGGGGAAGGCGCACCTAGAAAACACAACTCGTATGATAATATTATAATCTTGTAAACGTTGTAATTGTTGTCCTCATCTGAAGTCCAACCCCAATAGCAGCGGCAAGCTTCATTATCACAACCTTTTCTGAAGGTTTTATTGACTTCGGGCTGTGGTGTCGCAGTTGGTAAAATAAATACCAAAGCTTCTTAACAGAACGGTATTCTGGTTGTGATAAATGATGAACAGGAACGTGAAAGTAGTAGGACTGAGGACAGTAATACTCTATTACATTCATGTTGCACGATATGTACCTTTATTTCAGCGTATGTGTCTGTGACATGATGATTCCGGTTTTGTTTAAGCCTACTGCAGCAACGAGTACCGAGGATAGAGTTTTCTGAATCTACTTTAAATTATGTTGCTTTGTATGCGAGATAAGTCGACTTCCACATTTTGAATCTTTACAGTCTTATAACACACACTTTCAACGTAAACAATTTCTCGCAGACATCTGAATTCCGAGTGATAATCCATGAAACATAAGGAAACAAAACAATAATGCATGGTGGCATATGATATCACATACATCTAACTTCATATTGAAAACGTTGGTAGTTATTTTTTTTAATTCAATTTTGTTTTCTACCTCTCCTTACCGCACTTGATGACTAATTTGGAGGGAAACGATTGTACGAAGTACATGCGTAGTAGTAATAACAACAGTACTTGGTAACATCTAAACAGAAACTAAGTAAATAACTAATATTTTCACTCTATGAACTAACTAACTTTCTGAAACACTTTGTACAAAAAGCTCGTCCAAACTTACAACTTAATTCACTGATGTGTTAATTGGTGTAACTCTGGACAAGAACAGTACAAAACAAGGAAAATACTGACAACCTAGGAAATTAAGGAGAGTAAAACTATTAGCAGCACCACTAGTAATAACCCGAGAGTTCGTGAATGTTTTAGCCGGTGAAGTGGATTAAATGTTTTTTTAAAAAGTGCCTGTTTCATGACTGAATGTGGTTTCAACGGTCTTCTGTCCGAAAATCATATATTACGCTGGTCAACATGATTTTTTCACAAGGAAACTGAATAGAGACCCTAGTTCAGTTTTTTTATGCTGAATTCAAATATGTTATCAAATTTCTTCTATCAGGAATAGTTTCCTTGTGACAGTCATTTTTGTGTAATATACTTTTCTATATTAGGATTTCATTGTTATAATTCTTGTACATATAGAAGTGGAAATTTGTATTCAGAATCATTTGGCACCAGGCAGACTTATTCATGTTGAAACATGTTTTAACTCTGTCCAGGCTTAATGATATTCAAACCTGTCCTATCTTGTACAAATATTGCACTTTTTTAGCAAGCAGAGGGCCAGTATTGTAATTGTAGTGAGTCTGGTAACACGTGTACCTACTTATTTTTGTGAGGTTTATTGTTTTTATTTGTAAGTTTTTTTTATAAACGGTTCAAAATGCCAAGAAAGTGTGTAAATCAACCAAACAATTTCTGCTATGTGTGTGGTGAACTGACCTTCAAGTCTCAGAGGCGAAATTTTACACCATTTGTGAAAAAATGTTATGAGCTTTATTTTGGGTGTAAAGCTGGTGATTTTGATAAAGACTGGGTCCCAAATTTATGCTGGGTATCATGTGTTAGGCTTCTCACTGGTTGGAAAAATGGTACCCATCATATACCGTTTTCAGTCCCTATGATTTGGAAGGAACACAAGGACCATTTAACTGACTGTTATTTCTACTTAATTAACATTAAAGAAATTATCTAAGTTGGGAATGTGGAATCTTTGGCACAATGATACTACCCAGTATATATCACCACTACACCAAACACTTTATTTTTGCACTCGACGCGCGTTTCGCTAACCATGTTAGCTTCATCAGGAGCGATGATTGACTAAAGCTAAACTACAAATCTACCCTGTTTATACTTAGCCTAACCCTTGAATTACTCAAGCGGAACTAATGACATAGGCAAGGCCAGCAATTCCAGTCAAGTAACCAGTAGAGGGGACTATAAGGAATAGGCCCTCTGTCTTTATTTAAACTACTTTTACATTTTATGATTTCCATACTTTCGTATGCGTTTAACAATCTCCTATCAGATAAATTTTTTATCAATCTTAGATTATCTAATGTTACAGTATGATCAGCTTCAAGGGCATGTTCGGCAATGCTAGACTTTTCTGTTCTATTGTATTTTAAGTGTGCTAAATGTTCTTTAAATCGTGTTTTAATTGACCTTTTAGTTTGCCCAACATACTTTTTGTCACAATCATTACAACTAATTTCATAAATTCCACTTTTCTCACAATTAGGAATCTTATCTTTGGGATTTCCTAAGATATTCCTCAGATTGTCTGATGACTTATAGACTAAGGTGAGGCCTACCTTATTAAATACCTTATTGAGTCCCTTGCTATATTTCGGATTATATGGTATGGAGACATACTTGGTGTTATTTTCTTCGCTTGTAAAAAAGGTGGAATTCTGAATATTGATTGTGACAAAAAGTATGTTGGGCAAACTAAAAGGTCAATTAAAACACGATTTAAAGAACATTTAGCACACTTAAAATACAATAGAACAGAAAAGTCTAGCATTGCCGAACATGCCCTTGAAGCTGATCATACTGTAACATTAGATAATCTAAGATTGATAAAAAATGTATCTGATAAAGAGATTGTTAAACACATACGAAAGTATGGAAATCATAAAATGTAAAAGTAGTTTAAATAAAGACAGAGGGCCTATTCCTTATAGTCCCCTCTACTGGTTACTTGATCGGAATTGATGGCCTTGCCTATGTCATTAGTTCCGCTTGAGTAATTCAAGGGTTAGGCTAAGTATAAATAGGGTAGATTTGTAGTTTAGCTTTAGTCAATCATCGCTCCTGATGAAGCTAACATGGTTAGCGAAACGCGCGTCGAGTGCAAAAATAAAGTGTTTGGTGTAGTGGTGATATATACTGAGTAGTATTAAAGAAATTATGTCCAAAACAAAATATACAGTTAAGTACCCCAATTTGGCATCTGCAATTAGACCTGTGCCACATAGTGAAGAGTATCCTGTAACAAAGTTTCCAGATTTCATGACCTTAAGTGATAACTCCGACTCCGACCCAGTTCATACTGAAGACGGAAAAAGCGAGAGAAGTGACCCTACATTTGAAGCAAGTAGTTCATCAGAACCTCACTTTTTATCTCAAGAAGATCTTAATGATGTTATACGGAATTTAAATTTGTCTAAACAGTCAGCTGAGCTTTTAAGTTCCAGGCTCAAAGGTTGGAATCTACTCCGAAAAGATACAAGGATATGCGTTTATCGTAGACGTGACTACTTCTCTAAAGAAGGCCATGTAGTTTTTTGTAATGATGTTTGTGCAGTAATGGAGGCTCTTGGACATCAACACCAGCCAGATGAGTGGCGATTGTTCATAGACTCATCGAAAGTCAGTTTGAAGGCTGTACTGCTCCATAATGGGAATGAATTACCATAAATACCTGTCGCGCATGCCAGTGATATGAATGAGACATATGAAAATATGTAATTGCTGTTAGAAAAAATTCAGTATACTAAATATAACTGGAATATCTGGGGTGATTTGAAGGTTATAGCTTTATCGTTAGGTTTGCAACTTGAATACACGAAATTCTGCTGTTTCTTGTGTGAATGGGATAGCAGGGATAAGGAGTCTCACTACATAAGGAAACAATGGCCTAAACGTGAATGTCTTATTCCTAGGCATAAAAATGTATCAAATACTCGATTAGTGGATGCCGAAAAGGTGCACATAAAACTGGGGCTTATAAAAAATTTTGTAAAAAAAATGGATAAAGATTCTGCTGCATTTATGTATGTAAAATCTAAATTTCTTAAAATAAGTAATGCAAAATTGAAGGAAGCATTTTTATAGGGCCCCAAATAAGATCATTAATATCCGATGATGAACATTTTGAGGAACTGTTACATCCACCGGAAAAAGCAGCGTGGAAATCATTCAAAAATATTTGTTGTGGATTTCTTGGCAATGATAAAGAAAACTATAGTGAAATAGTGAATGATCTTCTGACTTCATACAAAGAAATGGGCTGCAACTTGTCCTTAAAAATTTAGTTCTTGGACTCCCACCTAGACTTCCTCCCTGAAAATCTTGGGGCTGCCTCTGATGAGAATGCTGAGCGTTGTCATCAGCAGATTTCTACTATGGAAAAGAGGTACCAAGGCAAATCGAGTCCCAGTATGTTGGCCGACTACCGCTGGACCATGAAAAGAGACATCCTGAAGGCAAAATATGACCGAAAATCATCATAGACAAAATTAGCCGTGTATTTATTATTCAGTGTTTTCTAAGTACTAATTATTTTAAAACTTTAAACACGTGTCACAAAAAACCCTGCCTGATGGATAAAATCTGAGAACACAATTAAACTCGGCATGGAAAAGATAAATATATTCCGTTAATTTAGCCCTTGTGGAAGAAAAAAAAATTGTAGACCAGTGTTATTAGTGCCAGCTAAAAAAATGATAATATTCGATCATCGGATCGTTATTCTGACAGACTGTTGGAATTACTTGCGAGAATAAAAAGATAATTTCCTACAAAATTTTAACCAGCACAAAACCCTGACCAAAACAGTCACGAGCTCTCAGATTACGGAAAGAAAAATATAAATTTTTGATATCTTATTTTTGATTATTTATTTTAAATTACTAAACGTTGCTAAACAGAAACTTATCCAGAGGTAGAGATTATAACCTTTATGACTCTTGGACAGTGGCACTAAAAAAGTTTTACTAAAGAGATTAGGATAAGTTAAAGCTGACTCTAAATATAATATATATAAACATAGTTTTCTCTATAAATTTGCACTAAACATACAGAATATACTATTGCACGCGATTTCATCCACTTTTAAGAAGTATATATTATTTACAAAATTCGTAAAACAAAATATAGATCTTTCTAGTAAGAATATATTTTTAAAATAACCAAAAAAATTTATAGTTAGGGCGGTCAGCAAACCTCAATTATTCTTCGCGTATAAACACAACTTGAGCAATGCCGCGAGACGAAAGACCACTCGTCGTTTCTCATTTTCCTGAGGTTTTTTCATTTTTCAAACTTGAAAATCAATTTTTTGTTTAATTTGTCCTTTTAAAATCCTCATTTTAGTAAATAATCATGTATATGACGGTCCTTTAACTGTGCGACTACCCCAAGCCGCAATCCAAGGTCCTAATTGCAGCTGGCTAAGGGTTACGTAACTATGATAATGAACACCTCTTTACGACTTCTTAGGAGCAGATATTTGGTACGTTTGAGCGTATCTCGATGCCTTCTCGCTCAAACGTGGCCAGGTACAGTGCCATCTCAGCAGATGACGACTGGCGCGACGAAACAATACTATCTGGGCGCTCACTCCCTTTCCTCTCCATTCACGGTAGGCCGAACGATGAGGGAAACTGCAACTGTGCTGCCACTTATTGGCGGACATAGACATCGTTAAAACATGAGTGTTTACAAAAACATTTTGAATAAGTTCCTCCCGTCTAATCAGTTTCATCAACTTCATGCATCTCTATGCACGATCATTTACAACTTTGGGGTTAATAACGATTTCCCGCCTTGTCTTGTAATCATCCCTATTAACATACTTTTTTTAGGACGCAGATGCAAGCCCTGTTGAATCCTTAGATGTTCAAATATCTCAATATCTTAGCCAGCTTAGATAATGCTAGATTTAGGCGTCCCTATCCTCTTTTCTTTTCAGTTTATTATTCCCTTAATTAACTGCAATGTCTTGGACAATGCTTTAGCGCTCCTTATCAAAGAAATTTTCACCCAAAACGGCAAAGCTATAGACGTCTCTCTGCTCATAAAAAAAACTCTTTTGCTAATAATTTGATGTTGGATTAAATTTTCAAAAAATGTAAGTCGTTTCAAGCAGATATACAATTTGTAATTATATCATATAATCCTGTATAGACCACAAACAGCGTCAGCTGTAGAAAATATTATTATTATTATTATATATATAATTATATATAATCACTGATTTTATCTCTAAAAAAAAACAGTGTCGAATACACATCTGCTATCTAAGTGAGGAGTCTATGGGATTTCCTTTTCTTGAAGAAAAGTTCTCTGATGAGGAATGACAGAGCACTGCCAAAGTTATAACAGTTAAACAGGAAGATGAACCGGCAAGAAAAAGGTGTATACACCTTAAGTACGTCCCAGATATGTCACTGACTGAGGAGGCAATGATCAATATTTAAAGAGATCTATTACCAACTTCTTTGAAAAGGACTTCTTTCAATGCTCTTTAAAAGGGTGGATTAATCGGGAACTACTAAACACTCATGCCTTAAGGGAGTCTTTGCCTGACAAAAAGACTAGCACAATAGTAAAAACTACGCCAACTAGTGAAAGTTATGTTTCAAAAATGTTTCATACATTTTGACTACCTGTAAAGGTAGGCAGATTTAACAAATATTGATAAGGAGGGGAACGGAAGGGACCGCCCAGACACTGTTGTTACACTGTCTCAGTTACCGCATGCTGAGACGTTGCTACACACAGCCACGTTTGAGCATGAAAACATTGAGATATGTCCAAATTTTACCCTTGAGACACGAGCCTGAGTAATTGCGCAATCAGGGGACGGTCACGTGCGTGAATACTCATCAAATACTCAAGAATTGAAAAAAATTCTGATCTTTGAAACAAAACAGTCATCTTATCGTCGCATGTGTGCAGGACGTGTCGTTTCCTTAAAAAAGCAACCCAGAATTATTCGATAGTCAGTACGTAAGTTGGTATTTTGGAGAAAACATATTTGAAGAGATGATTTACCGTCCGGAACTGCCCTCATATCAAGTAGTCGGTTCATTCAAATAATGTAGAATGAAACGACTGACCGATTGAAAAAGAAATATTACAGTGATAAAAAATAAAATCAGTCTGTAATCTAAGATTAAGAACTCTTCTCTCGTGCATAACTACATCGCTAAAATAATTTGTAACAACACCGATTTCTGTGTTCATCACGTTAAGATCCGGTCTGTTGATTTCCAGTTGAAAGCTGCATAAAATTTTAAAACCCCGATTAATAAAACGTTAGTAAAATAAGAATTATTACGTGAAACGTTGATTCTAACTGGAAGTCAAAAGACCGGCCTTCGAGCCCAAAATTGGCACTACGCAGGCTATAAAAACTATTAAATAAAATCTTATAATAAATAAGTTGTGCTACTAAACGTGAAAGTTAAGGCGGGATTATTTGTACCTCATTGTAACTGTATTCCTGTTTTTTTTTTTCGTGGAAATTATTTAATAAATTATATCTTCGTAGTATACAAGGTGTCCCGAAACTAGATCACATTTTTAGGGTGTATTCGCCGCCAAAAAGTACATATCTATATACATACTTTCTAATAACTCCTGGGGGTCCCTAAAGTTGGAAGTTTCTTTCACGATATTTCTAAAATTATGGAAAATAAAGATATAATATTTGGTTTGCTGTATGAAATTGGTATGTTGCAAAATGTTCTGTGTTGTTAATAATTAGAGCAAATATGCCTCAACTTTTTTATTTACGGGGTTATTTACTTTTAATTCTTTTTCTTTTGAAACGGACGCGAATTTATCTACAGATAGTAAATGTGCGCAGAAGCTTAACACTAATAAAGAATATTATGGTTGTCGGGTACAAGTTTTGGCAATTCTCATGGTTTTTACAACGGAGGAAGAGTGAAAGCAGGTAATGTACATCTGTTCAGAAAACCGTATCGTTGGATTTTTTTACGGCGCAATATAAGTTAAAATAGTATTTTGCTTTAGTAAGTCATTTGCCAGGGTTGTTAGAAGGATGAAGAAACGCCGCTCCATTTTCTCTGCATTTGCGGCGAGCTGACAAGATTCAAACATGAATCTTTGGATGGATGATGGTAGTAAAGACGACTCCTGGCGCGGTAGGTAGAGGGAGCGAAACTCGGATATATAGAGCTGAGTGGGTGTTGGTGGCTGACAGGCATACAGTTTCGGAGTTCAGATTAGGAACAAAGCAAATATTTGTTTCAGAATCGTATCACAGTCAAAAATACAGGGTAGTATCGAACAACTGTACCCGATACAATTTTGTGGGAAACTTGAGAAAACAGGTAAGAAAACGTTGGAAATGAGTGACACGCCACCAACTGGGTTCTTGACCACAATAACGAGCCGAATTGTTGCTACTGAAGCAGTTCCTGACAAGGAAAAACCTGTCAAAGTTGGCATATTCCCCCTGCAGCTCGGACCTCTCACCAACCGACTTTCTTCTCGTCCCATGCCTAAAATCTAGCTTAAAAAGACAGCACTTGAGGACCATTGGGAACATGCCAGCCAGCTTTAACCGAAATTTCTTTTTCCAGGTTTCGTTGAAACCTTACTTTTTGAATATCTTTTATATATTTTCGTTTAGGGCTACATGATCGACATTTTTGGCATTTTTGCATTAACAGGTGACCAAACTACCTGCGTACTTTTAATATATGCCATCTATAACTGTTTTTACAGTGTTTATTCTATCCTTAGCTTCATTAATTCGTATTCTTATTGTTATTGTTACAACAGCGCTTGTCCGCGTTTAAACGGTCATTAGTTTAGACTTTTCAACTTCCTTTCCATATGTTGGTGAGCAAAGTTAAACAGATTGTCAATTAATTCGCCTTGATCCTGCCAAACACATCATTTTCACAAATTTAAATACACAGAGATGTAAAGAGCCACAGACAATATGAAAAGAAAGCTAAAACAGCGCAGCATGCAAAAGAATGCTCTGTGATTGAGGACCTGGAGAAAAAACATGATACCTTTCATTTACATAAAAGAGTTAAGGAAACCGCTGGAATACGGGAGACTTGCTGATGATACCGTGGTTTTGATAGAGGATATAGAAGAAAAACTGAAAAGGTGAATGCAATACATAGAACAACTGGTTGAAGACAAAAATTAGATACTAACGGAGTATTACTAACGACCTCTGGTCCATGCATTACTATGGACGAAATCGAAAAAGCAATACGAACAGCTAAAAATAGGAAAGCACCCGACCCGAATGAAATCCCGTTAGAAGTATTGACATTGTTAAAAAAAATACGGAAAGGAAGCTCTTCTTAAATTACTTAACACAATCTATGAAACAGGAATTATTCCACAAGACTGACTTAAGTCCACGTTTGTCATGATATCCAAAAAAAAAACCAGCTCAACGCAATGCAAAGATTACCGTATTAGTGACGTCCCAAAAATTTTCCTCAAAATAATTAATTAAAGAGTTTGTTAAAACTGGGTACCAGAAAAGCCGTTTATAGCCTACAAATGCCAATTCAAAGATGTAGAGGCGTTGACTACGATGTCCAGTTAAGCTTTATTGATTTCAAAAAAGCGTTCGATCGGATTCAGCACAATAAGAAGGTTCTGAAAGATATGGGAATTGATGACAAGGATGTCTGGATGATTGGGAGCCTCTATACTGGGCATAAAGCAATAATAAGAATTAAAGATCCAACATTAGAAAGAATAGAAATAAGGAGATGTGTTAGGCAAGATTCTGTTTTGTCGTCACTAATCTTCTCTCTATCTCTGTAACTGACACTGACGAAGGCTTTAATATCAACGGAATACACATAAATAACTTCCGCCATGCGGATGACACTGCCACTATGGCTAGTAGTTCCGAAGATCTCAAATATCTGATGGACAGTGTGGTAAGCGCAAGTAAAAAATACGGTTAAACGCTACATATTAGTAAAACTAAACATATGGTAGTGTCAAAGCAACATCAGGCTAATGTTCAGTTCACATACGTAACAAGCAATTAGAAAAAGTAGACAGGATAACATACCTTGGAAGCACCAATAAGCAGCAACTGCCTCATTCAGGGGAAATAAAATACCGAATAGAATGTGCAAGGATAGCATTTATCTAAATCTAATTTCAAAATGTATTATGAAAGCATGACCTGAATCTGACGTGAAGCTGGTGAAAAGAACATATTTTTCTTTTGCAGCATCTCAATTTAATAAAAAACACTGAATTTCATATCTTCATCCCAAAAAGTGGAAACGCTCAAACATTTTTCGAGATACATTGCTGTCAATTTCATGGCTTGTTTTTGAACGTAGCGTACACCCCAGAAATGGGTTCCGCTTGTTTCAAAACACCCTGTGTATTAAGAATATGGTTATTTTTTATCAAATAATTAGTACGAAATTAAGGCAAAAACGAAACTTAAAATATAGTATGGCGCGGATATTCCCGCCTTAAAAATCAGCACAGAAAATTACTCTATGCAAAGTGCGTCAGGTATGAAATATACAGAGTAATATTATTTACAAATTTAGTATGTTGTGCATTATCTACAGAGTGTTAAAAAAAATTGTAACAGTTCTTTTATTAGAACAGCAAAAAAAAGATCAATATAAATTGAAATGTTTTCTCGAGCTAACTTTTTTATGCCTTTTAAGATTAGTGTGCAAACTATTACAATTTTTTTAACACCTTTGAATGTTTTTTCGTTTTAATTAATATTTTACTATATCTACAAAAGACAGTGAAACGAAACAGGGAGTAACAACATTTATAACAATTATTTTTTTTAATAACACTGATCTTTATAATTATTTGTTACCTATTTATTTTATTAACACTAACATGTTTTATATTTTTGATTTAGTTTTGGACTATCAACATAGAGTACTTACTATTTATTTAGTATAGTATTTATCTTTAAAAATAGTAGGTTTGTGTGAAAATATATAGAAAACTCTACAGGTCTAAAACAACACCCAATGAAGAACAAAGAAAACAGACTAGTAAGAAAATACAAAATATAGGTTCGGATGAATCACCAGAAGTTATTATAGAAGAGGTCAATAATGCACGAAGGAAATGAAGCGTAACAAAGTAGCACGCCCTGAGGGTACAAGTATTTTATCGGAAATGCTATTGGAAGCAAGAGAGGACATAAAACAAGAATTGGCCAAACTTTTCAACATGTGTTTAGAAACTGGCAAAATACCAACATTATGCCATAATCAGAAGTAATAAAAAATAATACACAAAAAGGGAGATATCAGAAAGTTAGACAATTACCGCCCGATTAGCTTACTAGCTCACATTTATAAACTTTTGACTAAAATCATCTCAAGTAGATTAAAAAGTTAGACTCCTACCAGCCACGCGAACAGGCTGGTTTTAGATCCGGCTATAGAATATGCGACCACTTACAGACAATGAGAAATATCCTAGCGAAGAGCAATGAATACAATTTCGAACTCTACATAGCCTTCATAGCCTATGAAAGGGCTTTTGATTCTGTCGAAATGTGGACAATCATCAACGGCTTTAACAACTGTAGATACACTACCCTAATCAAACATATATATGTAAATGCAAATATTTACCTAAAACCTAGTCAGAATAAATATATATAGGAAGAGGTGTAAGACAGGGAGATACAATCTCTCCTAAGCTCTAGAAGATGTATTTCGTCAACTAGATTGGACAAAGAAGGGCCTAAAGATGGATGTTGTGTATCTGAGTCATTTAAGGTTCGCAGACGATATTGGAGTCATCAGTAATAATCCACATGAGTTACAAGAAATGATAAATGAGTTAAAATATCACACAAAGACGATTGGTCTTAAGATCAATAAAAGTAAGACAAAAATATTAACATTAATAACAACATAGTTATAAATTTAGAAGGAACAGCTTCCGAGATTGTTTAGAATTATGTGTATCTGGGGCAAAAAATTACTACCACGAGAGACAGTGTCTCGAATAAAATTTTAAAAAGAATCAGACTTGGATGGTGCGTAATGGGAAAATTAAGTTAAATATTCAGAGATAAAGCCATCCCAAATAAGTTTAAGGACAAAGTTTACGATCAGTGTATCCTACCCGTAATTACATATGGCGCTAAAACTTGGACACTCAATAAAGCAGATATACAAAAACTAGCTCGGACCCAGAGGGCAAACGAAAGACAGATGACCGGGATAAAACTTGAAACAAGTGGATACGCGAACAAGCGAAATTAAAGGATTTTATAGAGCACGTAGCAGAAAGAAAATAGAAATGGGCTGGACATGTAACACGCATGACCGATGTTCGATGGACCAAGCGAACATTAGAATGGAGACCACGAGAACAGAAAAGGAGCGTAGGACATACCAAAACAACATGGCGGGATGATATACAGAGGATTGCGGGCATTGGATGAATGACAACACCTGCAAATAGATTGAGATGGAAATTCAGGGGGAAGGCCTACATCCACCATTGGATAGAACTAGGCTTATAGTGAGTGGTATAGTGATCTAGAAAGGGGGGCATAATGATTCTGCTTCAACAAAAGCAGATTAGAGTACGATTCACCGCTGTCAAACTCAGTTATAAGGGATATTCAAAGTTTAATCAAAAGTAAGCCAAGCTTATTCTCTTTTGAAATTTTGCAAAGACTGACGAAACAGTTCGGTAAAAAGACGCTTTCGAAAACCGAAGTCTATGACTGCTCCAAAAAATGTTTCTATGGCTGGAAAATGGTGGAATATCTAAGTCATCCTCGCCGACCTCGAATATTAAGGCGGTTCACGCGCTTATTGATGGTGACAGGCGCTTGACAATTTCGCTTCGGAGGTTTAAATATCATTCGGAAGTACACCAAAAAATTATCAGAGATGACTTAGGTTTGCGGAAAGTGTCGGCAAGGTCGGCTCCTGGCTTACTAACAGATGCACAAAAAGAAACACGTCTCGGAACGGAAAAAGACTTTCTGAGGCGCCTTCTTACTTGTGACGGGATGTGAGTACACCATTACTCTCCTAAATCGAAGACGGCAAGCATGGACTGGAGAAAGCGCACCTGTGAAGGCGAAAACTAGGCTGTCTGTTGGGAAAGTTCTCATGACCGTCTTTTGAGATTACAGAGGCTTATTACTCAATGATTTGCTCCATAAGCAACGGACCATTAACGCTTCCTACTGTTGCCAACTCCTCGATCAAGTTAAATTCGCTTATAGATACAAAAGGCGAGACATGCCCATTCGGAGTGTGGAACTGCTTCTGCTTCACGAACGCTCGGCTCCACGCGGTTGCGTTGACTTAACAAAAATTGGAACCAACGTACTGGAACACCTGCTCTACAGCCCGGATTTGTCGCCTCGCGACTTTTATTGGCTTGGCTTGTCCATTTGAAAGAAGCGTTGAGGGGCAAGAATTTCGAAAATGACGAAGGTGTAGAATCGTGCGTAATGGGCTCCTGACGCGACCCGTTTCATTTTTCGACGACGGTACGAAAAAAACTTCCTTTGTGGTGGGAACAACGTGTTTTGAATGTTGGAGGCTATGATGAAAAATAAGACTATCATTTAGTCTATCTATTATATATGGAGCGACATGGAGGAATTACAGAGTTTTATCCGTTTAACATTTCTAAATTGTTGTTGTTTTTATTATTATTAACGGAATACACCAATAATTAACGATAGTTAGCTCTGGTCATCAATTCGAATAATAATTATCGATATACCGATAGTTATCGATATAACGATAATTGTTATATATATATATATATATTTGATAATTATTGGCAAATTGATAGTTATAAATGAACTACTGGTAGTTATCGATATATTGGTAACTATCGATGTGTCTCGAGGGTTGTCATCGACTATCGACAGCTAAATGCCATTATCGCTCATCATGAGTATCGCGTACCTGAATGCGTGTGTTTATTTATGTCCTATTAAGAGGTGGGCAAAAACTAACAAAGAGCAGAATCCTGCAGAAACGAACCTGGAGCTTTTCTCCAAAAATTTAGCCCGACGTCGAGTTATGGGTATACCATTACAATCCTGAAATGAAATGGTAGTTCATGGAGTACAAACCTATGGGTTCGTTGCAACGGAAGAAATTTTAAAGCACTTCCGTCAGTCAGAAAAAGTTTATTAACGGTTTTCTGAAATTGCGATGGCATCTTAGAATCTGGGAACGTGGTGATATTATCAACGTAGAAGTGTATGCTAGCACGCTAACAAATCTGAAACTATGCTAACTAGGGTTCAGAGAAAATGCTACTTCTGTATCATGACCATGCTCGGCCACATATAAGTCAGAATGTGGTGTTGGGGCAGCTTGTACGACACAGAGATGATAATGGAGGTGCAGAATTGGTGCGAATACTTTTTCTGTAACCCGTTCTTGCTATTTAGTGGATATTGTGGTAAAAGTCTTGATGCAAATGGACAATAAGCGGAAAAGTATTGGCTTTAGCGGTTAAAGAACACTTTAAGCCATCAACACACTTATGTTTGTAACATTATTATTAATAATACGTCCCCTTACAGGTTTAGAGATTTAGAGCAAAATTTAATACCGCTTATGTTAAAATTAGAGATAAATAAACTTACTTTTTTCAAAGATAAATACATGTACAACAATTACAGCGTCTAATACTATCTTAAGTCGTCCTAAAACACCGGGAATAGAAAAAAAACATTACACCTATCAGAAAAAATATCACTAAAATCCTAAACACTTAAAACGCTTTGGTTTTATTTTTAAGGTAAAAAAATGGACAGACATCTAACTAGTAAGTTATCATTGAGCATAGAGAGATATAAAACGCGAATTTTCTTTTATTAAATTATCAGTGATTATTGATTCTAAATGCCATACAATAACGAACAAAAAGAAATATGACGTAATTACTTGTGTGCTCTAATACACAAGTTCTTGATCGGTATGAACGTATTTTGGATTTAAGTAAACATCTGGAAGACGATAAACGCACGGAAAATTCAATCAAAAATGAAAGGTCGCATAATTTCGAAAAATCACATAGAATTGGGTGCGACCCAAATCTATGGATGGAGGTGGAGATTTCGACGAAGGCAACGGGTCTGATATATTACACAGACGAATCGAGTGAAGTAAGTGCTAGCATATATGCAGAAAAGCCCAAGTGGAGCCTTAGCGTTCCACTATAGACGAGTGCAACAATTTCCAGGCAGAAATTCACGCAATACAAGCATGTACTCACGGGAATATTAGATGATTAGATTAGATGCAACCAAGAAATATATGTTCTCTCAGACAGTCAAGCTGCTCCAAAGGTTTTAGATGCCAACTTCAAGATCACGATGGCGTACAAACGTGCCCACTTAGAACTATCCTTCAGGAACGATAGGGATGAACTACTGTCAGTTCTAGGATATTCGGGGATAAAAAAAAAATGAAATAGCAGACGAATTGGCAAGATTGGGAGCTACAAAACCATACAGGAGTCCAGACCCAGCGTTACCAAAGTAGGTGGTAAAAACGGCAGTCAACAGCTGGTCATATTAGCAACATCTAGATCATCGACACCCAATATGTGGCCAAAGACATGCGAGGGACGTAGTTGGAGGGACCTCAAAAAAGTTCGCCCCGCTTGTTTAACAAGGGCAAAGAACAAACTAATGATGTGACTGATCACCATCCACTGCCACCTGAAGAAACATTTACAGAAAATGGATATCTAAAATGGCCCCACAACATCCAGAGTACGTGGTAAAGAGGAAGACACCTTTATGAACATCCTATATGAATATGTGGCTTTAACTTGGAATAGATATAAACTGTTCGGAGATCTACCACGTGACGATAAATTACAGACATATATATATATATATATATATATATATATATATATATATATATATATATACACTTATTTTTATTAAATTTGACCATCGCTGAATATTTTATGGATTTGAAAACGTAATATTAACAAATAACGTGCCGCCACTGATACAGCTCAGATGAACATTGGGAAACCAAAATGAAAGAGAGAGGAAACGTTTTTAAAGTGAGTTGAAGAGAAGCGATACCACCATCGATGAAGTGTCAAAAACAATTCCTTTTGTTTACGTCACGAAACGAGTTGCCAAATAAATGTTTTTTTCGTGAAATATTGCAAATTGGTAATACCCTAAGTGTTTTATTGATGTTGCCGAAAATTAGTAACAATTAGTTTGTTTGGTACAGCTTGTTTAATTAAACAAAAACAGTGATACTTTAAGGCTGTGTATGTCGTATCTAATTTTCAACCTATATCTGATGCATTTTTTTAATACAAAATTTGAAAATGTTAAGAGGGAACAAACGAATTACTTATTACTTATTTCGAAGCCTGAAAATAATGAAATAGCCAGCTGACTGCAATGAGAAAATAGTTTTAAGTAGTTTTCAATTCACCGTCACGAAGACAGGGGCGGCGATCTTTTTCAATTAAATGTTTGAAACCACTTTAAATTAGTTTTACGTGCTATTATCGAGGGATACTATGTTTCTTCAATTACTTCTACTACAGAAATATAGAAATATTAATATATTAAGTGATTTTCAAAATACCCTGTATATATCGAAAATACGAGTTTTTAACTGTAGGATGTGCTAAAAATAGGTAAACTTGGATGACATTTATTCCATCTGTTAAAAATACAGCATATACTTTTTGTTGGTCATTATATGTACTAGGAAGAAAAAGTGAAAATAGAAACTAGAAATAATAGGTTTTTACTAAAATACATATAACAAGATCTTTCATTTAAGATAAAAAGTGCTATTTATTGAAGAAACTGTACAGGGTCTTTTCACATAAAACCAAAAATAAACAAATTTAAAACTTACATATTCATTTCTAAATTTTCTAATTTTTATAAAAAAGAGCCATGTGTAAAAACCCTGCATTTTAGGAAATATCACAATAATATTGGTAATAAATATGTACGAAAATATACCCTTACCCACCCCCAAATTAATAAACTTTCTCTTTAAGAAATTCTTTTCGGATCACCCTGTCTCAATTACAACGACGAAAATTCAAATTCAGCTCTCAACATATGTTCTCATATATACGAAACGTCGAAAATTCCATCGTTATAATCAAACTAGGATATTACCGTTTATTACCAGTCTTTCTAACTCGATCCTGTCTATTGGTTAATTTACATGCAATCAACCCTACGGGAGGGTCAGTTTTTCAAATTATCTTACAGACAGGGCGCTATGTCAAACTTACTCGAAGTTAAATTGTATTATCTTGAAAGGAATGACAAATAAGTCGTGGATAACAGACAACGGATTAGGTTATTCGACAGATTTTGCTATCTGACGGATAACTGAAGGTGGAAAAACCTACTCTTAAACAAGAGTTATGACGAGTCAACAAAAACTACATTTAGATGTCTGTCCTAAATGGATAGCGCACATCCCTGTTAATTCGTTACAAACGTTGTTAAGCTGGACCACGGTGGCCGATTTTCTTCTTTTGTCGTTTTTGTTCTGGTTAAAATCTTCTATGCCTAAACTGTTACGGAACACGCTAGCGGCCCTTTGACGGCATCTGTAAAGAAAAAAAAATTGTAATAAGTATATATGACCGCGAACATATTTTTCTTCAATTAGTCGGAAAGTTAATTAACGTTTCATTCAGAGCGCGCCAAGGTAACTCCGATCCTTAATCAGGATTCCTACTCTGTAAACAAAGTCTGCGACTTCTCCAGGTTTTCTTTCTCTTTTCCTAAAATTTTTCCAGGTAAACCAGATATAAAAATCAGTCTCAAAACTGAGAAATCATGGTTGTTGCGATTAGGCAGAGCCAAACTAAAGTGAATGTCAAAAATCTATGATCTTGTACGTAAACATGGTCTATTATATTTTGTTAGCGACGGCCTACGATCTATCCAGGTCGACTTCAGATATGCGTCCCACTCTAGACCGAGAAGGATACTGTCTACATCGTCATTTTTGGTCCAAGTAGTCCTCCACCAACAACCTGTCCTAAGTAGTTTTCAGCGGGATCGAACTAATTATTCGATGGTCACTACAATTGGTTGCTCTGTTCTTTTTTGGCATTATGACAAATGTTAATTTCAATCAATCAGTCGGTTGTATTCCGGTCTCATAAATGATGTTAAAAAGTTTTGTCAGGGCTGTTATTCTTATATTACTCAACAGTTTTAAAATTTCAGTGCTCACTTAGTCCGGTCCAGCTGCTTTTCCATTTTTTGCTAGCTTAATTGCTAGTGTCACTTCGTCTTTAGTAATTGATGGACCTGACGTAGCATCAGTCATGTCATATTCAGATCTCTCAATCGTCGAACATTTCTATGATATAATAGACCATACCTCGAGTTGTTGTGTTATTTTGTATATATTTCGATCTTCTATATAGTGGGCTGTACTCGGGCTTTTACTGTCGTTAACATCCTTCATCTCCGCTATGCCAGTCCCAAGCCTGAAGTCTTGTCACGCAAGAGATAAGAAAGGAGGAGGGGGAGGAGTAACAACCTCGTACAAAAAACCAGGGTTCATCTGGCCCGGATGATAGCACCCTGTAAGGGCTCCTGTCTAGGATACAGACGAAGATGCTGCCTGATAATAATGGGGGACATGAATAGTAGAGTGGGCAAAAAAGACAACAATTCGGTAATTGGAAAACACGGAGAAGGAATAGTTAATAATAATGGACAGAGATTAATAGAGGTGTGCGAACAAAATCATCTGCGGATATTAAATGGGTTTTACCCACATAAAGAGATACACAAATACACCTGGACACAAAACACGAGAGAGCTAAAGTCAATAATAGACTACAGTATAATAAAACAAACAACACAGATTAAAGTTCACGATGTAAGAGCGTATCGAGGAATAACAAGCGGCTCAGACCATCACCTACTGGAAGAGCGGAAAATACGAAACAACACTCCACGACAAACGAACCAGAACAAAATCGGAGCGAAAAAAAATTCAATTTAAACAGCTTGGAACATCAAAGCGTGAAAGAGTTATACAGGAAAAGGTTAGACGATATGTTGGGAAACAAAGAATTTGAAGATATACAAGACCACTATAACCATATTAAAAACTCGATACACCAAGCAGCTAAAGAATCATTAGGATACCACGAACCAGGACATAAAAGAAAACCTTATTGGTGGGACAAGGAAACGGAGAAGCTCGTCTTAGAAAAGAAACAAAAATACCTCAAGTTCCTGAATACAAAAGCAACCACCGATAAAATAGCATATAAAGAAGCACAGGCCTTGGTTCGTAGGCATATCACTCAAAGGAAAAACGACACGTGGGAAAAGAATTGTAATAGACTGAATACATATCTGGGAGGAAGACAAAGTTCAGAGAGCTGGAAATTCTTAAAGACAATTAGACAGGAAACAAAAAAGATATAATATCACCCATAACCCCAGAAGTATGGAATGAATATTTCGCAAAATTATTAAACGAGGACCGGGAAAAATTTTTAGGGAACCGTGACGATGACTTTGATAATATACACACGACTTCTTCACCCATAAGACTAACTGTTACTGAAATAAGAAAAGTATGCAAACGACTCAAGAATGGGAAGTCCCCCGGTCCAGGCAATATTCCCGAAGAACTTGTAAAGTATGGAACAGATAATTTATTTAAACACCTCACCTCACTTTTCCAAAAATGTATAAACCAAAGAAATATCCCGGAAGAATGGAGTAATTCAATAATATCAACCATACATAAGAAGGGAAGTAGAACCGAATGTAACAATTACCGAGGGATAGCCGTTACAAGCTCCATTAGTAGAATATATGGCAAAATGTTAAAGATCAGAATAGAAATGGAATATAGCGATATGGAAGTAGAGGAGCAAGCAGGATTCCGAGCAGGAAGATCAACTATAGATCACCTATTCTGCCTAACACAACTCATAGAAAAAAAAGTGTCGGTAAACCAAGAAGTACACTGTCTATACGTGGACCTTAAAAAAGCCTATGATAGCGTCCCCCATAGAAAACTCTGGGCTGCATTGGAACAAACCAACATAGAAACGACATTAGTAGAGGCGGCCAAAACCATATATAACAATTTAACAGCAAAAGTAAAAGTAAAAAATAAAACTTCTAACGGCTTCAAAGTCACCAAAGGTCTTAAACAGGGATGCCCTCTTTCCCCAACATTATTTAAAATCTATTTAGAACAAGCCTTAAAGAACTGGAATCGGAAATGTGAGAGAATGGGTATACCATTGAATTAGAAAACGCTATATACTCTCTGCTTTGCAGCCGACCAAATAGTAATAGCACAAGATTATGACGACCTAGAATACATGAGCAGAAAACTAATAGAAGAATATGACATCTGGGGCCTCGAGGTAAACTTAGCCAAAACCGAGTACATGTGTATTGAAGGACAAAACAGAGACCTTATCTTAGAAAATGGCAAACACATTAAACACTGCACAGCTTACAAGTATTTGGGAGTAATAATTACGAATGATGGACTCTTAGACACAGCAATTAAAGAACGGAACACCTTGGGAAGAAGAGCAATATCGGTAATGAATAGCATCATATGGGACCAGCACATATCAAAAACAAATAAACATAGGATATATAAGATCATCATTAAGAGCATAATCTCATATGGAAGTGAAGTATGGCCACTCAAACAAACAACGGAGAAGAGTCTCGAAGCAACAGAAATGGACTACTGGCGAAGAGCTGCAACCGAGAAAAGATCAGAAACACAAGAATCCGGGAAATTATGAACGTGAAACACACCATCGTAGATGACATAAGAACTAAACAACTCCGATGGCTTGGGCATGTCCAAAGGATGGAAGAACATCGAATCCCCAAGCAAATTATTGGATGGAAACCATACGGCCGCAGAAAGAGAGGTAGACCAAGGCTTAGTTGGAGAGAAGGAGTTGACAGGGAAATGAGAGAGAGAGACCTGGAGGACGATTTGTGGAATGATAGGGAACAATGGAGACTAGGAATCGGAAGACGTCGGAGAACGTTTTAGACCGATCTATATATATATAACATCCTTCAGTTTTTAATGTAAATTAAACAAGTCGTGCCTTGTCTCATAGTGTTCAATCTCTTTACATTTCCTAGTGTGCCACTCTGACTTTGCATGTCTTATTTTACGTCTTGTTTCACAATGTACTCTCTTATATTCATCCTCGTTTCTATTCTCGTACTTGCGTCTCTGATCCATAAGGTCTAAAATGCCATTAGTTATCCAGCTTTCTTTCTTCCTTCCTCTTTTAGCTCACTCTCCTGTGTTTCCCTCAGTACGTCTGTCCCACACGCTTTCCACATTATTTTGTTCCTCCTCAATGGATTTAACTCCCTGTTTTAAAATACAGTGCCACCTCAATAATCCGGATCTCCATTAAACCGGATTCTTTAATAATCCGGACAAACATTTCTACTGCATTGTGTACTTTATAATCCGGATTTGATAGTACTAGGTAATCCGGACCTGCGTTTTTAGACATCTACTTAATTTAAACTACATGGGAAAACTGAAATCGATAGTTAGGGGATTCCCCTAACTTCCAGTCTAATACATCTGGGATTCACACAAACTGTAGGTGCCTTTGATTTGCCTACAACGCATCGCGTATAGCGTCTAAAGGTTGACTTTGTAGTTCTTTGTTTATTGTCACAAGTACAACATACCTACGTTCTATTTTACTTTATGTGGTTCATATAAGTATGTAAACTTTTTTTTACGTATATGTACCTACATATTATCCGATATATTAGAAAGACTAGTTCTAGGTGAAAGCGGAAAAGTGTTGGCAAATGAATACGGAGTAGGAACATCCACAATTTCGGATATAAAAAAGAAGCAAGGGAAAATCAAAAGGTATGTATATATGATTTATTTTAAAGATAATTTTGGACACTCACTATGGACGTGTAACTTCTTTTAGATTTATTTGCAAACGTGATTCCGGTCCTGGCGTCAAAAACACCTTACGAAAAGCCGAATATCCAGAAATGGAAACTCGTTTGTATACATGGTTTTGTACGCAACGATCAAGGCACGTCCCAATTTCCTACGAAATTTTATCAGGCAAAGCACAACAGTTTTACACTGAAACTTACGAGAATGATAATTTTAGAGCTAGCAGAGGCTGGATTTCTAACTTCAAAAAAAGACATGGTCTGCGTGCTTTAAAAGTTTTTGGCGAAAAACTATCCAATGATGAAAGTGCCGTCAATCCTTTCCTAACTTTATTCGCAGATAAGATAAAAGAATTAAACCTTGGACCTACTCAAATATACAATGCAGATGAATCAGCTCTGTATTGGAAAATGTTGCCTGAAAAAACGCTGGTTCGTTCTCAGGAAAAGACCGCACCAGGTCGAAAAACGCGTTACCTTTCTAGCATGTTGCAATGCTGATGGATCACAAAAATTAAAGTTGTTAGTGATAGAAATGGCAAAAAATCCGAGGGCTTTTAAAAATATGAACATACCTGTTGAGTACAAATCATCTGCCAATGCATGGATGACTACAGCAATTTTCTTAGACTGGTTTCATCATTCTTTTATTCATCAAGTCAAAAGTCATTTAAGAAGTCTCAACTTGCCTGAAAGAGCCCTGCTAATCGTTGATAACGCTTTGAGCCATGGAACTATGGAAGAGCTGACTAGTGAGGATGGACAGTTTACAACATTATTTCTTCCACCAAATTGTACTGCACTTTTGCAGGCTATGGACCAGAATGCAATCAGACTGACAAAATTATTTTATCAGAAAAGTCTTTTAGCTCATATTTTATCAAATAATGAAGAGAACCTTGTTAGGTTATTAAAAAGCATTAACCAAAAAGGTGCTGTATGTCTACTAGGCAATTCATGGGAAAAAGTCTCCCCTGAAGTCTTGAAAAAGTGCTGGCACAAAATTATGGCTTATGTGGCAGATACCAACCCAGACACTGAATATGATGCTGAAGATCTGATTCCTATGAGTGAATTGCGGCACAATTTGCTTTCCACGAATGAAGAAATGAAAGGTAAAGCCTGAAATTTTTCTTTTAGTATTTTTTTGGTTAATTCGTAAATATTTAACAGATGTTTCAGATATGCTGAATGTTCTCACGAACGTGGAAATATGTAATTAGCTTGAAAATAATGAAGATTTGTTACCACTGGAAGACATAGATAATACAGATAAACAACACGAGAGTGATAATGAAGGTTCAGAGTTAAATACTAATGCAAACCAGAGTGTTAAGAACACTGTGAAGAATGATGAGGCAGTTAAAAGTTTCAATGTGTGCATGGGATGGGCAGAAGAAAATGATATCCCTCTAAGTGATGTTCTTGTACTTCAAAGATTAAAAGAACCAGAGAAGGGCCAAGCAAACAAAAATTACAAATTTTTTACAAAATAAGATAAAACTTGATAAGATATGCTTCTATTTTAAATATCATTCTATGTATGTACTATTTTTTAGTTGTTTCGTATTAAATGATTCGTTTTTTAATATAAATAATGTCCTGCTTCGGTAATTCAAATTATTTACTAATTCGGATCACCGCGGTTTTAATTAGTCCGGTTTATCCAGGTCGCACTGTATTTGTTATATGCGACCTGCTGTATTCGTCTGTCAGTTTATCTCTATTGAATGTAGTTGTTCTGTTAGATTTCCTGATTCTTTTAAGCCGCATTCTTATTTCTTTTACTAGGAGACTATGGCCTGTTGGGACAGGATATGTTTTTGCGGACGAGGGTTAGGCATTTGTTTTTATGGACAAATTCTGCACTTATTTAAACCATATATGTCTCTAAAATTTGAACTTAACATCGCCCGGTATATTTTTAAATCTTACCTTAATACTGGTTCCGTTTTATTTATTTTATCTCTAACCAAAGATCCGCATGACTGGGCCTTGTACAGTCTGTTATTCTTGTTAAAAATTACCGGGATTGGAATGCACAACTTCTTATGAACCTAAAAAAAGTACTTATTTAATACGTTTTTTAAAATTGTTTTAAAGCATTCAAGTCGTAAAAAACGTGAGACTTTTGAAATCAATCCTCATTTTAAAAAACATATTTTTCATAAATTAATGACAGTAAACTCATTTTATACCTATAGCATGCCTTGGAGGACTCGACTAATTCGCGTCATTTCTCGTCGTCCGATCGCAGCGGTTTTTCCAGTTACTTACTTGAAAATACTTTCCAAGAATCCGTAATTTCTTCTTATCCGTAACAAGTTTTGTATCCTGCCCATCCAGACTATCGTGATTAGGTTTAACAGTATCCTTTCGTGAAACATGATGGCTGTTGAATTTTTGGATATCACTTTTCTCATTCTAATACAGAAAAACAAAATTACATAACTGTATCGTAAGGGTGAGCGAGTAAGATTTTAATAATAACCTAAATCCAACAAACCATTTTGGTTTTATGGTAAACATGGAGTAGAGCAGGGGTGCTCAAACTTGAACTGCTGGCGATCTACCTCAATATTGTTAGACTACGATCGATCGACTCTGAGAGGCTGTAAGTAAATGTGATGCAGGATTGTCGTCTAGGTAGGGTGTATCGTGACATAGATATTAGTTTTCCGCACAATATGCATTTTTTTTTAGTCAAGGTAAATGTATGTCTGCTCTAAAATGTCAATGAAAAAACTCATAATCATTCAAAATTGCGAGTTTATTGGTTCTTACAAAACAAACGAGTTCTAGTGTCTAAACTTAAAACTAAAGAGTGACTTTGGATGTTGAAGCGTGGCACTGCATGTCCTCAGCATATTTTTCATAAGATGGCACGTAATTACCGAGTGCTAATCGCAAGCATGATGACATATGTTCGTCAGTTAGTCGATTGCGATAATTTGACTTAATTATCTTCATTTCAGAAAATGCAGACTCGCACAAGTAAGTTGACCTAAACATTGCCGTCAGTTGAAGGGCGATTTGCCTTAGATTCGGATATTTATCTTCAGATATAAAACACCAGAATTTTGTATCAGATGCTGTGGCTTTGAGATGTATATCTGATATAATCTGCACTAACTCATTTTCAACAGAACATGAGTCCATGTTAAACTGACTTGCTATTTCAGTAGCTAATTCCTCAATGTTCTTACACGAAAAAGGATAACTCATAAATGATGCGATATTTGCCAATTTACTGAAATCATAAAAACGTATTTCGAATTGGCCCAAAATATTTGATAATTCTGCCTCATAAATATCATAATTCAACTGAGGAATCCTTGCTTCAAAGACGGAAAATTTTTTCAGATCCTTTCTTTTTAGTTGATCTATCATAAGTTGCAATTTACTTTTGAATGCGTTTATTGCGCTAATCATCTCAATAATAGTTTTTCCTTTACTTTGAAGCTCCAAATTCATGGTGTTTAAATGCATTGTGATGTCTGTCAAAAATGCCAAATCAGTCAGCCATTTTCCGTTTTTCAGCATCTGAGTGTCATCACCTCTTTCGTCCAGAAAAGTTGTTATTTCGGGCAATAATTCTTGAAACCTTTCTAGGAATTTTCCGCGACTCAACCACCTGACGTCCGTGTGAAGAACTAAATCAGTGTGTTCAGCTGACTCACTATCTTCCAACTGCAATTTAAAGAGCCGTCGTTGCAAGACGCGTGCACGGATAGAATTCACAATTTTTATTGCAATGCCCATAATCTCCTCCATGTTTAGAACTTTTGAACACAAAACTTGTTGATGTATAATGCAATGGAAGGAAAAAAATGAAGGGAAATCATCATTAGCTCGACACAATGCCACAAAACCGTTTTCGTTTCCAGTCATTGCTGGTGCTTCATCGGTTGTAATGCACACTAGTTTATATATTGGTAGCTTGTAGTTTGTTACAAAATTGAAGAAAACGTCATATATATCTTCGCCACGGGTCTTTCCTTTCAGAGGAATCATTGTCAAAACTCTTCCTTAGCCGACATGTCATTGAATACCATTCGAATAAAAATACACAGCTGGGCAGTGTCTATCATATCGGTGGATTCGTCGAACTGTAAAGAAAAGTATGTACATTCCATGATATCATGTTTTAGTTTATCTGCCATGTCCTGACTCATGACTTCAACACGTTTTGTGACAGTCGGACGAGATAACTGAAGTTCTCTAATAGCAGACATAATCTCTGTTTTATTTTTAAAATCTCCAAATAAAAGTCTCACCCGCTTCAATAAATGCTTCCTTCACAACCAATCCATCATCAAATGGTTTCTTGTGTTTCGCCAATATATGAGATATTTTTAAATGACCCGATCGTTGCAGCTTTTGATTGTTTAGCTGGTCTTGTGAACATGGTTTGTTCTTTTCTCAAACAAGTTATCAAATCACGTACTTTTCGTTTTCTTAATTCACTCTGTGACGGAAAATTCTTTTCATAGTTTTTATGAACCGTTTTATGATGCCTCTCTAAGTTCCCACGCTTAGGTATTTCAACTGACGCACGGCAAATGAGACAAATGCACTTATCCTTTACCATACAAAAGAAAAATTCTTCCTCCCAATCGTTATTAAAATGATAAGTTTTACCTTTCTTCGCCGCACTCATTTTGGACTATTTATTAATAAACTTTATATCGATGTATCGCCTTCAAGTTACAACTCAGACTGACTCCTATTCCTGCAGGCGCAACATTTATATCGGCGCGAACGAAAGTCTCGAATGTTCCCGTCAAACACGCCGCCCGAAGTTTCTAGAAAAATCGGCGGGAATCAAAAACGCGGCTTTTCTTTGACAAGTACCGCGCGTTCCTTTGATAAAGCCGCCTTTTGCCGCTAGCAGGGGGTTATTACGATAAAAGAAAGTGATGAGGGGGTTATTCTGGCCTAATTGTGGATCGAATAAATTTTAGTAGTTTATTCATTACATTTTGTTTTAGTTACCTAAAACAAAAATCTGAGAATAGTTCTACATCGGAATTTTTTTCTCGAGATCGACTCAAAAAGCACTCGCGATCGACCGTTTGAGCACCCCTGGAGTGGAGCATCGAAAAGAACCGTATCGGTGTGGTCACATTTGATAAGTGCAATAGGATACCAGTGGAGAAATCTCTCCGCTATACACGCCAGACGACTGACTGACGCTGTACGCTCACATGTTGTGACGATTCCGCGGCGATGCAGCCTTTAATTTGTGTTTCAGAAATTTTACTAGAAATTTTAATTTAAAAAAGTATCTAACCAAAAAATTACTTACGTTTTTTTCGTCTGACGATTGCTTTTTGGCAGACATTGAAAACCCCTGTAAAATTCTGGCACCTAGACCTTTAACCTTTGGGGTTAAAGGTCCATGGGTTCCGACTACAGTCGTCGAGATTACCAACGCGTGAGTATTGTCCTCTTGAACTTCGGTTATCCTGAAATTACATACATTTTTATTTATTTATTTGACACATGTATAATCCTTACATTCATCCAAATTAAAAATAGAAAAAAAATACACACAAACACACACACACAGACACATGCACATATGCTCGCGCGCACACGCACACAACACATGTGCACGTACACACGCGACCACAGGCACACACGTGCACACGTACACACTGTAAACTTGACCATCAACCAGTCCGCAGCTTTTCGCTAATGAGGCAGAACGTAAATAATATATTTAAAACTAACAGCTTCTAAATTTGTAATACCATTACGATATACAAAGCGGTTTGTATTACAAAACAGCAAATAGCCGTTTTGTTTTGTTGGTTAGTGTGGTGTTTGCTTGGACGTAGAATAAAGTAATTTTTTTATATCATATGCCGCGTTGAGGGTCGAGCAGGGTTGCAATTTAATCTACTTTTTTCTATTTGTCCTTACCACGTCTCGTTTAAATAGATGATTCATTTGGCAAGAAATAATTTCATGAATGACAAATCTAGTCTCTCTTTAGGTATAAAATGTCTATTAGTTTTTTCAGGTTCCTTAACAGCGTTGCATGAAAGTAGAGTAACGTTTTTTTTTTTTACATTATTAATTTGGCAGAAACAGCTTTCATTAATGATATTATTTGCCGCCCTCTGGGTATGAAACTCTAAGGAGTCAGGGCCAAAACAAAATATTTTTTAGTGTTCGTACGGAAAAGATTGGTAATAATTAGCCTTGTACTATATAATTTTCTTATGAGTACAGTACACGTCCTGCAGGGAAATTCTAAAGCGCTACAGGAACGATGCGTGTGCGGAAATAGCGATTCAGGTTGGTCTTGAATCGCTCTAAATTGTACCTGTGCAATGGTATTATTTGGACGTGTGAGCGGTGATGTAGTGATATTCTGATGTAGGTATGTTAGTTTTTTCAGACCATAATCTGTTCTTTTTTCTTTATACAGTCTGTCAAGTAAAAACGTGACAGCTCGTATTCTTGAAAAAATATGTTTCGAGAACATTTTTGCCGTCAATGTTTTCTCTGGTGTGCTAACAACGGCGCAATTGCCTGGCATCTTCGAGGCATGCTGTCGACGAGATTTTCTGTATACTCTGCAAATTTTACGCATCTCGTTAGACAACGGGGTCAAAGTCCTCAGAGTCTTTCCTTTGAGCTTTCTCTTTACAAGGAACCAAATGTTTTCAATAGGGTTGGCGCCCGGCGACGAAGATGTTGTCGAATGGTCTCATGGGACACATTCAAACCAGATTTTTTAAATTTTGTCGCTCCTTGACGCAGCTTCAATTTCGGTTCCCGTGAAAACAAAGACACGATTCGGAGTGAATACTGTAGAACTGATGAGCTCCAAACATGAAACAAACATGTGTCTACTGCATCTTCTATTGGTTAATAAGAGTCTCTAGAGCCATCTCTTAATATATTGGTTAACGAACTAGAAAATTTGGATGACAATACGAAAATACATACACGTACAGGGTTAGTAGAAATGAAGGGGCGTAAAACAAACACTAACAAGACATTTGGAAGAAAGTTGTTCGAATGGATCAGGTATAATTAGGTACTAACAATTTCCCGCAGCTTCGCCTGTTTGTGTTTGGGATGTTGCCGCGTGAAAATAGCATTCAGTTCCTTATTGGTTTCTACCCGTTTACTTTTACTAGCTTTACCCATCATATAGAAAACATATTTATATTATTATTGGATGATTGTAAGAGTTCGTGCCCGATTAGAAACCAAATAAAACACATTTTCATAGAAAATAGTCTTTATTTTCTTCGTAGAAACTGCGTGGTTTCTCTTCAAAGAAAGTGGTAAGGTAGTTTTTGATTTCTTCCACAGAATCAAATTTTTTGCCATTCAGATTATTTTGCAGAGAACGAAACAGATGAAAATCTGAAGGGGCAAGGTCAGGGGAATACAGCAGGTGCTGAAGAGCTCCCGTTTTAATTCCCTAAGTTTTTGCAGTGTCTGTTGAGCAACATGTGATCTAGCATTGTCATGGTGAAAGATGATGATCGATTGAGGAAATTTGGACGTTTTGCTTGGATTTCCACATTGAGTTGGTCGAGTTGCTCCCACCAGACACATAACAACACTTTCAATGGATGCAATTCAGCCTTTGCTATAGATTCTGCTCTTTCACTCTCATCTCAACAGCCTTATTCTTCCGTCCATTTCTGGACATAGGCCTCCCTCATTTCTTGCTTTGTTTCGATCTTGCGCCTCTCGGCTCCACATCTGTTCAGCAGATCTTTTTAGATCGTCCGTCCATCGCATTGGGGGGCGTCGCCTAGATCTCTTTCCCAAGTAGAGCTTCCATTTCAGAATTGTGTTGGTCCATCTTGTATCCTTACATCTTGCCACATGACCTGCGTAATTCCACTTCAGTTCCGCTACTGCTTCGGCGACGCACATAGGGGTATCTGAACGATCTACGCGGCCAAAATTATTTTTCGGTTCTATTGTATGCTAAATTATATTATCAAGTTAAATTAATCAGTTACTTTGCATACACAATCAGCGTAAATCCGCCATTAGGTTTTTCCGACCATAAACTATTATCGACATCGAGTATCCTACCAATCAGTGACAGAGACGCGCCTAAACCGCGCAAGATTTGGCACTACAAATCTGCTAAATGGGAAGATCTCATGGAATATTTTCGAACTTTCCCTTGGTTAGACGTTTGTTTTCGATCCGATGACCCATCTGACTGCGCCAAGGAGGTTTCCGATGTTATTTTGGCCGGTATGGAGGCTTACATCCCTTTTTCGAAGAAATGCCCGTCCAACGGCAAGCCTTGGTTTGACCGAAAATGCAAAGAAGCTGTTGCTTCTAAACATCTTGCATACCGACATTGGCGTGAAAATCCTAACACCATAAATCGTAATACCTTTGTTCGTGCCAGGAACAGATGCAAAGAAATTATCGACGAAATCAAGGAGGCACACAAACAACGGATTAGAAACAAACTTCTCTCTTGTCCCAACAATTCCAAGTCCTTTTGGTCAGTCGCTAAGGCAGTTAGTCAAAATTTCACCAAATCCACCATACCACCACTCACACGGCCAGATAATTCTATTGCAAAGACACCTGTTGAGAAAGCGAACTTGTTGGCTGAACTCTTTGCTTCACATTCTACTGTCGATTTCCAAGGAAAAACACCACCTAATATTCCCATAGTGCAGTCAAAGATGCCCGATATTGTCTTCAGGCAGCGTATCATAAAACGTATTTTGATGAAGCTAGACACCAAAAAGGCTTCTGGCGCTGACGGAATACCTGCCATAGTTCTCAAAAACTGTGCGAGGGAACTAACACCAGTTTTCTGTAGACTTTTCAACCTATCTTACAGAAAGGGAATATTTCCTTCCTGCTGGAAATGTGCCACAGTTCAGCCAATACCTAAAAAAGGCAAGAAGACCTTGCTAAATAATCGCACTGCTTTCAATAATATCGAAAGTCATGGAAAAGGCTATCAATCAGCATCTTCTAAAATATCTTGAAGGATTCAACATTATTAGCGATCACCAATATGGCTTTCGTAAAAATAGATCAACAGGAGTTCTTCTGACTTATGTAACACATGTTTGGAACAACGCAATTGAACACTTTGGAGAATCTCGAGCGGTTGCTCTTGACATATCCAAGGCATTCGACCGTGTTTGGCACGATGGGCTGTTGGCTAAGCTACGCTCTTATGGTATGTCTGAAAAGTTCTGTTTGTGGCTCTCATGTTTCCTCAGAGAGCGTTCTTTGCGAGTGGCAGTCGACGGATTTCTTTCTAACACCTTCACTATCAACGCCGGTGTACCCCAAGGCTCCATACTGTCTCCTACTCTCTTTCTCATTTATATTAACGATCTGCTGAAAAAGACCGAGAATCCAATCTACAGCTTTGCAGATGACAGTACACTTATCTCTTCATTCACTTTGAACGCTCCGACATCGGCTACTCAGACGAATATCCGCAGACAGCAGGAAGTCATTCAACTTAACAAAGATCTGGAAGAAATTCTATCTTGGGGTGACAGCAACCAAGTGGAATTTAACGCTACAAAAACCCAGGCGGCAGTTTTTTCTAAAAAAGTTAACGTTGCTGAACCCGACATAGTTATGTCGGGGCACTCCATTCCCCTAACATCGTCACTCAAATTGTTGGGCGTAAATTTGGAGCAAATATGTCCTGGCATGAACATGTTGCAGGCATAGCAAGGAAAGCCTCTCAGAAGTTGGGAATATTATTTCGAACCAGAAAGCTTTACACTTCACAACAACTGTTAATTCTTTACAAAGCTCAAATTCGACCAACTATGGAATACTGCTCCCATGTTTGGGGCTCCACTCCCAAACATACACTGCATTTGTTGGATTCTATTCAGAGAAGAGCTGTTCGTCTGATTGGAGACCCGGAACTGACAGGTGGCCTTGATTCGCTGGAACATCGAAGAACGGTTGGCGACTTGAGCCTATTCTACAAGTACTTTCATGGAAAGTGTTCGAAGGATGTGGCCCGCTTAATTCCTCCCAGAGCGGTGCATGTTAGAAGTACACGTCACGCTAATAGTTCACATCCGTATGAGGTTCAGCTTGTTACTCCTCGTACAACGCTTTTCAAGCAGTCATTTATATGGAGAATATCATCCCTTTGGAATAATTTGCCCAGGACTGTGTTTCCCACCGAGTACAATTTACAGCGATTTAAGAACAACGTGAATCGCTTTCTCCGCACACGTGTCGCTCCTGTAGCGCTTTAGGGACTTCCCTGTAGCACGTATGCTAGACCCATAAAAAAAAATAAAATAAAATTACTTAATTTGTAATAAAAAAAAACGAAACTTAATTTTACAAAAAAATATATTTTAAATGAAAACATTTATTTACAAAATAAATGTAAAATTTAAACTTATAACACCCCTCTTTTGTGTCGAGGGTTAAAAATACACTCTAAACAATCATATTTTGTCGTCCACAAACGTATTTTCATCTTCACTTCCAGAAGAACACAGTGGATTCGGCTCTGAAGGCAGGAGCATTTCTAGCGTTTCTGGTAGGAATGAATGTGACTTTATCCTCTTTATTAGCCTCATACTGCTCAACAAAGGATCGGAACTTAAAAGTAAACGATTAAAAATATCCCTGTTGCAGCTTTCTCGTGAAAACTTTCGGGCAAAATCTTGTCGGAAAGTGCTTGTTTCTTGCCTCTGCGGCTTCTTCAGACAGCTGCCCAATTGGTAACAAAGCATTTTTTATTATCTCTGCGCCATGAACAAGTATCTTGTGCATCGTGGGTGTCATGGGATGCCACGGGTAGAGGTCCACATATATAGGCGAGCAGTTTCTGATGCATACTTGTCATATTTTACTGGGTCGACTTTATGTCCGCTTGAGATTGTCTCTAAAATGACTTTTAACCTATATAACAGGTCATAGCTAAGGCCAGTTATTTCTGCTGCCAATTTCGGGTCTTCAAAAAATCTTCGACTGGTGTTCCCATCATGGGTGTTTCCAAAATTTGCCTTTGGCATATCGACCAATAACCCGGTTTCATTGCGAAACAGGGTCTGAATTTCAAGTTTCCTCTCTTTCTCGAGTTCCTTTTCAGCCTCTGTTTTTCTTCTCTATATTTTTTTACTGACAGTTTATAAGCCAGATGTAGGACACTCTCTAATAATCTTATCCTGGCATGTAATACTGAGAAACCGAATTGTACTGCCTCGGGATTAACTTCTTTTGTTATATCCAATCGGTTAAAATCCTTTGAGGTTGCACCACAAATATAGCACCGGCTTGTTGCTGTGGTTCCAGTGGCGGCATTACACACTTTTCCTTCCACCATTGTCATGATAAATTTGTGTTTGACTATAAACTTTTTCTCATCCAAATCAACCTCAGTAGGAATGAGAGAATCAACTGATTTATTCACGTAGTTAATTTCTTGTTCTGTGACATCAGTACTCTCTTTGATAAAACGAAATCTTATTCGCCGACAAAAACGCGGAGAAGACGGAGTCGGATTCTCCCACACGGTTTTTTCATTATTTTTTCCACACACTAATTTTTAGAGGCACGAAGCAACTTTGAAATATATTGCTATCCGAATCCGCATCACTGTCAAACTTTTGTTTGTATTGGGATTGTTGTGATCCGTCGCAACCCCATTTATGAATCATCGTTAGGGTATTCCGTTTTTGTTCATTTAATGTTTGCAATACCTCTTCCAGGTAGTCGGACAATTGTGTAACCGTAAGATCCACCAAGGGCTGTAATTGAGCTTCTGCACTAGTGCTAGTTATCTTGCACGCTTCTGGTGGCGGGTAACACTTTTTTTTTTCCTTTTGTAGGAGGCTATAACACGGAAAGATGTCTGTTCGTCCTTCTTATGATTTCATACTGTTCTCTTGTTAGATCTGCGTCTATGTACATTTCGATTGCTTCCTTGACAGTCAAAGGGCTACTTTTATTTTTTGATGATTTTGTGCGATAATACACCTTTTTATATTTCGTTGCCCGAGTTGGTGTAGTGATGATTTCTTTGAGTACATTTGAAGCATCTCGCTTTCTCATTTTTCTCAACTCAACTTGCGCGGCATGCACCTCCTCTTCAAAGATAGAGCGCAGCTCCTCCGTCTTTCTTCTTTTACTTCTCTCGCTCAATTGTTCAAAAGGTTTGCCTGGTTGACCAGATCGTTTTGGAAACTGTCAACCACTGAAATTTCAAAGGTTCCTACTAGCCATGAACTATTGTATTGAACAAATATGTCTTCCTTATTATGGGCTTTGATCCATCTACGTTTAATTTCAGATTTAAAATGAAAAAAATTCCTTTTTAAGGTTTGTAATTGCTCCTGTGTATATCCTTCAGTTGACAAAAGTTGTTCTTTCAAGCAATTTAGTTTGTCTTCCAAATAAGGTAAATTTTCCTTCATCATGCGGTCAAACAAGTATTTCCGGGTCACAACCTTCATTCCCGATGTACCAAGTGAACCTACAACAAAGAATCGTTAAGTTAAAATTGATAAAATCAAAATCTATTTTTTCTCACAATTTTGACCATAATTTTCAAAGTCCCAAAATGTATCTTATCCGGGGCCAGTTTTTTTATTTATTATTTACTGAAACTACCAACTTTAGAATATTATCAAAATTATAGTCGGATCTAACAGGAAAGTATGAAAACGACAGTAAAACATATTTTTTTTAAAAAAAAATAATACTCGTGGAAAAGACCTTTCTTTACCGTCCCTTACGTTGACTCACAAATAAGTAAATGATAAAAGTTTTATGAAATAACATAGTTACATACCTGTACTTTGAGAATCTACCACTTTTTCCACTACTTTAGAACTTATACTTATAAATTTCCACTTTCACAATTATGATTTTAAGAGCGCCGAGAACTGATAACGTACACGAGGTAACAGGATCGAATTCCGACTGACATAAAACAGGTAAGACTGCACGGGTGGGGTTGGAAGCGGTTGTCTTTTTTGTTCTCGGAAGGGTCCTCTGTCTCCGGTAGTCGGTTACCTGGCAATATTTTGTGTTTTGATTTTTGACGTTTGGCCGCGTAGATCGTTCAAATACCTGTATGTGCGACGTCTTTTATTTTTGTTATGCCTCTTATCCAGGAGTTTGTTCTGTGGTCTTTAAGTGTTATGCTCCACATTTGGCGCTCCATTGCTCTCTGTGTCACTCTTAGCTTGTTCATTGATTCTTTTGTAAGAGTCTACGTCTGTGCTCCGTATGTCAAAACTGGTAAGACACACAAATTATAACATTTGATACAAGAGTGAGTGAAAATTCGAGTACGAAAATAGATCATCTATACACAGATATAAACAACGTAACAAGTACTAAACTAGAAAACGATCAAATATCAGATCATGAAACAATATTATTCAAAATACCAATTGTGAAAAAAGTACAAAATGAGATTAACGAAAAAAATTATTTCTTGGGAAAACTATGACTGTGATAAAATTATCGAAATGTTACGAATGATAAATTTCGGTGATATGTTAAACGGTGATATAGATTTTAAGGTGTTTTTCATAGGCCACGCATTGAAGGATATTATGTTATCGCTAACTGAAGAAAAAACCGTAAATATAAAGTTGATGAACAAATGGTATGATTGGGAACTGACAGAAATACATAGAATAAAGTATGAAAAATACCAAATAGCCAAAATAACTAATGATTGGGAAGATTACAAGACAGTGAAAAAATTATATAAAAATATGATTAAACAGAAGAAAGTGCAATATGTACAGAATAAAATTGAAAATAATCAAAGAAACAGCAGAGAAATGTGGAGAGTTTAAAAGAAGAAATTTGTATGTCAAAAAGTACCAGTGCAATAAACAGAATCGTTATGAATGGTAAAATAATTGAAAATGAAAAAGAAATTGTTGAACTTTTAAATAAATTCTTTGTTCAGAGTGTCATTGACATTAAAAATGGTATAGACGTTGTGCAGAATACTATGGGAACTACAAATATAATTAATCACCAATTTAAATTTCAAACAGTAGATAGTAACGAAATAACTGAAATAGTTAAAAAATTTAAAAATAAAATTGGCGGTAAGAATATTTTATCGGAAGGTGTAATTAAACATTCTATAACGTACACGGCTTTTTTTTACGCCAATATCATCAATAATAGCATGCTGCAAGGAAACGTGCCTAACGAATGGAAAATTTCCAAAATTGTGCCAATTGAAAATATAAAATATATACTATAAAACCTGAAGAGATGCGGCCAATAAATACGCTTCCAAGTGACGAAAAAATCCTTGAAACAGTGATAAAAAGTCAGTTACTGCAATATTTGAATGATAACAATATTGTTATTCCAGAGCAATCGGGTTTTAGAAGCAAACACTGCAATTAATTATGTTATAAGTGAATGGCGTGAAGATTTAATGAATAAAAAATACATTGTATCAACTTTCATAGATTTAAAATGAGCATTTGAAACTATAGACAGAAAATTATTGTTTAAGAAACTACACAAAATTGGAGTGCGTGATATGGAATTAAAATGGCTTGAAGATTATCTATCGAATAGAAAGCAACAAACAAAAATTGGAAACACGACATCGTCAGCGATACCAGTGAATATTGGTCTACCGCAAGGCTCTGTCCTTGCGCCGGTACTGTTTTTCATATACATAAATGACATTAAAGACGGTTTAAAGTACGGGGATGTTAGACTATTTGCAGACGATGCACTGATTGCAATTAGTGATGTTAGTTTGGATGTGGCTATTAATAAAATGCAGTCTGATATGAATATTCTTTACAGGTGGATGTGTAGAAATATGTTAAAACTAAATACAGATAAAACTAAATATATGATAATATCACACAATAACTATAATAATAATCATAAATTATACATAAATAATCGTGAAATAGAAAAAGTAAACGAAATTAAATACTTGTGTATAATGATAGATTGTAAACTTAAATTTGATGCACACTTTCAATATTTTGTGAATAAAATAAACCAAAAACTTTATCTCATGTATAGAACTTGCCACATCATAAGTGAATACCATAAAATATTAATATATAGAAGCATAATTGAGCCACATTTTATTTATTGTCCTTCGGTATTATTTCTTGCTAAGGATACAAAAATAGAACTACTGCAAAAACTTCAAAACAAGGCAATGAGATTTATATTGCGGAAGCCTAGAGATACGCACATAAAAAGATATGTTAGATCGATTAAATTGGCTGAGTGTAAAGCAGAGCTTATTTTATTACGCAATGAAATTCATCTATAATATAAAGATAAAAAATTGTCCCACATATTTGACCGAGAAAATTAGATATGTCAATCATATACACAACTACAACACCAGAGGACGAAATGACTTCCGAGTAGTGGGAATTACAAATGAAGCTGATCGAGCAAATCTTTATTATAAAGGACTTAAACATTTTAATGACCTACCAAATAATATTAAAAATTGTGAAACCATAAATAAGTTTAAGCAACTATTATGTCGACATTGTAAGAATATGCCTATCCGATAGTTAAATTAGGTTCTAATGAACCGTAAATAAATAAATAAATGGTCAAATAGTCTAGAACGCAGATGCATCAGTATATTTTATTTTTTAACCTCTTACTTAATTTCCCAAAGGCTGCCCAGGCCAGTCTTCTTCAGTAAATTTCTATTTGTTCATTTTTCCCTTCCAAGTTTTATCATATGTCCTAAATAAACATAATTGTCCACTTCTTCTAGTTCTTGATTTTTAATTTTTATATTCTGTTCTAGGGATCTACTACACATAACTTTTGTTTTTGTTAGATTCATGTTTAGATCGATTTCACTTGATACTTTGGGGGTTACTACAGGGGTTTCTGCGATGAGAAAATCAGCAAATCTAAGGTTGTTGAGTCTTTTTCCATTTATTAGGATGCCCTTATTGTCTTGTCAATTTGTTTGTTGTTTATTGTTATATACAACCCATTTTTCATCTCCAGAAAGGTTCATTTTGTTGATGGGCGAAGGGAGAAATGGCTATGGAAACACGATTCAGTTTGTTCCGATCTATCAAAACGTGCGGAACCCATATATCGAGTTTCGAAGTGTATCCAAGTTGTTTTAAGTGACGAAATGTAGTCGAATTGTCAACATTTAGTCTCTCAGCAATCTCTTCAGTGGTAATCTGCGGATTGTTATTCACTAAGTCACTGATAAAATCATTATCAATGCCGGAAGATCACCCAAAGCGAAGTTTATCGTTTAGATTGAAGTCACCATTTCGAAATAGACCAAACCACTTTTTAACTATCCTAAGAGCAGAAGCATGATCCAAATAACCATCTTGAATAATTATTGTTGCAGTTCCAACACTCACTCCCTTTTTAAATTCATGTAACATGACATGACGAAAATGTAACTTTTCATTTTCCATTTTGAATATTAACCTTGCACACAAATTAAATAAACTTTTTTTAAGGTTATGTTAACTCACGACGCATTTAACTAACTGTCAGTTAATAATATGATTATAAAAGAAACATCAATACAGTCAAAAGTGCATGCTTCTGCCATCTATGAAAATCGGGCACGAACTTTTGCAATCGCCCAATAATTAATGATACAAAAGGTAATTTGCCTTCGACGAGATTGATTAAAAGCTAAAACGCCTACTCTATGAGAAATTAAAAAAATATACTCATACCTATTTAAAGACTGACTCTCCCGAAGCCTAGTTTCTCCACTTCTCCTCCTACTCGCTTTATGCCGTCTACCTAACATTGTTCCCCCATTTCCTGTATTTTTCCTACCTCCATCGTGTCCAGCTCCACCTCCTTTGTCATTTTGACTGGTTTTAGTAGTGCTTCCACTGCTGGAATCGTTTGTAATAGTCGCTGGCGGTGCGTTTCCGGTTCCTGTTCCTGTACCGGGTTCCTGGGAAACGGAATACTGGTTTAAAATTATATTTTCCTTAATTTTAAAAAATATTAACAGTTTAATGCAGTGATGCATCCGTTATTCTATTTTTTGAGTAATTTCGTTGCAATTACAAATTATTTCCAAAAGAAATACGCCTATAATAACTCATTATTCTAAAGAAGGTAAAAATTATTTTGAAGTTTTTCGTGTAGAGATTACTGTGCTTTAAATTCCATACCTGCGAATCACTGCTGTCGTCATAACTGTCCCTCCTCCCCTGAAAAGGCTTCGATGGAGCAGGATTCAACTTATGCGCCCTCTTCTTCCTCTTTTCACTATCATCATCACTAGCATCGGAAGAGCTGCAAGAGGCGGTCCTGGATTTATGAAATTTACTGCGCCGTTGTTCATAGGGGGTGCGTTTGACGAAACGGGGGCCCGATTGTGGTCTCGAGGTGTCCGGCTGGGGCATATCGACGCCTTCCTCGAAAATTTCGTTCAGTTGGAGAGGGTTAATGCCTGAAAATATGAGAATTTCGATAGATTACATCTGGTACGAGTAAGGTAGTCCCAAGAAAGTGGAGGCGGTTTGAAAGCTTGGCAGTTTGTTAATATCGAACGAACGAAATCAAGGTAAAGCAGTGGAAAACTGGAATTATCTTCAGATGTTTGGCTACGATTCTACAAGTCATCAAAACTGAATTCAAATGTTCTAATTTTGAAGAGGGTAGAGCCCTAAATATTACAATGTGCGATTGTAGGCGAAACATAGCAAAGGTATTCCAGTTTGATAATCCCAAAACCAGTACCTTATGTTCTCTGGAGATCATAAGGTTCTGAAGCGAATGAAGCTTGGTCGGAGGTTAGAAGAAACATATGGTCTTGAGCGGTATGAGGTTTTAATATATACAGTCTGTCGAGTAAGAACGTGTCCGGGATAATTCATTTTTGGTAGCGATTCAACAAAAAAATCGGTAGAGGGGGCCTTTATCTACGGCGCATTTTAGTAAAAGTATCAGTGTATTCCGAACTTTCGTCGAAATCACGAAAAAAACAAAATGAGTCACTTGTTTCCGCATCGGGTTGAGGCAGTCTTTCTTTGTTCCCATCTAAAGGGGCCTAAAATGACACATTCCGCGGCAGCTAAATATATTAAAAAGTCGGTATCGTTTGTGAAGAAGTGGGCAAATCGTTTTAACGAAACGAAAAAGTCGACGACTTGCCAAAACGTGGTCCGGTAAGCAAAGTCACTCCGAAAGTCAAAAAACGAATCGTGTCTTTGTTTTCACAGGACCCAAAATTGACACTGCGTCAAGGAGCGGAAAAAATTAGGAAAATCGGGTTTGAATGTGTCCCATGAGACAACATTTTCGTGCTCGTGATGTCAAATTCCGAAGCACGTTGAAGAAACCTTTGCTGGACGAAAATAACATCGTGAAGCGGCTCGCTTGGTCCCATGATAAGATACTAGAGTGGCCCTCAGAATCGCCGGACGCCAACCCTATTGAAAAGGTTTAGTCCCTTTAAAGAGAAAGCTTAGAGGAAAAACTGAAGACTTTAACTCAGTTATCTGGCGAGATTCGAAAAATTTTCAGAGTATGCAGAAAAGCTCGTCGATGCCAGGCGATTATTGATGCAGTAGATGATTGGACAACTTACTAAGCCGCTGTTAGCACACCAGAGAATACAATGATGGCAAAACATTTTCTCGAAACGCATTTTTTCAAGAATGGAACGATCACGTTCTTACTTGTCAGAATTTACTGGTACTTATCCCAGAAGTTACGGAGTATGATGGTAGGATCCAACAAATTGTACTAAGTACGCATACCTATTACTCCAACGAAAGCTGACACAGCAGCTTTCGAGCCGACAGAGTGATTGGAACAATCAATGCTTAAAGCAGGTAGCGCTTTTTCGAGGGATTTTTCTCAGGCATATATAGTTATAGTAAAACAACTAAAAATAGACGAAAGTCCATATTTCAGCAGTTTACCTACCTAAGCTGTTGTGTCAGCTTTCGATGGAGTAATAGGTATGCGTACTTAATACAATTCGTTGTATCCTGCCATCGTACTCCGTAACTTCTGGGATAAGTACCAGTAAAATCTGTTCTCTTGTTTGTCAATATTATCCTGACTGACGAGCCGTGATGCGGCGAAAACGCGTCTCAGGATGGATTTGACGAACAAGAGAATAGCTCGTAAACTTCTGAAATATGGACTTTGGTCTATTTTTAGTTGTTTTACTATAATTGTAAATACTATGTTTTTCTAGTTGAGTTGTCCATATTCAAAAACCTTCCAAATGCCATCACAATCGCTTTTTGGAAATTTGTTAAATTTTATTTATTTTTAAATTAAAACAAAAATATTCTTAAAATAATAAAATTTCAACGACGAGCTAGGAAAAACGAGATTAGGAAAAATATATAGGGGTTTTGGAATTAAGTATATACGTATAAAGTTTTTAGACCATATCAGGAGCGATAAAAAAAAGGAATATACAATTGATTTGGTTCTGCAACCAGGTAAACACTATTTTGAACTGTTATCTAATCTCTCTTTTGATTGTTGTTATTTTATAGTCTGGAATCAGCTCAGTGCACATAGTTACAAGTACACAGTGACACGGGGAGGTATGCGACATATGGAATTTTTCTTTACTATTAAAATTATATAAAAAAAAACAACACTGTTTTAATTTCCAATATATTTAAAGTCACTTGACGAAATTAAAACATAGTGTTTTTTTTATATAATTTTATGATGAATTTCCAACAAGTATCGGCTAACACAATCAAAGATTTTACTATTAAATTTAGAAAACAAGAACTATAGGTGAATTCTGCATCTCTTGAAACTCAAAAAATGATTCTGTAGTGCCGATTGTTACTTGCCCTTTGACGGGAAATTTGAATTTTCTAAAGTTAAAAGTCCAAAAGTCACTTTGTTTGTTAAAATATCGAAAACATTTATTAGGAAAAAGTATTTGAAATTGTATCTTATGCAAAATTTTAGACATATTAGACTAAAATCGTATTTCGTCCGTTTTTGCCGAATAAAAATATCACGGGATAATTTTTACTTTTTAAATTTGCACTATATTTATTAGACTGGTGTAAGAATTTAAACATTTATTTTTTGGCGTTGATGAAGCAACTAAAGGCGACTCGAACGATCCACACTTCAGAAGTTCCCCAAAGTGTTCTTTGTATTTGCCGGACCATCCCAAGACGCGTTTTGATGTATCACGGCACATCAGTTGGGCTAGGTTCAGCAAATACAAGAATACAGTCCTTATTCAAGTAGTAATGGAAAACAAAGAAAAAATAGACTGCACTCTGTCGGTGACTTATTTAAAGTCTTTCCAAGCAAAGCGGCCAGCACGGCTGACACTTACCAGGTGTACAAGTATGAAATGCGGATTTCAGACAACAGATGGTGCACCAATGCAGTTTGTGCTATAAAGATTTGATACTGGGCCATTTTGTTGTGTCATCAACAAGTATCAGACGCGCACGAGTGATAAATTGGAAAAGTGTGTGTATAGTGTTGTGTTCAATACGTCGAAATTCATATCGAACAAAGAGCATTCGCGGACAGCATTAATTTTTTGTTTTCATTTGAAGAAAACTGCTGTTGAATCATACCAATTACTTCGAAAAGCTTATGGTGAACATGCTCCATCGTAAGATACGTGTGAACGATGGTTTCGGCGTTTCAAAAGTGGTGACTTCGATGTTGCAGACAAGGAACGTGGAAAACCGCCAAAAAATACGAAGATGTGGAATTGCAAGCATTGTTGGACGAAGATGATTCGCAAACACAAAAACAACTCGCCGAGCAATTGGGCGTTAGTCAACAAGCTGTTTCCAATCGGCTACGAGAGATGAGAAAGATTCAGAAGCCGGTAGATGGGTATCACATGAGTTGAACGACAGGCAAATTGAAAAGCGCAAAAAACACGTGTGACATTTTGCTCGCTCGGTACAAAAGGAAGTCGTTTTTGCATCGTATAGTGACAGGGGAAGAAAAGTGAATTTATTTTGAGAATCCCAAGCGCAAAAAATCATGGGTAGACCCAGGCGCACCATCCAAATCGACCGCAAGACCGAATCGCTTTGACAGAAAGACGATGCTCTGTGTTTGGTGGGACCAGAGGGGCGTGGTCTATTAGGAGACGTTAAAACCGGGGGAAACGGTTAATACTAAACGTTACCAACAACAATTGACCGATTTGAACCGTTCGCTGCTTGAAAAAAGACCAGAATACCGAAAGAGGCAACAGAAAGTCATTTTTCTTCATTACAATGCTCCATCACATACGGCAAAACCAGTTTGCGACACGTTGGAAGCACTCAGCTGGGAAGTTCTACCCCATGCGGCTTACTCACCAGACTTGGCTTCTTCCGATTACCACTTGTTTGCATCGATGGGTCACGAACTTGCTGAGCAGCGCTTTGGTTCGTACGAAGATGTGAAAAAATGGCTCGATGAATGATTCGCTGCAAAAGGGGAAGATTTTGGCTGGCGTGGTATTCACAAATTGCCCGAAAGATGGGGAAAAAAATGTATAAAAAGTGATGGAGCATACTTTGGATAAAGCACTTTTTATCATTCTTCCGAATTTGACATGTTTTTTAGAAAAAAAATCCGCATTTCATACTTGTACACATGGTAATTGCAGAAACGCACCCTCTCGAGCTTCCCACTCGAAGGCATTTATTTTTTAATTTATAGTTATGTTTTACTTGTTTTGCAATCATCATCATTAATCGGGTTTTTTTATAGCGTTCTTCGCCTTCCGGTTCACAGTTTCGATCCTCTTCGATCCTTCCAATCTCTGAGTCTTAGATTTCTTTCTAACACTGGCTCTGAACACCTCCAAATAATGTCGCTCTTAGTCTCCCACTTCTGCTCGTTCACTTTAGAACCATCTTTGGTATTCGGTGCTCTTCGATTCTTTCCACATGTCCGTACCATATAAGTTGCCGTTGTTGAATTTCCTCCACAATCGTGGTTTTTACTTTCAATCCACCTCTATTCTTTCATTTCTAACTCTATCTATTCTTGTCACTCCAACCGATTTTCGCCAGTAATCCATTTTGAGTACCATTAGTGTCTGTTGCCATCGTTTCGCCAATTGCCAAGTTTCACAACTGTATTACATGATGCTCTTAAATACCGCATTATAAATGAGGTGCTTTCTCTGTGAAGTTATATTCTTCGACTACAGAACAGTGTTTAGGTGTCTTATAACCGCCTTTCCTTTCCTTATTCTGTTCTGGATTTCTTTTTCCGTTCTACCGTCTTCACTTACGTTAGTTCCGAGATATATAACACGTCAGCTGAAAAGTTTTTGGTCTAGCTACTTAAAACACATTTTTTTTTGCAAAATTCGACTTTATTCATCAATATAGTCTCCCTCAAGAGCGGTGTGCCTCAAGGCTCCATACTGTCTCCTACTCTCTTTCTGATTTACTTTGACGATCTGCTGGAAAAACCGGGAATCCAATCTACAGCTTTGAGATGACAGTAAGCTCATCCCTTCATTCACTTTGAACGCTCGGACATCGGCTATCTTGGGGTGATAGTAACCCAATGGAATTTAACGCTACAAAAACCCAGGCGGCAGTTTTTTCTAAAAAAGTTAACGTTGCTGAACTCGACATAGTTATGTCGCGGCACTCCATTCCCCTAGCATCGTCACTCAATTTGTGGAGCGTTAATTTGTCCTGGCATGAACAGGTTGCAGGCATAGCAAGGAGAGCTTCTCAAAAGTTGGGAATATTATTTCGAACCAGAAAGCTTTACACTCCACAATAACTGTTAATTCTTCACAAAGCTCAAATTCGACCAACTATGGAATACTGCTCCCATATTTGGGGCTCCGCTCCCAAACATACATTGCATTTGTTGGATTCTGTTCAGAGAAGAGCTGTTCGTCTGATTGGAGACCCGGAACTGACAGGCGGCCTTGATTCGCCGGAACATCGAAGAACGGTTGGCGACTTGAGTCTGTTCTACAAGTATTTTCATGGAAAGTGTTCGAAGGATGTAGCCCGCTTAATTCCTCCCAGAGCGGTGCATGTTAGAAATACACGTTGCGCTAATACTTCACATCCGTATAAGGTTCAGCTTCTTACTCCGTGTACAACGCTTTTCAAACAGTCTTTTATATGGAGAACATCAGCCCTTTGGAATAATTTGCCCAGGGCTGTGTTTCCCACCGAGTACAATTTACAGCTATTCAAGAACAACGTGAATCGCTTTTTCCGCACACATGCCGCCCCTGGAGCGTTTTAGGGACTTCCCTGCAGCACGTGTGCTAGACCCATAAAAAAATTTATTTATAATCAAAAGGTATTTTTTATTTAATTATATATTTTTTTATTTTAAAACAGAAGTAATATGGTCTAAAGAGTAAACATACACAAAGTATAATAAATATAACCTATAAAAACGTTACTTCTATAGAGCATTCCGTATACGCATCGGCAGTGTTGACACATTTATTTTTATTAAAAGTGTGATTGTATTAGTGTGTGTCTGCATATGAAAGTTTCCATCTATCGAATACAGTCCGACAAAAAAAAAATAATCTGCCATTGGGTATTTTAAACTTTTTGTATTTACTGTCGGACTATACTTTTGGCTCCGATTGTCACGAGTGAACATTACAACCTTAAATTATAAGATTTTTTTTTTAAATATGTTTTAATTGTTAATATTATTTTTTATCGGGTTAACTGATGAAAACTCTGACGCCTCTTTGTCTGCAGGATAACTGTAGTAGTAACATCGTTAAAATTGTCGGAGGGTTTTTTCCAAAAAAGACAATTTACGGTGTTACAAACTTTAGTACGCACTGTTCGACCAAAAAATTTATGTTTAATTATTTATAAAAAAAAAGTCTATTAGAAAAATTACAAAAACCTCTCGACATTTTGTAGAAAAAGTAATAATTAAGATTAAAAAAAGTTAAAAAATATTAAAAATTGACTTAGTAATATTGTGGACAGTGTCTTGTTTGGGCGCCAGTTCGAGGCAGTTTTTCTTTGTTCCCAACCAAAGGGGCCAAAATGACACATTCTGCGGCGGACGACTTGCCAAAACGTGGCTCGGTGGGCAAAGTCACTACGAAAGTTGAAAAACGAATCATGTCTTTGTTTTCACGGGACCTGAAATTGCCGTTGCGTCAAAAAGACGCAAAATTAAGAAAATCGGGTTTAAATGTGTCCCATGAGACCATTAGATGACATCTTCGTGGGCATGATGTCAAATTCCGAAACACGTTGAAGAATCCTTTGCTGGGCGAAAATCATGTTGTGAAGCGGCTCGCTGGGGCCTACGATAAGATTGACCCTATTGAAAACGTTTGATCCCTTGTAAAGAGAAAACTCTTTTTTTTATGGGTCTAGCACACGTGCTACAGGGAAGTCCCTAAAGCGCTACACGAGCGACACGTGTGCGGAGAAAGCGATTCACGTTGTTCTTAAATCGCTGTAAATTGTACTCGGTGGGAAACACAGTCCTGGGCAAATTATTCCAAAGGGATGATGTTCTCCATATAAAAGACTGCTTGAAAAGCGTTGTACGAGGAGTAACAAGCTGAACCTCATACAGATGTGAAGTATTAGCGCGACGTGTACTTCTAACGTGCACCGCTCTGGGAGGAATTAAGCGGGCCACATCCTTCGAACAATTTCCATGAAAATACTTGTAGAATAGGCTCAAGTCGCCAATCGTTCTTCGATGTTTCAACGAATCAAGGCCGCCGGTCAGTTCCGGGTCTCCAATCAGACGAACAGCTCTTCTCTGAATAGAATCCGACAAATGCACTGTATGTTTGGGAGCGGCACTCCAAACATGGGAGCAGTATTCCATAGTTGGTCGAATTTGAGCTTTGTAAAGAATTAACAGTTGTTGTGGAGTGTAAAGCTTTCTGGTTCGAAATAATATTCCCAACTTTTGAGAAGCTCTCCTTGCTATACCTGCAACATGTTCATATTTGCTCCCAAATTAACGCCCAACAAATTGAGTGACGATGTTAGAGGAATGGAGTGCCCCGACATAACTATGTCGGGTTCAGCAACGTTAATTTTTTTAGAAAAAACTGCCGCCTGGGTTTTTGTAGCATTAAATTCCACTTGGTTACTGTCACCCCAAGATAGAATTTCTTCCAGGTCTTTGTTAAGTTGAATGACTACTTGCTGTCTGCGGATATTCGTCTGAGTAGCCGATGTCCGAGCGTTCAAAGTGAATGAAGAGATAAGTGTACTGTCATCTGCAAAGCTGTAAATTGGATTCTCGGTCTTTTCTAGCAGATCGTTAATATAAATGAGAAAGAGAGTAGGAGACAGTATGGAGCCTTGGGGTACACCGGCGTTGATAGTGAAGGTGTTAGAAAGAAATCGCAAAAAAAAACGCTCTCTGACGAAACATGAGAGCCACAAACAGAACTTTTCAGACATACCATAAGAACGTAGCTTGGCCAACGTGTTCAATTGCGTTGTTCCAAAGATGTGTTACATAAGTCAGAAGATCTCCTGTTGATCTATTTTTACGAAAGCCATATTGGTGATCGCTAATAATGTTGAATCCTTCAAGATGATTAGGATAGGTTGAAAAGTCTATAGAAAACTGGTGTTAGTTCCCTTGCACAGTTTTTGAGAACTATGGCAGGTATTCCGTCACCGCCAGAAGCCTTTTTGGTGTCTAGCTTCATCAAAATACGTTTTATGACAAGCTGTCTGAAGACAATATCGGGCATCCTTAACTGCACTATGGGGATAGTAAGTGGTGTTTTTCCTTGGAAATCGACAGTAGAATGTGAAGCAAAGAGTTCAGCCAACAAGTTCGCTCTCTCAACAGGTGTCGTTGAAATAGAATTATCTGGCTGTGTGAGTGATGGTATGGCGGATTTGGTGAAATTTTGACTAACTGCCTTAGCGACTGATCAAAAGGACCTGGAATTGTTGGAACAAGTTTCTTTCTAATTCGTTGATTGTGTGCCTTCTTAGTTTTGTCGATAATTTCTTTGCATCTGTTCCTGGCACGAACAAAGGTGTTACGATTTATGATGTTAGAATTTTCACGCCATTGTCGCTATGCAAGATATTTAGAAGCAACAGCTTCTTTGCATTTTCAGTCAAACCAAGGCTTGCCGTTGGAAGGGCATTTCTTCGAAAAAGGGATGTAAGCCTCCATACCGGCCAAAATAATATCGGAAACCTCCCTGGCGCAGTCAGATGGGTCGTCGGAATCGAAAACAAACATCTAACCAAGGGAAAGTTCGAAAATATTCCATGAGATCTTCCCATTTAGCAGATTTGTAGTGCCAAATCTTGCGCGGTTTAGGCACCTCTCTGTCAATTTTTTTTTTTTTTTTGTAAAAAGGGTATAGACTTGCTCTGATAACAAGTGTTTTATTTCATTCAACTGTGCAGTAATAATAGAAGAATAATTCCTTAGAAATGATTAATCTTCATACTTTAAAACCTATATGCCACATCTAGAATTACTATTACTATCATACACTGGATCAAGTAAAAATGTGTCGCCTATAACGTGTAGTCGGTAGAAGAAATTCCTTCTTTTTTTGAGGTTATTGTGGGCATCCTTGCAAGGCGTTTTTTTTGCGGAAAGAGGTTCATTTCTAACCTCATTTAAGGTTAAGCAGTACATTATCGAACATGAGTGCTGTATATGCTTAGTGCTTCGAGGTGTTCGTATGTAATCATCCAAAAGGTTCGAAAATGTCGCCTACAGCGGCTGCTAAGTATATGGGCAAGTCAAGGGCATTCGTGAGTAAATAGGTGAAATGACACTCTCAGTTAAACAATTTTGATAATCTACCAGAACGGGCTTCGAGAGAAAAAGTGTCGGAGAAAGACGAAAAAATAATTTCTACCATGCTTGCCCGAAATTCTCAATTAACTTTAACCAAAGGGGCGCAAAGATTAAAGCAGACAGGTTTAGATATATCGTATGAAACAATTCGCACTCATCTCCGGGCTAGCGATTTGAAATAGTAGAGTACAATCAAGAAACCATTGCTGAGCGAAAAACATGAAGAGAAATGACTCGCGTGGGCAGAGGAATACATAGATCGAGACTGGAGCAATGTAATTTTTTCCGAAGAAACTTCATTTTGGGGTTACGTTATCACTCCACGAGCCTAGTCAATTTTCACTAACGGATTGGTTTAGCGAACTGTAAAACACCCTATGAAGATCCATGGTTGGGATGTCTTTTGTCTTCATTTTTACCTACACTTTGAGAGCTAACACTTACAAGTAGATATTAGTACTGACGATGAGTTAGATTCCAACGAGCCATGTGAACAGCCTGGTTTTAAATCCAGCTATAGCATCTGCAACCACTTACAAACAATGAGAAACATCCTAGAGAAGAGCAACGAATACAATTTCGAACTCTACATAGCCTTCATAGACTAGGCGAAGGATTTTGATTATGTTACTGTGGGCAATCATTAACAGCTTGAACAACTGTAGAATTGATTTTAGATACGCTACCCTAATCAAAGATATATATGAAAATGCAAAGATGTATATAAAACCTAGTACAGAAAAAATACGTATAGGAAGAGGTGTAAGACGGGGAGATACAATCTCTCCTAAGCTATTTATAACAGCTTTAGAAGACGTATTTCGCTAACTAGATTGGACAAGGAAGGGTCTAAACATAGACAGTGTGTTTCTAAGTCATTTAAGGTTCGCAGGCGATATTGTAGTCATTAGTAGTAATCCACATGAGTTACAAGAAATGATAAATGCGTTAAATTAACATTCAACGACAATTGATGAATAAGGTAAGACAAAAATATTAACGAATACTCATAACAACATAATTATAACTTTGGAAGGAACACCTCTCGAGATTGTTAAGAATTATGTGTATCTGGAGCAAAAAATTATTACGAGAGACAGTATCTCGGATGAAATTTCAAAAAGAATCAGGCTTGGATGTTGCGCATTCGGGAAATTAAATTATATATTCAAAGTTAAAGCCATCCCAAATAAGTTAAAGGTTAAAGTTTACGACCACTGCATCCTACCCGTAATTACATATGGCGCTGAAACTTGGACACTGAATAAAGCCGATATACAAAAACTAGCTTGGACCCAGAAAGCACAAGAAAGACAGATGATCGGGATAAAATTTAAAGATAGAAAAAGAAACAAGTGGATACGTGAACAAACAAAATTAAAGAATATTATAGAGCACGTAGCAGAAAAAAAACTGGAAATGGGCTGGACATGTAGCATGCACGACCGATAATCGATGGACCAAGCAAACATTAGAATGGAGACCACGAGAACAGAAAATGAGCATAGGATGTCCCAAAACAAGATGGCGGGATGATATACGGAGGGTTACGGGCATTGGATGGATGCTGCAAATAGATTGAGGTGGACCCCACATCACCGAGAAAAACGTGTAGCCAGAGGAAAAGGGAATCAGGTAAAGTAACACTACATTGGCCACCCCAGTAGCCCGGTGCAACCCAATCGAGAACGTGCAGATATATTCACAGTGAAGAAGCGGTCACGGAAAATTCGGGAAATATGGAAATCTCCGCACTAAGGTTATGCGAAAAATCTCGTCGAAAGTATGCCCCGAAGATGCCAGACGATCATCGACGCCGATAGGGGAACTTTTAAATAACTACATTGAACAATGCGCGATACGTTCTTACTTGACCGACTGTAACGACGATTCGCTGGGCAGTTAAATTAATAATAATAACAAAGTTAGTTCAGTTTCATTTTTCTTTAGCTTTTTTTCAGTGCAAAAAATTTATTTGTCAGCTATAAAATGACAACCTGACTAAGGTTCCAAATATATTCTGTTGTATTCTGAAAAACCCTGTATAAAGAAGGGTAAATGAAAATAAAACCAAGCATGCTATTAAAAATAAACTATATATTACGGGTGTAGAGAGAAATATATACAATATCTACAGTTATAAATAGATTAGCCTAAACATAGAAGAGCCTATTTACAGTATAGAATAGAATCAGTCTTTTCATGCAGGTAATTGGAGACCTTTTTACAAGTTTTGCGTGTTAATAAGCTAAAAACCCGAATTAAGTTATTTCCGAGCTCGCGAACGAATGAATTCTGAAACCATTTTTTCCACTCAAAAGTGGGTATCTCAGAAACATATCATGAAACCGCGTCAACCGCCTCTGAATGTGTTAAAAATGCACTCCACGCATTTTGTTTTCGAGAAATCATAACAAAAGAAATCACAAGGTGATAAATCAGGGCTATACGGACAATGATACATTAATTCCACGTTCTAGCCTGTAAATATTCGATTGTTTGAGCGGTTGTGTGGGAGCTTGCATTATCATTCTGAAAGATAATGTGACGATTCCGGTTTGCTTTATGCAATTCATCTATGACTTTTTGCTAACAAATTCATGTATACCAATCAGCATTAACATTCCATCCTCAAAAGCGACAGTAGTCACATGACGAGTAATTAAGCAAAATGCAACGATCATCTTTTTGAGCGTTGAGAGAACGAACAACTCTTGTTGGCTTAGGTTCATCTTGAAATATTCAGACAGCGATAATGTGTTGTATTTAAGTTCTAATATTTCAAAATGATACATTACTAATATATGAAGGCTGTCTGAAAAGATCTCGGCCTGACACATAGATGCCGTTAGAAATTGTGAAACCATAATTGTATCGGAAAGTTCCATCCTTTCTATAAACATATGTAAAATTTTATTTCTATCTGTCAATTCATTCAAGTGGTAGCAGCTGTTAATTATTGACGTGCCATGTGTTCACACAACTGTTTTGACGATGGCAAAATTCAACGAATTAAAGTACGAATTACTTGAACATCCACAGTATTCACCAGATTTGGCCTTCTCTGACTATTAACTGTTTCCGAACCTGAAAAAATTTTTGGCTGGAAAGCGTTTTAGATGAAATGACGAATCACACTTTAATGATGGTATTGAATTATTGAAAAACGTTAGAATAAATGTATTGAAGTTTCAAGAGATTATATTGAAAAATAAAACATATTTCACGTCAAAAAATCTTTCATTATTAGACCGAGAACTTTTCAGATATTATTCAGTATATAATTGTTACAATCGGCATAAAAGTAATATATAGAATTTGAATTACACAAATTAGAAGTTTTGCTCACTTAACCGAACAACTGACGAGCCTCGATACATTTTATTGATGTCATCTTTCAGGTGACCAAGCCCGTTGAAAAAAGACAAAAAAATAATCGCACATAAAATGTGTTACGAATATACTGTTTGTCTCTCGGCCTAGTAATTTTTTAATTTGTGGGTTTAATAAAATATCTGGTTGGAATTACAGAAATTAATCTCAACAAATTAAATTTTATTGACAAATCGACTATAAATACAGTATTTCAAGTAAGAACGTGTCGTTTATAACTTGTAGTCGGTAAAAGAAATTCCTCCTTTGTTGAGATTATTGTTGGTACCTCTGCAAGCAATGCTTTATGGAACGAGATTCATTTCTAACCTTATTTATGGTTAAATAGTATGTTACCAAACATGAGTGTTCCTATGTAATCTTCGAGAAGGTCCGAAAATAACGCCTACAGCGGCAGCTAAGCATAATGATCTACCAAAAAGTGATTCGAGAGGAAAAGTGTCGGACAACGATAAAACATGATTATTAATATGTCTTCCAGAAATCCTCAATTGACTTTGCCTCAAGGGGCGCAAAAAATAAAGCAGAATGGTTTGTATATATTAAGAAACGATTCGCACTCATCTCCAGATAAACGATTTGAAGTGGTCGAGTACAAGTAAGAAACCATTGCTGAGCGAAAAATACATTTTGGTTTTAGCACGCGCGAGGCGCGTGGTTGTGGCACGCGCGAGGCGCTTTTCGCTGTCAATGTTCTGATTACGATTCAGGGATGTTGTAAACGTAAATGTGTTTGGGTGTTTCATTAACTGTCGTAAGGCCTTTGACTGTGTCAGACAGGCTAAAATGATAGAGATCTTACGTGCCTTGGGTATCGGCCACCAAGAGATCAACATCACATCCGGTTTGTACTCGTATTAGCATCAGACCTCGAAAGTGAAAATCGAACAAAGCCTATCGGAGGACGCTTCTGTTAAGAAAGGAGTGCGACAGAGTTGTATTTTGTCTCCGCTCCTCTTCAACCACTATTCGCAGGCTATTTTCAAAAAAGCTTTAGCCCAAATTACAACGGGAATTAAAGTGAATGGTATCATGAGGATTAAGGGTTAACATCTCCTTGAGATTTTCAAAAAATCGAATTTTTTTTTGGCTAGATAAATTGTTTATACTTTTAAGAATATTTTAAAGGTTTAACCATTTCAAAATCCAAATTATTTCCGAACTTATAGCAATTAGAAGTGAGCGCGGCAGAGAGTCGGCTCGAAACTCAGTAGCGATCGGACCTGCACGAGCGGCCAAAGCCTCGACAAAGGATATTGTTCTTTTAGTAGGTCCTTTATAAGAACCCTGTTTAGAAGGATACACTCAGAATAACGACGGAAGTCTAAACGCTGTCATTTGGTCTATGGCTCCAAAAGTACATTCCAGTGGCACAAAAATGTGCAGCTAGTATATTTAATGATGGATATACTAGTGTATTACAAATGATGCAATTATTAAACCTTATAATTGGCCAAGCGCGCTGCGATTTACCGAGAACTTGGATTCTCAACGAATATCTATAGCCAACATGAGAGCCTAACAGGAAACTAAAGAGGCCAGGAAATTGAAAAGAGCTGCTCAAAAGGAGTCGGAGGACATCGCGGCAACAATGAAGACCTCATGTACGGTCCAGGAATTGCAGATTGAAGGTAATTTTAAAAAATATTTGATTTTAAGACGCTCACGCCGCACAGTGGGGAAAAAAACGAAAAATCGTGTTTCAAAATTGTCTAGAGCCTTCAATTTTGGTTCGATTTGGACGATTTTATTTTTAAATTGAAGCTTATTAAATTCCGAACAAAGTTGTCGGAGCCGATTTTGCAATTAAACTTTTGTTTCAAAATGGCGGACGTCTTCAAAATGGCGGTTTCTGATTATATAGCGACTGAGACACAGAAAACGCTTACAGTTTCAAACCAAGTTGTGCTAAAATGCGTGTATGTATGTTTTTTTATGTCGCAGATAATATATCTAATATCACAGTTACAAGATTAATAATAATGAACCCAAAATGGCTGCCATGAACAATAAAAGTATTATAAATATGAATAAACGTACCATTATTATTTTATATCCATAACATTTGCATAAATAATTTCTTTAAGGTTGTTAATTATAAATATGTTTCAACAATTGACTTAAAATGACAAATCAAATATGGCGGATGCCAAAATTAAATCGAGCAAGAAAGTTTCTCTGTGGCATTTAGACTGTGGCAGTCAGATCATTCAAGTTATTCAAGTTTAGTTGCGGGATTTAAATTTTCATGCAGTTATTGCTAGAATATTGCTGCTGTAAATTTTATTGTTGAAACATATTTATAATTAAACAACCTTAAAGAAATTATTTATGCAAATGTTATGGATATAAAATAATAATGGTACGTTTATTCATATTTATAATACTTTTATTGTTCATGGCAGCCATTTTGGGTTCATTATTATTAATCTTGTAACTGTGATATTAGATATATTATCTGCGACATAAAAAAAACATACATACACGCATTTTAGCACAACTTGGTTTGAAACCGTAAGCGTTTTCTGTGTCTCAGTCGCTATATAATCAGAAACCAACGTCCGCCATTTTGAAACAAAAGTTTAATTGAAAAATCGGCTCCGACAACTTTGTTCGGAATTTAATAAGCTTCAATTTAAAAAAAAAAATCGTCCAAATCGAACCAAAATTGAAGGCTCTAGACAATTTTGAAACACGATTTTTCGTTTTTCCCCACTGTGCGCCGTACTGTTTTTTTTCTACGTTTTTTTCGAAACTACTTTTTTCAAACTGGTGTAGAACATATCTTAAGATCTACTTAACCGATTTTGTTAAAATTTACAACACATATTTTTATAATATCATCCCAGATGTAGCATAGGATATTTTTGATTGGGTGCCACGTTCATAAGTTATAAATTTTTTAAACTCAAAATTTCGATAAAAATCAGAGTTTTTTTTCTACAAAAAAATTTAAAATTTTTTCCCTAAGCTATTACCTTTCTAAATAAGAAAAAAATTATTTTTTATTTGCCTGACAGAGAAAATAAGAACACCACCAGCAAGAATTTTCAAAGGAGGGTCCTACTTGATGGCTTATATCTTCGTCATTTTTAATTTTTTTTTTTATTCGTTATTATTTCAAATTATTCATAAAACTACTATCTATATGTGTAAAAGAAAAAATATTTTTATATATTTAATAGCTGCGTCAAAATTTTTTTTTATTCTTATACCTATTTTTCCGAGCGCCAAGGTGATGTAAACCCTTAACAACCTAAGATATGCAAACGACACCGTTATTGGGGCTGATAATTTACTTGATCTACAGAGCAGCATTTCAAAACGTCCGTACGATGTTTTAATGGCGAAATTGCACGAACTGGAGTACGAATTGATTCCTCGTCCACTGTGACTCCCAGATTTTACTTCGTTGGGTTTTTTCTTCTCACAATTAAAAATATGGTTATTTTGGTGGTGAAATGACAAGTGCTGTTAATGACAATTTTTCTGAATTAGGTAAAAACTACTATTCGCAGGGGAAAATGTAGTTTTCTTAGTCGGATCGAAAACTTTTCAATTCCCTCTCGTAAGTTTTCGATGAGGAATACTTTGAACAACCAAAAACCGCAACAACGGACGAGATTCTGGATTGCGTGATGGACGACTTCGATGAACTTGGGAAGAGATAACGGAAACTGTGTATCCTCTCATATGATCTGGCAAAAAATATTTTACCAGCTAAGCGCATGTTAAGTAGCGCCCTTGCTCATTGATGATTCAACTGCGAGGGGTTTGAATAGTTTACGATCGTCTCTTGAGCCTTTTAAAGATTTTTCTTCGACGAAGCCTGGATCTACCACTGTGCACCGAGGGCAAAAAAAATAGTCGAAGCAGTGGACTGCAGAAGAGGAATCAAATCCGAAGAAGGCGAAAGTATTTCCGTCGGCTGACAAGATGATAGCGACGGTTTCTATGGTTTTCATGGTGAAAAGAATTAGAATTTCAAAATTTTTATAACATTTAAAAAAGTCCGTACTTGTCCAAACAGAAAATTATCTTAACGCACCGGCATACAAATTAGATGTTTCAATGGCGAAATTGCAGGAACTCAAGTACGAATTCATTCCTCGTCCACCGGGATTCCCAATCCAGCTTTTTTTCCTCAAATTTAAAAATATGATCATTTTGGAAACACACAATTTTTAACGGGTGCTTAAATGATAATTGCTGATAATGACAATTTTTCTGGGTTAGGTAAAAACCATTCTTTGCAGGGATTGTTTCTAAGGGAAAACACTAAGTTGAGTACAGTCTGTTAAGTAAGAACGTGTCCGCAATCATTCATTTTTGGTAGATGCGATTTTAGCGATTCAACAAAAAATCGATAGAGGGAACCTTTGTCTACAACGCATTTTAGTAAAAGTATCAGTCAATTCCGAACTTTCGTCGAAATCAAGTAAAATCTAAAATGACCCACTTGCTTGCGCGTCTGTTTGAGGCGAGGGACGATACCTGTGCCAGCCTCATAACCTTTGTTCCCATCCAAAGGGGCCTAAAATGACACATTCCGCGGCCGCTAAATATATTAAAGAGTCAGAATCGTTTGTGAAGAAGTGGGCAAATCATTTTGAACGAGATGAAAAATGTCGACAACTTGCCAAAACGTGGCTCGGTAGGCAAAGTCACTCCGAAAGTTGGAAAACGAATCGAGTCTTTGTTTTCACGGGACCCAAAATTGACGCTGCGTCAAGGAGCGGCAAAATTAATAAAATCGAGACTATTTGACAACATCTTCGTGCTCATGAAGTCAAATTCCAAAAAACAATGAAAAAACCTTTGCTGGACGAAAATCACGTCGCAAAGCGGCTCGCTTGGGCCAACGATAAGATACTAGAGTGACCGCACGCCAACACCTTGTAAAGAAAAAGCTCAGAGGAAAGACTCTGAGGACTTTGACTCAATTGTTTCGCGAGATGCCTCGAAGATACCAGGCGATTATTGTTATAGAAGGCGATTGGACAACTTACAAAGGTAATTGCGTCGTTGTTAGCACACCAAAGAATACATTCATGGCAAAAAATGTTCTCGAAACACATCTTTTCAAAAATACGAGCGGCCACGTTCTTCCTTGACAGACTGTCTACTAAGTACTAATTTAAACCAAAATTAAAAAATAAATTCTGTTTGGAAGAGAAAAATGTGGTTTTCTTAGTAGGATCGAAAACTTTTCAATACGTCACTTTTCGATGAGGAATATTCTTTGGGCGACTAAAAACCTCAACAATGGACAAGATAGTCGATTACGTTTACCAAATCGTGATGGACAACTTCGATTAATTTGGGAAGAGATAGCAGAGACTGTTTATAATCTCATACGAGCTGGCACAAAACATTTTATATAAGGATTTGTGTACCAGCTAAGCGCGTGTTAGGTAACGTCCTTCCTCACTGATGATCCAACCTCAGCGGTTTAAGATCGTTTCTTGATTGTTTTAAATAAAATGAACAAAGATTTTATTTGACGTTTTATTATTGTTGACGAAACCTGAATTTACCTCTATGCACTGAGGACAAAACAACAGTCGAAGCAGTGAACTGCAGAAGATGAATCAACTCCGAAGAAGACGAAAGCACTTCCGTCGGGTGAAAACGTGATACCCAGTGGCGTATTTACCTTAGGGCCATGAGGACCATGACCCGGGGCAGCCGGCTGCAGAGGCGGCGTAAGCCGCGCCTTCGCGCCTCGTACTCAGCTTTGGCAGCATGGCCTACAGGCTAAGTTCAAAGAAAAATGTCAGTATGCAACGTACGTACCTTGCGCCGCACATTCGTTAAACTTAATCGGATCATCGGCAGCTGAATGTTGCCCAAAAGCTACAAAGTTTTTCGGGTTGCTGCAAAATCTACGTATTTTTTACAGCATCAACAGAACGTACGAAATTACTGCAATCATTTCTGACTAAACCTGAAAATGTAACTGTGAAAAATTTGTCACATACGCGATGGTCAGCCAGGGACGATACCTGTGCCAGCCTTCATAACCTTGGAACCAAATAATAGCGGCTCTTGAAGCTATAAAAAGTGACTCTACCTATCAAAAAGCTTTGGTTAAAAATGAAGCTACAGGACTATTGGTCCAACTAAATTCCCTAGAAACGGTTATATATCGGAATTTTGCGAATCAATATTAAAATATTAAAACAAAAATATAGTTTCTAAAATTCTACAAGGTGTCAACACAGACGTAGAAAATAAACGAGAATCTTTTGATGCTTTTGAAGAGGTTGGTAAAAAAAAATCCTCAGAAGAATACAGAAGCGATCATTAAGAGGAAGAAACGAGACGATGGGTGACGCGAGGGAGAAGTGGTGTTACAAGGACGTGACCATTTCAGGGTTAATATCTTCTTCCCAATATGCGACCAATTGTTGAACGAGTTGAGGAGGCGCAAATCTTCGTATAACGCAGTAACCGCCAATTTTGCATTCTTATGCAAATTGGATACAATATCTGAAGCGGAAGTTAAAGTCATAAAACTCCGAAAATTATACCCGACTGATCTTGCGGATGATTTACAAGAATTTGTTCTTTTAAACCAATTTTTGACGTCACATGAAAACAAAATGAGTTTAAGGCAACATAACCTATTTATTAAACAAGGGGATTTAAGGGAAGCACTTCCATATACGGAAATAGCATTAGTATGTTCCTGTGCACTGCAGTCACATATTGCAGTGTAGAACGTTCGATTTCCGTATCTAAATATTTAATAAATGGTGTTTATTCTTTTGTATGAACCTTTTTTCATTATTAAAAGATTTTTGCTCTGCGCCTTAAAGGCCCAGGGCGCCAAATCTTAAAATACGCCACTGATGATAGCCACCGTTTCTTCTGCTTTTCATGCGAAAACAGACAAAACTATTACATTAGACTATAATTTAAAATTTTTATAGCATTTAAAAACGTCCGTATTTGTGCAAAAGGAAAATTATCTTAAATCATCAACATACAAATTAGATGTTTCAATGAATTGATTCCTCGTCCACCGGAATTCCCAAATTTGGCTTCATCCGGCTTTTTTCCCCAAATTTAAAAATATGGTTATTTTGGAAACACACAATTTTTATAGGATGCTGAATTGACAATTTATATAGATTAAGTAAAAACTATTATCCGCAGAGACTAAAGAACCCCTAGAAACACTAAGTTGAGTATATTGAGTACTAACTTGAACCAAATTAAACAATTCTATTTGGCACAGAAAAATGTAGCTTTCTTAGTCAAATTGAAAACTTTTTAATCCACTTTCGTAAAGTTTTCAAATTAAAAATATCTAAGGCATATGAATTTTGTTTTGATGGTTATCATATGATAATTGTTTCTCAAAATAAGTGAAACGAAAAATTTTTCTAATAACGCAACGCTATGAAACTTGTAAAAAGGACCAATCTATTAGTAAAGAAATTTTAAAATATATATATGTACATATACAACAATCTAGCTACCATCTACCTACTCCACAACTAAAGTCCATTTTTATTTCTATATTGCAAACCAGGGTCAGATTTTTAGGGACACAGGTGGCCTGTTAGGATTCCTAATATGTTAATATTGGTAGATATTAAAAATTGTATTTGTCAATTGATTGAACTTTTATGTTATCAAAAACCGCTTAAATCCTACAAATGGGAAGTTATTAAGAAAAGATAGAACAATCTCAGGTGGTACACAAAGAGGAGAAAGAAGTAAATTAAATATTGGTGTACGTATTTTAATGCAAGCTAAGTGAATTTTGATAGGACACTTCCAGGCTGCAGAGTTTGACTGTATAATTCTTCTGGATTTCTCCAGTTTCAATTGACAAAGTGATGCTGACGTTTCGCTGATCATCCTTCCAGCTTTTTCGGAGCCTGTTCCGAGAACTGATACGTCGGAATTTCGCACGAACCAGTCAGAACAAACTCTGAAGAAGCCGGCAGGATGATTGGCGAAACGTCAGCATTACTTTTCCAATTGACACAAGAGAAATTCAAAAGAATTAAACTCATCAGCCCCTTCGGCCTTTAGAAAAAGACCGTCCTCAGAGTTCAGACTCTATAAACAAGGGAATCAGATTAGAAAATAACGAAAAAGGTGCTTATCAATCAAACTCGGTCGTCAAAAGGATATATATATATATATATATATATATATATATATATATATATATATATATATATATATATATATATATATATATATACAGGGTTACAGGGAAAGTCGTCCTAGATAATTAAGGACGTTATAGTTTAGGTCGTTTCTGACTGATTTGACTCTATGACATGATGTCCTAAACTTAACCGTTTTCGAGATATTGAAGTTTAAAGATTTTCTAAAAAAAAACGTCAGCATTACTTTTCCAATTGACACAAGAGAAATTCAAAAGAATTAAACTCATCAGCCCCTTCGGCCTTTAGAAAAAGACCGTCCTCAGAGTTCAGACTCTATAAACAAGGGAATCAGATTAGAAAATAACGAAAAAGGTGCTTATCAATCAAACTCGGTCGTCAAAAGGATATATATATATATATATATATATATATATATATATATATATATATATATATATATATATATACAGGGTTACAGGGGAAAGTCGTCCTAGATAATTAAGGACGTTATAGTTTAGGTCGTTTCTGACTGATTTGACTCTATGACATGATGTCCTAAACTTAACCGTTTTCGAGATATTGAAGTTTAAAGATTTTCTAAAAAAAAAACATGTTTTTTTTGCTTTTATATCGTTTTTTTTTTTTAGAGGTTCTCGAGTGCGATTTTTTGGTTATTTTTAGTTAGTCTGTATGTCAAGTATCAAAAATCATCAAAAAAATTTGAACTAGTTACTAACAGTTTCAAATGGCGGCTTGTTAATGTTTCTAAATTACGAATTTTTACCAAGTGTTTCCTACTTTAAATCAATAAAGAGAAAAAAAAATGTATGGAAGTTATTCTGCAAATTATTTTAAAAACTTTTACGTCTTTTTAGCTATTAAAAAAGGTATAATACTAGCAGTTTAATAGGAAAACTGTACACAGAATGACACCTAAAGCGGGCTCGGGTAGCAAAAGGTAAATTTTTAGTTCTAGGTGAAAATACGAAAAATATACAAATAAAACAAAAAACCTCGCAATTTAATATTTTTTATTAATTATAATTCATGTTCTATATGGTCGCCCCTATTTCTAACACAAATTCTCATTCTTTTTCTTAAATTACTTTTCACAACGCTGGTTGTGAGGTGCCGCCTCATTTCGTCAGCCGCATCAATTATTTTTTGTCTTAGGACATCCACGTTTTCGATAGGAGTCATCTGGTCGTATACGAGACTTTTCATGTGACCCCACACATAAAAATCCATCAGTGTTAGGTCTGGGCTTCTCGCCGGTCAAGGTATGGGTCCGCCTCTTCCAATCCATTTGTTGGGATAATTGTCATTGAGCCATGCACGAACACCTCCTCTGTAGTGAGCTGGGCAGCCATCGTGTTGAAAGTACATGTTTTCTCTCAAACCAATAGGTAGGTCTTCCATCAAATTAGGTAAATCGTTCCGCAAAAAATTGTCGTATTCCTCGCCATTCAAATTATCTGGCAGGCAGAATGGCCCAACCAAATAATTTGAAATTATACTCATCCACACATTTAAGCTGAATCTTGTTTGTGATCTTTTCGTTCTTTTTTTGTTTGGGTTGCCTTCCTCTTTAGAAGCCCAATAGTGGGCATTGTGGTAGTTTGTAAGACCGTCTTTGTCGAATTTCGACTCGTCAGTCCATAGTATTTTCTTAAAAAAAGATGTATCTTCGACATCGGTATTGAGCATAAATCTGCAGAATTCTAATCGTCGCAACGGATCCCCTTCTTCAATGACTTGCACGGGCGTATAGTGGTAAGGGTGTTGCCCAACAGTATGCATTACAAACCATATCTTCTACTGCGAAATACCAAGCTGTTGTGCGACAACATTTGTAGATGTGGTTGCGTCCACCTCAAAGAGACGTCGTATTTCGTTTTCTTCGTCTTCGTCAAAGATACGTGGTCGTCCCATGTCAGTCCGCCGTCTTTGTACGGAACCAGTTTCTCGTAGTCTTCGATAAGTTCCATCAAATACGCTAACATCAGGTACACGACGAGTAGGATATCGCAGTATGTATTCATCACGTGCACGCGACGACACTCCTTCGCAAAATCCGTAACACATTAGGATGTCAGCATATTCCTCGTTGATATACGTTGCCATATTCACAAGCAGAGATCAAAATCCAGTTACGAGCCAATTCACACAGTCAGAAGATGAAACACAGATATTTTTGAAAAGCACGGTATAGCACATCTACCACGGACGAATCACATGAGCAGACTAAAAATCATTCAATAATGTTTAGTGAACAGAAAATGTCACTCGCACAGAGAGTACCCCGACCGGAAAAAATGCTTACCCAACCCTTTTTATTGTTTGAAGGTGCAGATAGTAAACCGGTAATTGGTAGTATCTAAATTCTATTATTATGTTACTCTACATTTGGGCCTATTGAAATCTCATTTTCTTAGAATTTTCAATAGATCCAGTAGATATTATACCGTTTTAGATAGCTAAAAAGACGTAAAAGTTTTTAAAATAATTTGCAGAATAACTTCCATACATTTTTTTTTTCTCTTTATTGATTTAAAGTAGGAAACACTTGGTAAAAATTCGTAATTTAGAAACATTAACAAGCCGCCATTTGAAACTGTTAGTAACTAGTTCAAATTTTTTTGATGATTTTTGATACTGACATACAGACTAACTAAAAATAACCAAAAAATCGCACTCGAGAACCTCTAATAAAAAAAAATCGATATAAAACCCAAAAAAACATGTTTTTTTAGAAAATCTTTAAACTTCAATATCTCGAAAACGGTTAAGTTTAGAACATCATGTCATAGAGTCAAATCGGTCAGAAACGACCTAAACTATAACGTCCTTAATTATCTAGGACGACTTTTCCTGTAACCCTGTATATTTATTTATGTTGTGATTTGGTCCAAATAAAACTATTTTTATTAATAATTGTTATTAATTTTTTTTAACGTTTCGGTTTGTCACCCAAACTTCTTCAGGATGGAGATTACTATTTTTTATTTTAAAATTTCTTTCAGTGAATTATATTTTAAAATTATTTTATTACCTTAAACAAGGGAGATCGCCTTTTTGTCAGTTGATTAAAAATAAACACGGAGGTAACATCCTTGAGTACATAAATTACACATACTTTATACATTTCTATACACAACAGACAGGTGGCAATTAATACAAAAAAATCCTAATTTTTGTTTACAACAATTGAATTTTTTCTTTTTGTGGAGTTTTTACGATATAACGTTACAGTTATCAATCAATTCACAACAAGTCGCGACCACGGAATCGTACGCGCCAAGGTTGACATAAGTCTAGGCAGTGAAAGATACCGTTTGATAAGAAGAGTCACCACACCAATTTTAACAAATTCGAGCACAGAATTTGACAGGCTTAAAAAGAAACAAACAAAAGCTTAAAGGTCTTGAAGACTGAATAACTGGAAGTGTGAAATTAATAAAGTTAAGAATAAAAACGGAGACGTTATTACAAACAGAACCCAGCTTCTAAGCACAGTGGAGGAGTTCTATGCATGTATGGAAATTATCATGAAAGCCAAACACAACAGGAAATATCGGGGGAGAAAAGTAGTCAATCAACGATCAGAACAAACAACCGCCCGAACACTTTGAACCCTTAATTCAGTAATTCCAACTCTCCCCTTTGAATGCTTCAGTAGAATTGCTAAGATTTTACTAAATGTGGCTACAGGCTTTTAAAGTTCAATTATTTATAAGGGAGGATTTTTTCTGGAAAGGTCTTTTCTCGATCCTGAATTTTTTCTTGTTGGCCATATATATATATATATATATATATATATATATATATATATATATATATATATATATATATATATATATATATAACCGCTTCCGAAATGGCTCGATTTCGTTACGTTTTATAGAGATTCCCAGATGGAAATTCGATCGAGTAAAAACTCTCTTTTATAAAAGAACGAACCCTCTCTGATAATAACATTTTAAGATTAGATTCCTCTAAATAGTTGATGCGCTTTCCTTGGAAACGCTGGACCCAGGACTAACGTCCAAAAATCTGGAAGCAGTGTCGATTTTCAATTGAAAAATTCTCTCTCTATCATTTAAGTATCATGGAATAACTTAGACGAGAGGGTTAAAAAAATCGTTGTCTGTTAAGCTTTGGGAATGGGAAACGCTGGACGCCAAGTATTTTAATAAATTAATAAATAGGGTGCGGAACAATTGTGAGGTAGTAATGAATAATAAACGTGACCATTTTGACGAAAGTCAAATTTGATAGAGTAAATATTTATCATCCGTAAATTATACAAAGAAAAGAAAAAATGTATATCGGCTTTAGCGGACGAGAACTTTGGATGCAAGAGTAGAGAGTACGGTTTTCGTCTTCCAAAACCGATATACATACATCTTTTCTTTGTAAAATCTGATGCAAACACTTTTTGTTATTAGTGATTGTGCAGACAAAATCTAAACATTAATAAAACTTCACTTTATTTTGTAATTTTAGTTTCAATTAAAAAATTTTGAGTGCTTCCAAGCTTATTCCCTTGTTTGTAAAGTCTAAACCCTGCAGATTCCCGATTTTAAAGGCCGAAAGAGTCTGGCTAATATTAAAATAAGTAAATACAGTAATACCCCGCTTAGCGCGACCCCGTTACGCGCGGTTTCACTATAACGCGAATTTCAAATTTCGCGCTCATGTAGTCATTAACTTCTCTATGGTCGCGGGGGGATCCCCGCTTTCTCTGAATATTCTCTTTGAAGAATTGGGAATTCCCTGTCCTTCGACTTTGTTCTATGGGGATTTCCTCGTTCGTTTCGTGTGTTCATTTGTTCCGTAATGTTAGTTCGGTCGGCTGGCAGTTTTGTTTTAATATTTATTGGAGATACATACATACATAATTTAACCCTACGTTAAAAATGCCGCCTGTAAAGAAAAAAGAGCGTAAAAGCGTCACTTTGGAATTGAAGATGAAAGTGTTAAGAAGAATGGAAAATGGAGGCAAAGCAACAATTGTTGGGAGAGATTTTGGACTCTCAGAATCGACTGTGAGAACGATTTATAAAAATCGGGAAAAAATTAAAATCTCCAGCGAAGGTTCAACACCTATAAGTGCAACAAAACTTTCTCGTTCGAGATCATCTATCTTAGAAAGAATGGAGAAATTACTGTCAGTCTGGATCGAAGATTTGAATAAGAAGAACACACCACTAAGTCAAGATCTCATATGCACAAAAGCAAAATCTTTGTATGAGATGCTGAAAACAAAAGAAGGAGAAGGGAGTGCCACTCCGACTTTTGCTGCCAGCAGAGGCTGGTTCCATCGGTTCAAGCAGCGTTCTAATCTTCACAATATCCACATAACAGGCGAGGCGGCCAGCGCGGACATTCAAGCTGCAGCTGAGTTTCCAGACAAGTTTCAAGACTTCGTTAGACGAGAGAAAATTCCTGCTTGTCTCATCTTCAATGTTGATGAGACCGCACTTTACTGGAAAAAAATGCCATCTCGAACATTCATTTCTAAGGAAGAACGTCAAGCCAGTGGTTTCAAAGCTGCGAAAGATCGACTAACACTTCTGCTGGGTGGTAATGCCACTGGTGATTTCAAACTGAAACCTTTACTAGTGTACCATTCAGAAACACCCCGTGCAATGCGAGGCACAGACAAGACAAGTCTACCAGTTGTGTGGCGATCAAACAGAAAGGCGTGGGTTACACGGGAAATTTTTCAAGAATGGTATTCTAATAGTTTTTGCCCATCAGTCAAATCATACTGTGACAGAAATGGGCTTGAACCTAAAGTTATATTACTCTTAGACAATGCCCCAGGACATCCAACCTCACTTGATACGCCCAGAGACTTAAAAGTGTACGTAAAGTTCCTTCCACACCAAACACTACGTCAATATTACAACCTATGGACCAGGGAGCAATAGCAAACTTCAAAGCTTATTACCATCGCCGCACTTTTAGCCAACTAATTCATGAAACTGACGGGGAAGGAAGACAGTCTATGCGAGAGTGGTGGAAGTCATACAACATTATGAAGTCTATTCACAACATAGAAGAGGCTTGGAAGGAAGTTAAAATGAGTTGTATGAATGGGGTGTGGCGTAATCTTTGGCCAGATGTAGTGGAAGCACCTAGAAGAATTGTCCAGATGCAGAGACAAGTGCTTGAAGACATTGCTGCAATGATTGAGGGGTCTGAACTTGAAGATGTCACGGTAGAAGATCTCGTAGAACTTGTAGCAACGCACGACGATCCTATTAGCAATGAAGATCTGATCGAGTTACAGAATAATCCTATCTACGATGAGGAAGAACAAGTAGAAGAGAAAGTTTTATCTTCAGGGGAAATACAAAATGCACTTTCAAAAATTTATTCAGGTTTGGACATATTGCAGAGTATAGACAATAATGATGACCGTGTCTTGACCGTGTGTCAAACAATAAAAAACAGTGTTGGGTGTTATGAACGTATTTTACAAGAACGTAAACAAAACGTTACCCAAAAGACAATAGATGTATTTTTCCGTAAAAAATAAGAGTATGTATTGCATAAAGTGTTCTTAGAATTAAAGTGATTGATTAAAATGATTTGTATTTTTTTGTATTAAATTTTGACTATGTTTAATCATAAACCTCGATATACGCGAATTTCAGTTAACGCGATTTTTTTCGGAACGTATCCCTCGCGTAAAGCGGGTATTACTGTATACAGTTTATTCCTTTCTCTGCCTTTTAGGAAAGTACATGGAACAAATTGTACATTTACTGTATAAATATATTTCCGACTGAGTATCTCGGAAACTAATGAACAAAGAGACGCTGTTAATATTGCCATATTGGTCCCTGTTTGGTAAATATGCTTCTATTAAAAACTCAAAATATCTCGATCCTGAGTTATACCAACTCTCAGAAGATTCGTGGAAAATTTTCATCCCATTTTGTCTATTAGTTTCCTCGTTAGAGTTGTTTGAGTGACGTTACTTTTGATTTTTGCAAAACGATGGAACAAAAGAATTTCGTGTGTTGATTAAACATTGCTTTTTCATGGGAAATATTACAGCCAGAACACAAGAATGGTTTGGACAGTGTTATGGTACATCTGCTCCGTCGAACGCAACTATATGTCGATAGGTCAGTGGATTTAAATGAGGTCGTACAAGCACCGATATCCAAATGAGGCCGTCACACCAAAAAATACAAAAAAATACACCATATTGTTCTGAATGACCGCAAAGTGAAAGTGAGAGAGATAGCTGATATCGTGAAAATATCAACAGAACGCGTAAGACATATTTTTCATGAATATTTCCACGTGAACAAACTATGTGGCCGATAGATGCCCCGCACTCTCAAGGCTGATCAAAAACAGCAACGTATCGAGAATATTAGAAACTGTTCCTTAGTCCTTAAGCTTTCATTTGAGGTACTTAAGAACTCATTTAAATAATTTAGGCCCGAGAAATTGGCCATTTTGGTCTCAAATTTAATTTTTCCTAATGAAAATTTACAATTTCTTTTTAAAAAAATATTTTTTTCTTGAGTTTCATAATATTTTCAGTAACCAAAGTTATTTTTAATTATTATACACAGGTTCCTGCACATGTTGAGTTGCTGAGGAAGTCATTTGGCCCATTTGGGTTGAGAAAACTGGCCATTTTATTTTCAATTTTATGGTTTTTTGTTTTAAATTTACAGTTACTTTTTTAAAAATTAATTTTTCGAAGATCATTTTTATTAGTTATAAAATATGTCTTACAAGGAGAGGCCAGAGCATTTGGGTCACCGATTTGGATGAAACTTGGTGGAGAGTCAGGTTTCACCGATATAAGCACGCCGTTTTATGTTTTATCTCATAGGATTTATTCATAAAAGAAATTAATTTTATTTGGCTTCATACTGTTTTGAAAAAGTAGTATAATTTCTATTAAATAAAAAATAATCGGTCAAGTGCAAGTTGAACTTGCGCAATTAGTGTTCTGTACGTTGACTGCTTTTAAATTAAAAAAAAAAAAATGTTACGGAGGTATAAAATGATCAGTGACTTCACAAAACACACCCCAAATGAGTTTTCAACAAATGTTTCCAATCTTCACTGAAAACTGACGATCTTGAATTTTTTTTTATATACTCGTGATAATTTTCGTTCATCTACACCCTGCGGAGAATATTTCAGAATTTTTTCAAAATTTTTTGATCAGTACTTTTCGAGATAAGGGGGGATAGCGATTTACCGCGATTTTCTAAATTAATACAAAGAAAAGTGTGCGTAAGTATTACATTATATATATTTTTAAACTCCTGTTTTTACAAGCTTTCATTAGCTTTCATTTGATACCCCACTCGATGATCTAGTAAAAAATTTTTTTTTTCACTTCTGATTTCACCCCCCTTAAGTCAAAATTTAACTTTCAAAACTACACGGCTCTGGTGAGGCCATCAATTCCTATATTAGTACCAAATTTCAACTTTCTATGCCAAAATAGTTTCGGAGAAAATCGGGTGTGACAGACGGACGGACACCGAAGTGATCTTATAAGTGTTCCGTACGGAACACTAAAAATATATTATTGCTACAATTTAATTATAGTTTATTATTTTATTTATCTAGTTAAACTTCTATGATTAAAATTATTATTTTGTGCAGTAACTTTCTAATTTTTATTAAATTAATTATATCTTCACATGAAGTTTATATTTACAGTTAATTTAAGAGTTTATCTACTTAACAAAAAGAGAAAATGATTTTTTTTGTTTACAAAATCGGACTGCTACAAAAAAACTATTTTTTTGTTAGATTTTTTGCAAAACGTTACTACTATACTAGCGTACCATTAGTATGTATTATGTAGTCAGTATGGTCTTAAAAACACTATAACTATATTTAGTTATATATCTAAGCCCACCTTTTCTGATTGGATGAATGTCGCTGAGTAACTAGACATATAAGTAAAGTAGGAGCAATAGCATTAAAAAATCTAACTATAAAGCAACATGATACTAGTTATGTTACTTTTAAGATATAAAAAAACAAAACTGATCAAAATAAAACGGGGGAATAATTAAGTTTTTCAATGCAGTAATTATAACTAATATAAATTGAATAAATACATTAATAAAAAATTTACAAATTGTACAAGAAATTATTTAATAATAATTAAAAATGAGTCTATGGTCATAGATGGGTAATAAATTATGGTTTACTTCTTCATAAAGGTTCAAATTATTTGCTGAGACTTATGCTAACAAGGAGGAATGAGGATTTGGAACACCAATTTAACAATTTAACTCAGCCACTCAACAGTAACCTGTGTATAATAATTAAAAATAACTTTGGTTACTGAAAATATTATAAAAACTCAAGAAAAAATAATTTTTTGAAAAAAAATCGTAAATTTGCATTAAAAAAAAATTAAAATTTGAGACTAAAATGGCCAATTTCGGAGGCCCTAATTGTTTAACTGTTTAAAGCTTAGGAACTAAGGAACAGTTTCTGACATTTAGGTAAGGTGGTAGTATACTGAAACAAAGTTGTTTAAAAATTCGTTAAAAGAAAAAAAACGTGAATCAGTAAAATTTATTAATATTATGATGAGTGAAAAATATATATCTAATATATAAAAAAATGGCTAAAATTATGTTTGGATCAATTAAAGTAATGTCCATGGAACATATTTCCAGAGTATTTAAAAAAAAAATATCAGTATCCGACGATTTCTGTTTCTGGCCTGTTTTGGTCGTATTCTGACTGTATTCGCCAGATCTGGTCCTCAGTGATTATTACCTCTTTCCAAATTTGAAAAGGTGGCTCCAAGGAAAGATATTTGGCTTAAATGAGGAAGTCAAATGAAAAAATGAGGCTTATTTTTCGACAAATCGAAGTATATGAAAGATTGCTGGAATAAGTCTATCGATCTTGACGAAAACTATGTCGTAAAATAAAACCGAAAACATTGTTTTTTCTTCAAAAGTCTCGAGAATTTTCTTCTCGTGTAGTACGCTTTATAATTGTCATACAGGGTGTCCTATAAATAAGTTAAAATTTGTTTGACGTATTGTGCAAACGCAACAAGCGGAAAAGGTAGGCACAGAGTATCACCCAGGTCTTTGGAGATTTCAGTTTCGAGTGGGAGAGTTTGGTATAAATAGTAATTCTGCGATTATCGTGCAGCAAAAATTTAGCGTTGAATATCATTTACACAACATAAATGAAGCCTCAAATGTTCAAGGGTCATGTTAATACCCATTAGTTTGATTAATTACTTTTCGCGAGTTACAGTCATAGAAAAAAAATGAACTTCAGATCTTATTGAGATGCAATATAGAATACAACAAAATAGTATACAACACCACTTTAAGCCTTCTTCTAATACCATGCTTACCCATATTATTCCTGGTAGGTGATGGCATAGTCTTATATTTGGGCATCCCCGAGCAGTCCACTGGGCCACTCGTGGTTATTATCGGTATGGTGATAGTCGATGAGTTGGTGATAATTGTGGTGGGAATTGATTCTGTTTCTGTCACTGGTTCGCATACGCTTGAACTCTTGTTCGACTGCCATTCTTTACGCGTCGGGTGTGTTCGAGGAGCAGTGTGATCTTGGCTGGATTGTTCTGGAATCTGTACAGAGAAAATCATGTATTTATAGGCAGTGATGTCTTTCACACAGTTTTTTTTTACAAAAAATAAACCCTATCGGTTTTAAATACGCGTTCGATATTCATATCGTAAATGAAAATGAGACACACGCTACTGATATGTGATTTAACCGAATTCATTGGTATAATCTGGAGAGAAACAAAAAAAATTGGGCGCTGAATTTAAGACTGAAATCCGATAGTTATATCTATGGAGGGCTATAAGTAAAGGAAGTAAATTACAATTCACTAGTTGCGGTCGCAAATTTATATCGGGAATCTAACTTTAAAAATTACGGGTGGAGATGCATGCGTTCCATGTGGTCTTTTAAACAGATGGTTTCTTGTCAATATGATAACAGTTTTTATTTAAATTATTGAGATATTGGTTTTTATAGAGAAATGGCAAATTATTCTATTTTTGTAAAATAAAAGTTTGATTGGCTTCCTACTACATGGGGTGAAATCTACCGAACCCTTCCGAGAGATGGCGGCACAATTAAAAAACCATATAATTTTCAGTTAGTGTCAACTCTTAGAAGATTTGTGTAAAATTTTCATGACATTTTGTGTTTTAGTTTGCGAGTTACAGTTGTTTAAGTGACGCTATTTTTGATTTTTGCAAAACGATGGAACAAAAAAATTTACTGTGGTGATTAAACATTGCTTTTTGATGGGAAAAAAAATGCCGCCAGAATCCAAGAATGGCTTGAGAAGTGTGATGGCAAATCTGCTCCGTCGAAAGCAACTATATGTCGATGGTTTAGTGCACTTAAATCCGGTCGTACAAGCAACGATGATGTGCTACGTCCTGAATGTCCAATTGAGACACTCATTCCAAAAAACACAAAGAAATCTACCGTATTGTTCTGAATGACCGTAAAGTGGGAGAGAGATGGCTGACATCGTGAAGATATCCACAGAATGCGGGAGGCATATTTTGCATGAATATTTCCATATGGAGAAGGTATGTGCCCGAAATACTGCGACTTGTGGAGGTTTCCTATTAAAAGTGGATTAAAAAACGAGATTCAGCTGTAGCGTGTAATCTCTCCTAACAAATAACACATTTCTTGTTAACAGCTTTAAAAATGTATTTGAAATTAATTTCTATGACTCAACAAAGAAAAAATTCTGTTCGAAGTACGCTAAAAGTTCACAATAATATACTGAACAGCACCACGCATGAAGCAACGGTTAAACTTTCGATTTCGATAAAAAGTCACACTGTTTTTTATTTTAGAATTCAATGCTTATGGATTTTGTGGGATTATATCGTGTGTAAACTACAAAAAAGTGGTGCAAACTAAATAAATTCAGGGTATCCCATAAATAAGTTCAAATTTTTTCGGTTTATTGCGCGAACGCAATGGACAGGAAGGACATAAAGCGTAAATATGGAGCGTTTCACCGGAGTGGAGGATGACGATTGTGTGAGTGAATTTTCCAAAAAAAAAAAAAAATGTTTTATGTGTGAAGTCAACGACGGAACAGGCACATAGTTTAATTTAGTTACTATGCACCGGTGTGGTGCGTGATTTTTTTGTCAGTGACTTTAACAAAAACAACAATACTGTGAATATCGTGCGACAAAAATTTTGCGTTTAACAGAGAGATTTTGCAACGCTTATTTTCAACATGCCTTTATCGTTATTAACAGCAAGCGCAATAAAGACGCGGACAAACTGCACCTAAAAAAGATTTTGCAATTCTTAAAATAAGCACTTCCTTATTGTGTGTACTTATATTCAAGAAGTGAACATAATTTCGTTTTTTTTTTTTCTACAGTCTTGTCAAGTGAGAAAGTGACCGCTCGCATTCTTGAAAAAATGTTTTTTGAGATCATTTTTTGCCATTAATGTACCCGTGTCCTAACAACGGCTTAATTACCTCAGTAAGTTATCCAATCGCCTCCTACATCAACCATCGTCAGGCATCACATTATTTTTGCCTTCGACAATGAATTATGCACTATGTTAGTTTCATCAGGAGCAATTTTTGAGCCCACAGTCAGTCATCGCTCCTAATGATGCTATCATGGTTAGAAAGACGTATGTCGAAGACAAAAATAAAATGTTGTGCCAAAATCTCAACAGAACCCTAATATTAAACGATTGGTGTTATTTGTAATAAGATGTTAGAATTTCAATTTTTAGAGCGTTTTCTCAGTACCTCAGAATGATCTACGATTCCATCACATTTCCAATTTACGTTGGACCGTAAAAGATACAAGAAAAGACAAGCCAAAAAAAGTTCTATTTTTCCGACAAGATTAAAATTGAAACAATTAAACACTTCGTGATGTAATTGTAGAAGACTATGAGAATAAACATACAGTTATTCTTGAAAAAATGTGTTTCTAGAACAGTTTTTGCCATCAATGTATTCTTTGGTGTGTTAACAGTGGCGCAATTACCTTTGTAAGTTGTCCAATCGCTTCCTGCATTAATAATTATCGTCTGGTATCTGCAAAAAAAGACATGGCCTACCACACCCAATACATCATCAACAGCTCCAAACACAAACATCAGGTTGGAGCTGTATTCCTCGACGTTTCTAAAGCCTTCGACCGAGTCTGGCACGAAGGACTCATCCTCAAATTCATCCGTTACGGCTATCCCACGAATATCACGCGATTGGTCATCTCCTTCCTCTCTGATCGGACATTCCAGATTCAAGTCGTTCAGACCATTTCCGAAGTCACATTCGAGCCGGAGTCCCCCAAAGCTCCGTCCTCTCCCGCTCATTCATTTAACATCTACATGACCGACATACCCAAATCAGACCACACATCTATTTTCATGTACGTCGATAACACCGCCATCATAACCACTATCAAGTCGACCAAGATCATTACCGACGCCTCCAACGCCCTCTCAACACGCTAGTCACCTGGTTCGAACACTGGATAATCCAGCTCAACCCAGTGAAGATCCAAGCCATCAAGTTCTCAAAGGCCCTCTATTTACAGCCGGAAAGCCTCACACTCCAAGGAATCCGACTCCAACGGTCAGACAGCATCAAGAACCTGGGCTTGCACTACAACAAGGGGCTAGCATGGAAGGACCAGCTTACAGCCTCCGCCAAGAAAGCCAACCAATTTCTTGGCAAACTGTACCCACTCCTAAACAAGTCCAGCAAATTGTCAACTCGTAACAAGTTGACAGTTTACATGATGATCATCGGCGCCAAAATAACCTACTCCAGCCTAGCATGGTGCCAGCTGTCACAGTTCCGCAGATCCACCGTCCAAAACAAGGCCCTCCGCATTATAGCAACTCTATCGAGACTTTCAAATGCCCACAATCCGGGAAGTCATTAGCAGCACCCAGCTCCAATTCCTGGACAAAGCTACCCACCACCACAACCCCACAGTCAGGCCCGCCAACCGCCCTCCCCCACACACACCAAGCCCGCCGTCGTCTACCAAGACCTAGCGACCCCCTGCCCCCGGATTAACTTAAGTAAATCTTACTTAATATTAAATTTAATTTTAAGTTTATGTTCATGAAATATCTTAAGTTGAAATAGCATAAGTTTTCTCAATACAATTATATAAATTCCATACAGAGGCTAAGTTAATTAGGTTCCTGTGTTGGGAATGTGGAATTTTTGGCACAATGCTACTACTCAGTATATATCACCACTACACCAAATACTTTATCTTTGCACTCGACGCGCGATTCGCTAACCATGTTAGCTTCATCAGGAGCGATGATTGATGTTTCTATCATGTATATATCTTAAAATCTAAATGTAAATCATGTTTTAATTAAAGCAGTGTATAATAGTGATATCGTAGAAACTGACTAGTAGTCAATAAAAGTAGTGAAAGCGTCCTACCATAATAGTGATAAGAATAACGAATCTCTCAAATAAGTTTCGGGAGAAATGTTATCCTTAAGGGGTTATACCAGTGTGATAATTTCAAAAAATCGATTTTTTTTACATATTTCTATGCCTCTATATGTATAGAATAAGAGGTCGAAGTATCAAAGTCGGTCTATGCTTATTTTTGAAAATACAGCTATCGGCAGGCACTCGTTTTTGGAAGCGTAACGAGAACCGGAGCAGGTATTACTATTTCAATGTCGTGAGGTCATCACGTAAGTGAAAGTTAAATATCTAATACTTCAGTGAACTCAAAATAGTTACAAAGGTAGGTACGTGGCAAGAGATCATTATTTATTTGTTACACGTTAGTCATTTTTTTAAAGGCGTTTTTTCTCAAAACTGCATTTTTTAAATTTGCTGCAGCTGTAACTCGAAAACAATTTATTGTATCGACTTAATTTTTTTTTTGCATGTTAAGGACATGTTTTGTCGTACCATAAACTATGGATTTTTTGATTAGAACAAAAATGTCAATTTGGCTTGCAAAAAACGGACACTTTTTTTGGCGAAAATTTTTTGTTTTTTTTTTCTAAACGCCCCAATCTTACAATTTTCAATATTTTTTAAAATCCATGGTTGATGGTATGGAAAATTATATCTATTTTAATGATCATTTTGTTTTTTCTTTTGATTCCAGGCAAGGTGGAGGCGTCAATCACGGCAGCAGTGGAGCTACTTTTTTTTTTACCTGTCCCGTTATTGGGGCATAAGTCAATAACACAAGTCTGCAAAAAAAAAATTGAAAGCTGTTTTGGATTTTTTTGTGTAATTCTTATGTTTTTGGCTGTACTGAATCCGAAAATGACTTTCATTTTGTCATAGAACGTCACGTTTTCTGACAATGTAGGTATCTATGTTAAAATAAAAGATAAAAGACTAAAAATTTTTTTTTAATTTATAATTGCGTAACAAAACTTATTTTTTTATCTAAAATACATTCATTAGTAAGCACTAAACACATTTCTTTTTCCCAGCGAGACTCCTTTTGGTACATTTTCGCTTGTAGGAAGCATCTGGAAGGTCTCTCTGAAGCGTCCAACAGTAGTCTGCCATCATTGAGACGCTCCATCTTCCCTGGTATCTTTTTTCCATCTCCTTAATATCTTGGTGAAATCGTTCACCTTGCTCTTCACTCAGATCTCCTAAATTTTCTGGAAAGTAGTCCAGAATGAAGAAAATGTACTTTTAAAACTCATTAGGCAACCTAAAGCTTGAAATGCTTTTAACATTCTTTTGACGATTTGTTTGTAGTTAGGGTCTTTGTTATTGCCTAAAAATTTCTCTCTATGACCTCTTTAAAGGCAATCCACCCTTCTCTTTGAGGATCCGTCATGGTTGTGATGAATTGTGGATCAGCCATAAGCCGTCTAATATCTGGTCCAACGAAAACACCTTCCTTCAACTTTGCCTCCGAGAGGATGATATTAAGTATTTGAAGCAATTTCCATCTCTTGGAAGTGACTTTACAAATTGCTTCATCAATCCCAGCTTTATGAGGAGGCACCAAAGTTTCATGCAGGACGTTCTTTTCGTCAACTTTAAGCTCCCTCGGAGGCCAACACTTTTTGGTCCAGTGATTTGCTCGGTCTCTACTATCCCATAGACACAAAAAGCAAGGGAATTTGGTAAACCCAGATTGTTGTCCAAGCAACATGCCCAAGATTTTTAAATCACCGCACACTTGCCAACCGTGGTCTTTATATTTAATTTGCAAAGAACCAATTCCATGTTCTTGTAGGTTTCCTTGAGGTGTACGGAATGACCGACAGGAATGGAAGCATAGAAAACCGCCATTGTGAAGCAGAACTGCTTTAAGGCTTCTTTTTGAAGAATCTATGAAAATACGCCACTGTGCTGGGTCGTATGAGATCTTAAATGTATCCATCAAACCTTCAATATTGTTACAATAAACCAACTCGTCCTCTTGGGCAAAGTAGGAAGTGAACTGCTTCTCACGATATCTAAACCAGGAGGAAGACATTCCCGGCAAAAGTAAATTCCTGCTTTTGAGCCTTGATCCAAGCAACTCAGCAGCGTTTTTTGGGAAGATTCAAGTCTCTTACCAAATCATTTAGCTCGCCCTGGGAAAACAATTTCGGACTGCTGTCATCTTCAAATTGAAAACTTGACTTGTCATCGGGTTCAGGTACAGCACCATCTTCGTCAGAACTTGGAATCTCTTCCAAGGTAGCAGGGGCCTTGGGCACTGGTATTTCGGTCCCATGAGGGATGGGACGAATAGCTGATTGCAGATTGGGGTATGAAATGGACTGCTTCCATTTTGGATTATACCCTTTCACATTACACGAACAAAAGTAACAATCATCATCTTTTGCTCGCGCCATACCATAGGAATCGCATATCGGAAAGCTTTTTTCTTGCCCTTAAACCAATTTCGAAGGTCTTCAACACATCGTTTGCAGACTTTATGAGGTGCCCAAACTTTATCCTGATCTCCAAGTTTTAAGTCAAAATACGTGAAGTATACTTTTTTTACAAAGTCCGTAATATTAAGTTGTTGTTTTAATACCATATATTCACCACAAATATAACAGAAACTGTTGTCAGACGAATTCACACACTTCCGCACAGATGACATTGCACTATATTGAACCAAGATCTATAAAACAATGACGAGTTAACACGTAATTGTACCGCGCCACTTTCTACACTATCGGAGCGCGCTCGTTCTGGTTACAACGTTTATGTTTTTTAATTTAGCTCACACAGGGCGTTCTTTATTTAGAAAGTAATGATAGTTATGGCCTGTATACATTTAAAAACAGTAATTAAAATAAAATTGTACCTATTTATTTATGACTTCAAGTTAGCCCAAAAAAACCCTTTTTTATAATAAAATTTTGCGTTTTGCAAAATAACCTGACGTTCTGGAATTTTTTGAGTATTTTTTTTAGTTTTCAGAACACCTAAATACATAGAAACCAGTTGAAAACATCCAGACAGCATTTTTGTTGCAGACCTATGTAATTTCAATATTGTGTGTACTTGTAAATAAATGATAAATATGTACCCAACATTTTCAAACGTTTGATGCAGTAGTTTTCTTTAAAAATTTTTTATAAAAGTATCCCTATTTCTAAGTAGTTACACTGGTATAGCCGCTTAATAAAGGAATTCTTATTTTGTTCTAATACTGCGCAAGCTTCAAACGATGGGTAGATGTAGTAAATAGAGGAACAATTCCACCATGTTACCACTGCATATGCTTTAAATAACAATAACAGAGTCTTTACATTAAATTTGTTCTCTTTAATTTTGCGCGTGCTTAAAATAAAGATAACGACAAAGGCGTGCCAAAATAAGCATTGCAAAATCTCTCTAATATCATTTACTTAGCGTAAATGAAGCCCTAATCGTGCAAACTGATCAGAAATAGGTGCCATAGTTTGAAATACTATAAAGGTTTTCTCATTGATGATGTTTTTTTAATCAATATTTTAACATTAAACTTTAATATGGGACACCTTGTATACATAAAATCAACAGTATGCGTTTTTAAGCGGTAATTATATGTGAAATATAAATATTCTACTTACGCACGAAATTTCGAAGAGCCTTGTATTGATCTCTTACCGTTCTTTCTTCAACTCTTTATCCGAATTCCACCTTTCTATGGTTTTACACCACTTGTTATTAACATTAATAAGGAAAAATAGTTATTTGAAAGAACGGATGCGTTTTTGAGCAGAAGACGGAACTTCTCTGTGCGACAGTTTAAAGTCACTATGAACGCTGCGCTGCCACCGGCCAAACGATAAACCAATTAAAAAGTTGAGTCGTAATTTGAAATGTGGTCATTATCGCTTGTTCTCCTTCCTTTATAGCACTCCATAGTTATACCTATAAAAGTAACCAACTCAAATAATTCGAATATAGTTGTTACATAAAAGACACAACAACATATTTTACAGTGTTTGTAGCGCGGATTGATTTCGCCGCATCTCCCCCCAGGCAAACCTTTTCATTTGTTAATGTGAATTCAATAATACTATTTTTTGTTACTGCTTCTAAACGTAGAACCGGAAGAAAAAAAACATACATTGAACGTACGCATCTCACAGCAGATTTACCTATAGAAACTTAGACGTTATGTGGTTAAAAATAACGAGTCAACAAACCACAAGGTTTATCTGCTGCCTTTATCGACCATTAACTGATACCAACTTTAGAACACATTTCGTTTCTCTTGCACACACCATCGATCATTTACAGACTAATTATCCAAGTGCCGAAACTGCCATCCTGTGCGACTTTAATGTCCACAACATCTACTGGTTTAAGTATTCAAATACGATCGACGAACAAGATCATGAAGCTGAATCATTCTCAATCAGTTGTGGTTTTACCCAGCTTATTGAGGATCCATCCGTGATTGAGACGGAACGTTCGCCAGTCTTCTTGAACTGTTTGTAACCATCAATCCAGAGATTTACATTACAAGAACGCAAACAGCTGGCTGATAATTATAAGATTCGGGCGGCTGCCACGTTATATGACAGACAACTGGCCTATGTTAAAAGACGATCAACAACACAGTACATGAGAACAGTACATAAAAAACCTTACTGGAGATGAAATAAAAAAAAAACCAATTAGAAGATCATGTTTCCGAGAGTCCAGAAATATTACGAGAAGAGATGCCATGAAGACAGCTAAGAACAAGAAACGTTCTAGGGCAGATAACATTCCGAATGAGGTAATGGTATGGTAATTTATTGACGAAGTCAACGTTGAAAAACTTGTTATACTCTTCAATAGCATCTACGTCACAAGTCCCATTCCTGATGCCTGGCTGATATCCACAATCATCTTGAAAAAACCTCGCGCAAAGACATGTGCCGACTTCCATTTGATAAAACTTGATGCGCCATCTTTATTCATTCTTCCGAGTCTTTCATAAAAGATTTTTATTGAAGTGTAAGTCTGAAATGGATGTTTCTGAAATGGTTTCAGAAAGCCTATGTTCGTTTATCGAGCGAGGAGCCCATGAAGAATGCATTCCATTTTCCCTTCTGTTTCATTGGTGCTTAGATAAAGTTTCCAAGAAGCTTAAGAAGGTACTTGAAGTACTCTGCATTGATGGTCTTCAACTAATTTTCGATAAAGTTAACAGTACTAGTGAAAATAGGGTACTGCAGATCAACGTATCCAAAACCAAACTAATGGTGGTGTTTTTAGACAGTACTTTTTACCGTGTTGAAATGTGGATCATGAAACTTAACTCCTGAAGCAACCTAAAGATACCATAGACCCCTCGGGACTTAAGAAGTCCTTCGAAGAGCCAATATCGATCGCTAATTATTTACCACAATCAGATATCGCAAAATCACATATCTCCGACACATTTTAATTGGACTGAAATATCATCTGCTTTAATTAATCATGAACGAAAAAACAGACGGCAGTCGATGCTCTGGAAGAAAGATGTGCTGGCCGAGGTATACCAGAGACTGGCGCGACATTCGAAACGCGAGAGAGCTCTGCAAAGTGACTAAAGGTCGAGAGGCATTCAAAAACGATTTTCTTAATTTTGCCGCTCCTTGATGCAGCGTCAGTTTTGAGTCCCGTGAAAACAAAGACACGATTCGTTTTTCGACTTTCGGAGTGACTTTGTCTACCGAGCCACGTTTTGGCAAGTCGTCGACATTTTTCCTCTCTTTAAAATGATTTACCCACTTCCTCACAAACGACACCGCCTTTTTAATATATTTAGCAGCCGCGGAATGTGTCATTTTAGACCTCTTTGGGTGGGAACAAAGAAAGACTGCCTTGAACCGACGCGCAAACAAGTGACTCATTTTGGATTTTACGTAATTTCGACGAAAGTTCGGAATCGACTGATACTTTTACTAAAATGCGTCGTAGACAAAGGTTCCCTCTACCGTTTTTTTTGTTGAATCGCTAGAAACGCATCTACCAAAAATGAATTATCGCGGACACGTTCTTACTTGACAGACTGTATTACCGAGCAAGGCATGTGAAGAAGAGAAATCATTTGATGAAAAAGACAAAAAGGCATAATGATAGATTACACAGCCCCACAAAAAAAAAAGTGGGGTATACTTTTGATGCGATATATCAGATCCGTAGTATTTTTGCCCGCTGATCACGAATCTGACGTCAGAATATCGCCATCACATCTCAATTTTTTTCTAACCTCAAAAAATAGGTAAAAATTAGTAAAAATTAAGAAAAATATACTCCTAAAAAATTGATTCAAGCTTTTTCATGAATCCAAAGATGTATTAATATGTATTCGGACACGCTAAGCTAATATTCATCGGTTGGATTAAGCCGATTTTCTATGATTTTCAGATCTTGGTGAAAACGTTCCCCTTTCTCCTCACTGTAGTCACCAAGATTATCTGAGAAATCATCGATGTGGGAGTCCAAGAAATGTAATTTTAGATTCATTAAGCAACCTAATGTTTGAAAATTTTTTACCATTTTCTCGACTATTTCTTTGTACTTAGGACTTTTATTATTTCCCAAAAAGTTTGTTGCGACTTCTTTAAAACTAAGCCAAGCAGCTTTTTCAACTTTATTCATTTTAGTAACAAATAATGAATCTTGAAACAATTTTCTTATTTGTGGCCCGTCAAATACGCCTGCCTTAATTTTAGCTTCAGAAAATTTCGGAAATTTTTTATGCAAATATTTGAAACATGGGCCGTTTGTATCTAATGCTCTCGTGAATTGCTTCATAAGTCCAAGCTTAATGTGAAGCGGGAGAATAAGAACTTTTCCTGGATCTACCAATGGTGGAAACAATACATTATTTTCACCAGGAGTGAACGATTCTCTTGTTGGCCAAATTTTTTTCTTATAATGACCTTCCCTGTCTCTGCTATTCCACAGACATTTATAACAGGGATAAAGTGTAAACCCTGACTGTTGGCCAAGCAATATTGTTACAATTTTCAGATCTCCACAAATTTTCCAGTTATGATCAGCATATTTTATTTTTATCAAAAGCTGCTTCATTTTTTCACATTGCTCTTCCATAACTGTGGAATGAGCAATCGGAATGGGAGCGTAAACGTTGGTATTATGCAGCAAAACTGCCTTAATGCTCTGTTTAGAAGAATCAATGAACAGTCTCCATTCTTCAGGATCGTATGAGTTATTTTGAAATTCATCCATTAGACCTTTTACATCGGTACAATATGAAAGTGACAATTCCTCGTCCATTGTGAAATATTTTCGAAATTCTTCATCTCTGTTTCTATAATAAGAAATCGTAGCTTCTGGCTTAAGTAAATGTCTTTTCTTTAAAAAGGAAGCAAGATGCTCTGAACCATCTTTGGATAAGCCTAAATCTCTGACTAGATCACTAAGTTCTGACTGTGATACGAGTATTGGTTCTGATTTACGGTTGTATGGTAGAAATTCTTTATCTGTGTCACTAGTATATGATAGGTTGTCACTAGAACATTCATTAGTAACAGTGTTTGAATCTTTTTCGACAGTCTCAATGTTTTCGGCATGAACTGATAAGGTGAAATCATTTGTTTCCATAACATCAGCATCAAGTGGTTCAGGAGGCGGAATTAGTTTAGTTGGTCTTGTTACTGTCGAAACATCGTTATAAGTAATAGTGCTTTTATTTTTTCGGTTATGCCTAGATACAACATTCATACAAAAGTAGCAATCATTTTCACTGTATGGTCTATTCCATATTGCTGGTCTGGAATATTTAATCGCCTTCTTATTGATGTACAACATTATTTTGCAAGAACTGCAAATGATGTGGGGAACCCAATCTGTATCCTGGTGCTGTATTTCAATGTTAAAACAATCCTTATATAAGGTTTTAATGTTATCCGTTATCGGTGACCCCATTTTACTCAATACGTGTTGACAGCAAATATAACAAAATGAATCACTGTTTTTATCGCACTTATGAAAAGTCCTTGTACCGTGAGACCGTTTTTCTTGTAGCATTATACTCTACATGAGCCAAGTCACCCACACATGAAGAGCTACGGTCGCTGGATGACGACGGCTGCGGGCCCGCTTTCCCACCCTGACCAACCGCCGATACTGGGTTTCCGAGTCCCTGCATCGTAATTCTCTTTCTTCTACCTGCCATGACGGCATCTAAGCCGTTATCCAGGGACTCTGCCGGCTAGTGGGGTAACACCGTTGCCCACCGTCACTACATGGAGGTGCCCTAGATGCAGGTAGAAGAATAAAATTCGACCGATGAATTTTCTCGGCGTTCAAAATGGCGCGAAAACATCTGCCATCTTGAATTTTGCAAATCCAACCTCAGATTCGTGATCAGCGACCCAAAAAATCCCCGTGTACCAAATTTGGTAAGGATCGGTTGAATTTTAATTTGAATTCGTTTTTGCATTCGAGGAGCACTATATCTGTCTGATTTATTGAGGTTAGAAAGAAAACAGAACTGTATGGCTTAATCCAACCGATGAATATTAGCTTAGCGTGTCCGAATACATATTAATACATCTTTGGATTCATGAAAAAGCTTGAATCAATTTTTTAGGAGTATATTTTTCTTAATTTTTATTAATTTTTACCTATTTTTTGAGGTTAGAAAAAAATTGAGATGTGATGGCGATATTCTGACGTCAGATTCGTGATCAGCGGGCAAAAATACTACGGATCTGATATATCGCATCAAAAGTATACCCCACTTTTTTTTTTGTGGGGCTGTGTTATGAATCCACAATGTACCGAGTAAGCAGGAATGTTCCAGTAAACCATACTTTGCAGAAAGAACAATTACTCGTGAAATTTACATCATTGAATGTTTGAAGTAACGATTACTGTTACTTGTAAGAAAGCATACTCGGGAAGTGTTTTGGTCAGTCTGAGAATCGACACATCATGTCAAAACCTGAATACAGTGGTTAGAAAAAATCTAAATCCACCAGAACTTCGCCCACTTGACAGGTACTAATATTTTGCAAAAAATGTTTTAAAAAGCACAGAAAAGCTACTAAATCTTTTCATAAATTTTCCTTCCTTGAAATAGATAGCAGGTAGCAGAAAAGTATTAGCTCAAAATTTTCATTTTTTAGTTTAAGACTGTAAAACTTTATAGGACAGTTCTTGATTAAATAAAACGGAAGCTCTCAGGGCCGTCCTTAAATGAGAAATCGTGACTCCTATGATTAGACTGTCTTAATTTGGAGTTATTGTCCAACGTTTTGCCTACAATTGCATATTGCAATTGTAGGCAAACAGTAGGCAAACAATTGCAGAGATTTTTACTCTTCAAGATTAGAACACCGAATAAACTCGATGAAGGACTACTACCTGACCGGGGTTCGCGCGAAACCGCGACCCAGGGTAATGATCATTTTCCACGAGTGATGCAGACCATAACCTGAGTTTCCATTAATGTTGTTAGGTGCTCATAAATTTCGATTGATTCTTTAAACTTCTGTCTATCTGAATTGGAGACAGAAACAAGAACTTTGGTTTATTTTTACACCGAAGTTATGACCTATACGATGGTATGAATTAGCATTCAAATATCTACTGGTACGAGTTGGCTTTCTGTAAACCGAATGTCGCAAAAATAGGGCGATCAATATCAACTAACCTGGCCAGAGAACATACATATGTTTAAAAAAAAAAGCACGTAAATCGGATAAGTGGTTCTCCAGTGATAAGCACACTAACGGACGGACAGACAGACAGACAGACAGAGAGACATTGCATTTTATATATATATATAGATATTCTCTGCTACATAATATTGTTCCATATTTAATGGTTTGGACTGTGTATTGCAAGAGAACGCGCTAGCGGCAAACTTTGTCCGACTTCATTTACTATTATTGTCACTGCTCATTCCTTATGCTACCTATCGTAATAAAATATAGCCTATAACCTGGCCGGAGAACATATGTATGTTTAAAAAAAAAGTACGAAAATTGGATAAGTGGTTCTCCAGTGATAAGCGCACTAACGGACAGACAGACAGACAGAGATACGTTGCATTTTACATATATTATAGATGTAATAAAATATATACCTTCAAGTTTAGAACACCGAATAAACTCGATGAAGGACTACTACCTGACCGGGGTTCGCGAAATCGCGACCCAGGGTAATGATCATTTTCCACGAGTATGCAGACCATAACCTGAGTTTCCATTAATGTTGTTAGGTGCTCATAAATTTCGATTGATTCTCTAAACTTCCGTCTATGTGAATTGGAGACAGAAACAAGAACTTTGGTTTCTTTTACACCGAAGTTATGACCTATATGATGGTATGAATTAGCATTCAAATATCTACTGGTACGAGTTGGCTTTCTGTAAACCGAATGTCGCAAAAATAGGGCGATCAATATCAACTAGAATTAAAGGACTTGAAAGATGTATCAAAAAGAAACAAATTGTAATATCAGCTGTAACTGCACAGCAACATCCTACATGATATACCATCAATGTAACAGAAACCAAAGTCCTTGATGTGTGTCCCATTTCTATAAATGAAAGTTTGGGGAATTAAACGAAATTTACAAACGTCCAAACGATATTAATAGAGACTCGGGTTACTGTACACATCACACGTGAAAAGTGATCATTACACTGAGTGGTGATTCGGTGAATTACGGACAGGTATAAATGTTTGCTTCATACAGCTCACCCAGCATTCTAACTTCGAACATTGTGGGAGAAAGGTCGGAAAGTAACTCTAAATTAACACGGTATAATCTCAAGAACCGCGATTTACCATAGAATAAATGGTCTGACAGACGTCAAACGCTCAATAAATACAAAATAAATAAGGTACTCTTTGCTTTACCCGTCAACGACGTTATCTTATAAACTCTTACCTATAAAACTGAAAGAACATTACCTTTTCAGCCGGTTTCCGTCGATCGTTATCGGCCAACCTTTCTTGCAACGCCAAATTTAGCCTGCCTTCTGATCTGGAGCCTCGCCTGTTCAGCGGGGGACCCAATTCTTCTCGTCCCGAACACGCTGAAATGTCCTCCTCTTCTTCGTCTTCCTGAACTATACTGCATTTTCGAGATCTCTATAGGAGGGTAATAATAAAAAATTAAATTGGTTGTCATGCCTAAGAGAATAAGCCTCAAAAATTGCTAGGACTACAGGCTTATATGAGGGTCGTTTGAAAAGTAAGGTCAATGACACACATATGGTAATCCTATGATCGAAATCGGCATTGGACTATTTAGCTTCATTCGTAAGCTCACATGAAGAGTTACAGTTCAGAGCTAAGTACTGTTATGGTTTGCTCGGTTAGAATACAAACGTGTACACGCGATTTCCGTCATCGTGAAAAAACTGAGATGGAGCTGTGATATAACACAGTGCAATACGAAAAAAAAAAATAACCACATACGGACACCACCACGTGATAATAGATCAAAAAAAAAAGACCCGTGTCTCCTAGTTTTTCCGAAAGTCATGAACTTTTTTTTTATGGGCCCCCAAAGATTTGAGGCCTGGGTGTAATTTTTGCAAAAAACTCATAATATTCTGAGGCTCATATCTTGCAAACCGTTCGGAATTTTAATTTACTTTCTGTGGCAAAGTTGTAGCCCTTGTCATAAGGAACAAAAATTGTGAACATTTAAAGTAAAAAAAAACTTCATCTTCAAGATCAAAATAGCAAAAAAACTGTAAAAAATTCGATTTTTTTTACCTTTTTTTCCCTGTTTAGGCCCATAGCTAGCAAACCGTTCAAAATTCAAGGAAACAATCAACTACAAAAATGTAGCTAAGATCTTAGTAAACAACTTTCTAGAATATATGAACTTCCTAAGAATGATTCTTAACACTGTTTAGGTAGCCGCAAAAGTGAAAATTTTCCCGAAAAATCTACTTTTTTAAAGTTTTTTGCGATTTTGATCTGGAAGATGAAATTTTTTGGATTTTATATGTTCACAATTTTTGTTCTTTATGACAAGAGCTACAACTTTGCTTCAGAAAGTAACTCGAAATTCCAAACGGTTTGCAAGATATGAGCCTGAGAATATGATCAGTTTTTTTTGCAAAAATGACACCGAGGCCCCAAATCCTCGGGGCCTCATAAAAAAAAGTACATGAATTGGGCCAAAACTGGGAGCCTCGGGTAAAAAAAGACCCGTGTCTCCCAGTTTTGCCCCAAGTAATGCATTTTTTTTTTATGAGGCCCCAAAGATTTGGGGCCTCGGTGTCATTTTTGCAAAAAACTGATCATTTTCTCAGGCTCATATCTTGCAAACCGTTCGGAATCTTGATTTACTTTCTGAGGCAAAGTTGTAGCTCTTGTCATAAAGAACAAAAATTGTGAACATATAAAATCAAAAAAACTTCATCTTCCAGATCAAAATCGCAAAAAACTTTAAAAAAGTCGATTTTTCGGGAAAATTTTAACTTTTGCGGCTACCTAAACAGTGTTAAGAATCATTCCTAGGAAGTTCATATATTCTAGAAAGTTGTTTACTAAGATCTTAGCTACATTTTTGTAGTTGATTGTTTCCTTGAATTTTGAACGGTTTGCTAGCTATGGGCATAAACAGGAAAAAAAAAGGTAAAAAAAATCGAATTTTTTACAGTTTTTAGCTATTTTGATCTTGAAGATGAAGTTTTTTTTTACTTTAAATGTTCACAATTTTTGTTCCTTATGACAAGGGCTACAACTTTGCCACAGAAAGTAAATTAAAATTCCGAACGGTTTGCAAGATATGAGCCTCAGAATATGATGAGTTTTTTGCAAAAATTACACCCAGGCCTCAAATCTTTGGGGGCCCATAAAAAAAAAAGTGCATGACTTTCGGAAAAACTGGGAGACACGAGTCTTTTTTTTTTGGTCTACTATCACGTAGTGGTGTCCGTATATGGTTATTTTTCCATAACTTAAAAAATTACACACAGTGTAATTTTACTTTTTGAAAGAGAAAACAGCCACTGAAATAAAATTGAAGCTTGACAATGTTCTCGGTAACTCTTCTCCTTCATTAAAGACCGTAAAGTACAGAGTTTAAATGTGGCCGGACAAGCACAAATGACGAGCATGGCAGTGGACGCCCCACAGAAGAAAAATGTCCCGAAACGCCGGCCAAAATATGAAGGTATTATTCGATTTCGACAAAACTCGGTATATCGAGGTTTTCGGTACCGCCGATCACGAATATGAAGTGAAATTTTCAAAAAACAAAATGGCGGTTCCAAAATGGAGGACTCTTTTTGGAAAACCGTGAATTATTTTTATGAAATTCTATATACAGAGGTTTTTGGGGTCGCTGATTACGAATATGAAGTTCAAATTTCGAAAAAACAAAATGGCGGCTCCAAAATGGCGGACTATTTTTGGAAAACCGTGATTTATTTTTATGAAACTGTGTATAAAGGGGGTTTTGAGTTTGCTGATTATGAATATAAAGTTCAAGTTTCAAAAAACAAAATGGCAGACTATTTTTGGAAAAACATGAGTTATTATTATGAAACTTTGTATACATGCGTTTTTGGGGTCGCTTATTGCGAATATTCAAATTTTAAAAAAACAAAATAGCGTTATTTTTATGAACATTTTTATGAATTTTTAAACAATTTGCTACATTGTGCAATAATATCCAGAATTTTAAAATTATTTTTCCCATTTAGTGACATTTTATTGAAATTTTTAAGTATTTTTCAATTTTAGCAACAATTTCCCGAAGTTGTAAATAATTCGCTACATGTTGCAACATGTTCCCGAATTGTTTAACTAACTTTATCGTTTTGCAACAATTTACCAACGTTTTAAAGTATTTTGCAAAATTTATTCGAATTTGTTAAATATTTTTCACATATTGCAATAATTTCTCGAATCTTCAAACAACTGGGGGGGGGGGGATTTTGTAACATTATGCCGAATTTTACAACATTTTCGCATAAAAACTAACACAGACACCAAACTTGCGACATCTAGCATTCAATTTTTCGAAAAATGTCTAATAAACAACCTTCAACTCATTTCACGTCAGAGTTCAATGGAGTTTTTAACTAATTGCTTGTCCTTTAAAGACTTTTGGGAATATCTTCTTAAAAAACTCGATAATTGAAGAGTTAATTACTTCACTTAATATTAAATAAATATGAAATTCCAGAAACACAATGAAATTGTACTAACCCTCAGCGGCAGAATTAATTTTATACAACTAAAATTCGTTTACCTTGGTATTTTCTATAATAGCTTAAACTTGATGACGTCTGACGTGCTTCACGAGAGATCCTGCATGGCACTCGACGCTTCGAAATGAAATGAAAGTTATGAGACAGGTGCAAGCGGAAGATGCACCTGAGTGGTCGTATATAATAGACGAATTGACAGAAGTATTCAAACAGTTAAAGATTTCTAAATAGAACCTTTTGTTTCTTACACTGCTCAGCTATTCGGGATTTCAGATTACTGTGCGTCCCCGCGATATGACAACTCCGGATATTGTGACGAAAATTCACAAAATAATTTTAAATGACTTCCATTTGAAGGTTCGAGAGATTGCTAACATTGTAGGGATCTCAAGTAAATATACATGCATAACTTTTTGCATAAAAATTTAGGTAAACAAAAGCTCTGTGCACGATGGGTGCCGCGTCACGATAATGTACCTGCTTACACCTCACTCGATGCCATAGTCAAAATTCATGAACTTCATTTCGAATTGCTCAAAAAATTTCTTCAAGGACAACGAATTCACGAAAATGACGAAGTGAAGTATGCTGTAAATGAGTATTTGGCACATCAAGAGAAATCCTTTTATAAAGATGGTTTAATAGCATGGGAACATCGCTGAACGAAATGTATTGGCTCGAAGGAGATTATGCTGAAAACGAAAGGTGAATTTTTCAATTTTGTTCGTATTTTCCTTCTTCGTTTACCCTACTTTTCAAAGATCCCTCGTAAGCTTAAGGAGTCACCAAGGCTCCGCTTGATTACATCTAAACGCGATTGGAAATAATGCATTAGGATTTGGTTGAATGTTAGTACGAGGCTGGTTTGGAAAGTCCGTGCAAAGTCCGAGAGATGGCACCACCGGCGCGTATCGAGGTCATGTTTAGTTAGTAGCATCTCTTGAATGAACGCACACCAAGTTTCAGCCATATTGGTCTATTTCTTTGTGTTTGGCATTCGTGTGAATCAAGGAAGTCGAGTGATTTTCAAGAAATGGACGAAAAAGAATTTCGTGTGGTGATTAAACATTACTTTATGAAAGGCAAAACGCCTCAGGAGACTAAAGAGAAGCTTGATAAACATTATGGCGACTCTGCACCTTCGATTAGAACAATTTATAAGTGGTTTCAAAATTTTCGGACTGGCCATATGGGCACAAGTGACTCTGAACGTTCTGGACGGCCTGTGGAGGTTACGACTCCAGAAATCATTGATCAAATCCATGATATGATGATGGATGACAGAAGGGTTAAGGTGCGTGAGATTGCTAGTGCTGTGGGCATCTCGACTGAACGGGTACATAATATTTTGCATAGACATTTGGACATGAGAAAGCTATCCGCAAGATGGGTGCCGCGATTGCTCACGCTTGACCAAAAACGCAATCGTGTGAAGTGTTGCAAGGATGGTTTGCAGCTGTTCCAGAAGAATCCGGAGGACTTTAAGCGTCGTTTCGTCACTGTGGATGAAACATGGATACATTACTATACTCCTGAGACCAAACAACAATCTAAACAATGGGTTACCAAGGGGGAATCTGCACCAAAAAAGGCGAAGACCGTTCCTTCGGCCGGAAAGGTTATGGCGACTGTCTTTTGGGATTCGCAAGGGATAAACCTCATCGACTATCTGGAAAACGGTAAAACTATTACAGGTGAATATTATTCATCGTTATTGGACCGTTTGAAAACCGAGCTGCAAGAAAAACTCTCGCGATTGGCCCACAAGAAAGTCCTTTTCCATCACGACAACGCACCAGCACACACCTCAGCAGTTGTGGTCGCAAAATTAATGGAAATAGGATTCCAACTCGTTTCGCATCCCCCCTATTCTCCAGACTTGGCTCCCTCGGACTACTATTTGTTCCCCAATTTGAAGAAATGGCTGGCGGGACAAAGATTTTATTCAAACGAGGAGGTGATTGCAGACACTAATGGATATTTTGCAGACTTGGACAAATCATATTATTCGGAAGGGATCAACAAACTAGAACATCGTTGGACGAAGTGTATAAGCCTAAAAGGAGACTATGTCGAAAAATAAAAAAGGTTTACCCCAAACACATAAGTAGTTTTTATTTTTGCACGGACTTTTCAAACCAGCCTCGTATTTAATGGATGTGTACCTATCACAGTTCAAGAGAATTCGCATTGTTTTATTTTATGACAGTTGCAATCTTAGCACATTCTTCTCAGTACATGCCATCAACAATGAACAGGCATACGAGAAATGCGGCAATATAATAGTGTTATACACCAGCTGTTTGGCCCATGATTACTAAAACATAACTGTTGATCTAAGACTACCCCTAAGTATTTAATTTCATTATCAAACTGAACAATATCATCATTTATAACTATAGCTAAATTTAAATCACAATATCTCTGACAATTAATTCTAGAACTAATCACCATACATTTGGTTTTCGAACTATTCAGCTTCAATCTATTCTCACATAGCCATTCTGATAGTATTCTTAACTCACGGTTCATAATAGCTGTTACTTGTTCAAAATCTCTTCCAGCCACAGAGATCAGTGTGTCATCCGCAAACAAACTGACAAAAGAGCCGGACAGTCTTACATGCACGTTATTAACATAAATGATGAACAAGAGTGGACCCAGTACACTCCCCTGCGGCACACCCCAGACACTACTTCTTTTGCCAGAAATTTTGTTTTCAACCTTAGTCTGCTGATACCCATTATTTAAGAAATCTTTTATCCAATCTATCATATAAAGCTAACTTCATAATAAGGATATTCCTGTCTATCACCTCAAAAGCACGCTTCAGATCCACAAAGACACTGGGAGTAATTTTTTACTCACTCATGTTGGCCCTCCACACAGAGCATACATGTTGCAACGCAGTCTCACAGGAATGTTTGCCTCTGAACCCAGATTGTCCACTGTATAACAGTTCATTACTTTCAAAGTACTCACGTAATTGGCTACAAACTATTGTCTCCAAAATTTTGTCGATCACAGGTAAGAGGCTAATTGGGCGAAAATCACTAAGGATACTCGGGTGTGACACTTTTGGAATATCCACAATTACACTCGTTTTTAAGTCGCCTGGAAACCTACCAGATCTTAAAGATGTATTTACTATGTGCAACAAGGGGTTTCCCAACACATCAAAGAGGTCCTTTACAAGTTTGATTAATAACACTTCATCACTAGTACTTTTATTTTTTAGATTATATACGATTTTTCTTAGTTTCGAAAGCGTTACTTGTTCAAAAAATAACAAACTAGATTCCTTTTTAGAAAACGTTAGGTTCCATTGCCTTTTTTCTATATTTTCAGATATTTCATTCAAACTGTCATTCATGTTTGCTTCTACCCTTCCGTCATACTGCCCAAAGTAATATTGTTAAAATCAGCACATTGCTTTTGGTTGCCCAACATTTCTTTTAGGGTTTTCCACATCTTCTTCCCATTCTCTTTACATTCGCCTATGTTTCAGTCTCAATATCTGGTTTTTTCACTTCTTATCACTGAAGTTAGCCTATTCGTATTTAGCTTGTAATTATTCCAGTCTTCTTTAGCTTCGGTGAACTGAAATCTACGGTAAGCCTCATTTCTAGTGCGTTGTGCGTCTCTTACTTATATATCAATCGGTTTTATAACGTCTTCCGATGCCTAATTTCCACTCCTCCCGGTTTCTCCATCCCTCTTCCTCCAGATCTCTCTCTAGTACTTCCTTGTTGATTCCTGCTCTCCAGCTTTGGCGTGGTCTTCCTCGCTTTCTTTTTCCATGAGGGTTCCAATTTAAAATCTTTTTAGGCAGTCGGTCTTGTGACATTCTCTGTACATGTCCGTACCATACCAACTGTTGGGTTCTGATTTCGTCCACTATATCGTGCTTTATTTCTAAAGCTCGCCTTATCGTGTCATTTGGCATGCGGTCTTTTCTGGATTTTCTGGCTGCTCGTCTCCAGAAATCCATTTCTGTAGCTTTTAGTATTTTTTCTGTTCTTTCCTTTAATGGCCACACCTGGGAGCTGTAAGTTATTATACTTTTCACTATTGAGTTGTAAATTCTCTTCTTATTTTCAATGGTTATGTTTTTGTCCCATAGTATACAATTAAGCATTGCAATCGCTTTTCTTCCTTGGATATTCCTCTCGAATATTGCTTCTTCCAGTGTTCCGTCCCTAGATATTCTCGTTCCCAAATACTTATAACTGGCACAGTGTTTGATGGTGTGTCCTGTGGCCAGTTTCAAGTCCTGCTGTTGTCCTCCGACGCACATGTACTCGGTCTTTTTAATATTGACTTCTAGGCCCCATTTTTCATATTCATCCATAAGTTTTCGTGTCATGTATTCCATATCATCGATGTCCTGAGCGACTACTACCTTGTCATCTGCGAATGATAGCGAGTACAATGTAGAATCGTCATCCAGTGGTAATCCCATACTGCTGCATTTCCTTTTCCAGTTCTTCAGTGCATTCTCCAAATAGATTTTAAATAGCGTTGGGGATATACAGCAGCCCTGTTTGAGACCCTTTGTGACCGGGAACCCTGTTGTTATACCATATTTGGTTTTCACACTATTTCTTGCGTCTTGGTATAAGGATTTTACGGCTTTAATTATTTCGGTGCTTACATTACTCTGTTGTAGTGTTTCCCACAATCTCATTAGGGGCACGCTGTCGTAGGCCTTTTTTAGATCGACAAACAAGACATGGACTTCCTGATCAAATGCGATTTTCTTTTCTAGGATTTGTGTCAGTGAGAAGAGATGGTCTATTGTGGATCTTCCTGCTCTAAAGCCTGCCTGTTCTTCAGCTTCTACGTCCGCGTATTCCGTTTCTATTCTATTTTTAAGTATTTTTCCGTATATTCTGCTAATAGATCCTGTAACCGTTATTTCCCTATAGTTATCGCAATTATTTTTGTCTCCTTTCTTATGAATTGTTGATATGTATGACATTTTCCATTCCTCGGGTACTTCTGATGTGTTAATGCATCTTTGGAATAAGTTCCTCAAAGCGCTAAATAGCTTTTCAGTTCCGTATTTTACTATCTCTCCTGGGATGTTTCCTGGTCCTGGAGCTCTACCATTTTTTAGCGTTTTACATACTTCTTTAACTTCTGATGTTATCCTTATTGGGGATCCTCGTATAACTATATATATACGTCTCTTACTTGCTGGTTTAAACCCTATGAACAGTTGGAACGAAGGAGCAGACTCCTTTAACAGTTTCACTAACTTTGCATGAATTTCAGTTGCCGATAAACCTTCCAAAACGAAGAATTTTATCACTGCACGATAGTGGGTTCTTTCCATTTTTAAAAAATACTCGAACACGTCTACTTTAACCAGCTGATAAACAATGAATGACTTCACAGATCGACTTGAAATTTAGGGTGTATTTATACGGCAGATCAAGCTTCAAAATGATGTTCAATATTTGGTTCAAGTGATGCTTCATAGGTGTCGCCTTCAAAACTTATTGACTGACCTGATATTTATTTACTTTGTCGAGTATCGAGCTTTTGACAACGTCAAATCCAAACTACTTCTGGATTTAGAGAAATTTTATTTAATGATGGGGACATCAGAATAATAAAATAGTCAGTTAAAGTTCATATTAATAGTGATCTCCCCACAGAGACCTCTGAAGCACCGAGAAGATTATGTCAGGGACACACACTATCATCCATCCTGTTTAATATCCACGTTGAGAAAATATTTCAATTAACGCTCAGAAGTAAAAATGGACGTATAAAAATAAATAACATCCCAATAAATTGTATTTATTATCCGGACGATACTGGACTCTTAGCTAACAACCTTGAATACTCTTAAAGCTAGAACGCTAACATAAGTTCTTGAACTGTGGGCACTTCGCAGATTAGTACCCTTATTATCTGAATATACAGGGTTACAGGGAAAGTCGTCCTAGATAATTAAGGACGTTATAGTTTAGGTCGTTTCTGACCGATTTGACTCTATGACATGATGTCCTAAACTTAACCATTTTCGAGATATTGAAGTTTAAAGATTTTCTAAAAAAAACATGTTTGTTTTTGCTTTTATATCGATTTTTTTTTATTAGAGGTTCTCGAGTGCGATTTTTTGGTTATTTTTAGTTAGTCTGTATGTCAAGTATCAAAAATCATCAAAAAAATTTGAACTAGTTACTAACAGTTTCAAATGGCGGCTTGTTAATGTTTCTAAATTACGAATTTTTACCAAGTGTTTTCTACTTTAAATCAATAAAGAGAAAAAAAAAAATGTATGGAAGTTATTCTGCAAATTATTTTAAAAACTTTTACGTCTTTTTAGCTATCTAAAACGGTATAATATCTACTGGATCTATTGAAAATTCTAAGAAAATGAGATTTCAATAGGCCCAAATGTAGAGTAACATAATAATAGAATTTAGATACTACCAATTACCGGTTTACTACCTGCACCTTCAAACAATAAAAAGGGTTGGATAAGCATTTTTTCCGGTCGGGGTACTCTCTGTGCGAGTGACATTTTCTGTTCATTAAACATTATTGAATGATTTTTAGTCTGCTCATGAAGACCTACCTATTGGTTTGAGACAAAACATGTACTTTCAACACGATGGCTGCCCAGCTCACTACAGAGGAAGTGTTCGTGCATGGCTCAATGACAATTATCCCAACAAATGGATTGGAAGAGGCGGACCCATACTTTGGCCGGCAAGAAGCTCAGACCTAACACCGATGGATTTTTATGTGTGGGGTCACATGAAATGTCTCGTATACGACCAGATGACTCCTATCGAAAACGTGGATGTCCTAAGACAAAAAATAATTGATGCGGCTGACGAAATGAGGCGGCACCTCACAACCAGCGTTGTGAAAAGTAATTTAAGAAAAAGAATGAGAATTTGTGTTAGAAATAGGGGCGACCACATAGAACATGAATTATAATTGATAAAAAATATTAAATTGCAAGGTTTTTTGTTTTATTTGTGTATTTTTCGTATTTTCACCTAGAACTAAAAATTTACCTTTTGCTACCCGAGCCCGCTTTAGGTGTCATTCTGTGTACAGTTTTCCTATTAAACTCCTAGTATTATAGCTTTTTTGATAGCTAAAAAGACGTAAAAGTTTTTAAAATAATTTGCAGAATAACTTCCATACATTTTTTTTTCTCTTTATTGATTTAAAGTAGTAAAAATTCGTAATTTAGAAACATTAACAAGCCGCCATTTGAAACTGTTAGTAACTAGTTCAAATTTTTTTGATGATTTTTGATACTTGACATACAGACTAACTAAAAATAACCAAAAAATCGCACTCGAGAACCTCTATTAAAAAAAAATCGATATAAAAGCAAAAAAAACATTTATTTTTAGAAAATCTTTAAACTTCAATATCTCGAAAACGGTTAAGTTTAGGACATCATGTCATAGAGTCAAACGATCAGAAACGACCTAAACTATAACGTCCTTAATTATCTAGGACGACTTTCCCTGTAACCCTGTATACGTAAACAAAGACAGCTTTCAAAACCTGAAAAGTTTGCCAAAATCGGTTAAGATGTTTCGCAATTTCAAGCATTTGTAACAACGACGTTTTTCTTTTCAACGAACAGTTTAGTATTCAAGACCACAATACATCCATTCCTAATTTGGGACACATTGTATAAAGATAAAGTAGTACTTTCATTAGAAGCTTTCCCTTTTTATTAGAAATTTTTCCCTTTTATTACCTTTACCTGTGGCAAATCTCCAGGTGTCCTAGGAACATTCAGCAGTGAAGAGTTAGGCGCACTGGCTCCGTTTTCCCGCTTTGGAGGACCCAGATTTTTCGATACCGCCAAGTTTTCGGGCCTCTTACTTTTATTCAGCAGGTCTATACGTTTCGACCTTAATTTTCTTTCGGCTAGAAGGTAATACGTCGCCGTTATGTGGTTGTACTCATTTTTGTCTAGACATCTGAAAGATAATTTTAGAAAATAATATTTTTTCTACAATTTACATTCCTTCATTATTATGTAGTTTAAGAAAAATACTAAAACTGCCTATTAGTCAGAGGTGGTAATGAATCCAAAAAAAAACATCAACGACATCTGTGTGTTGTAACATAAAACGGATTTTATTGAAGCTGGACACCAAAAAAGCTTCTGGTGCTGATGGAATACCTGTTATAGTACTCAAAAAATGCGCGATAGAACTAACACCAGTTTTCTATAGTCTTTTCAACCTATCCTCCAGGAAGGGAACATTTTCTTCCTGTTGGAAATGCGCTACAGTTCAGCTCATACCCCAAAAAGGCAAGAAAACCTTGCCAAACAACTACCGCCTAGCCGCACCTCTTTCAATAATATCGAAAGTCATGGAGACTATCAATTGGCATCTTCTAAAATACCTTGAAGGACTAAATATTATTAGCGACCATCAATATAGCTTTCGTAAGCAGAGACCAACAGAAGATCTTCTAACTTCTAACACACGTTTGGAGCATTGCAAATGAACACATTGACACGTGTTTAATACGATAGATTGTTGACTAAGCTAGGCTCTTATGGTATGTCTGAAAAGTTCTGTTTATGGCTCTCGTGTTTCCTCAGAGAGCGTTCTTTACGAATGCCAATCGACGGATTTTAGAAACATCTTCACTATCAACGCCGGTGTGCCTTAAGGCTCCATACTGTCATTAACGATCTGCTGAAAAGGACCAGGAATCCAATCTACAGTTTTGCAGATGACGATACGCTTATCTCTTCATTCACTTTGACTTGACTCAACTTAACAAAGAACTGGAAGAAATTCTATCTTGGTGTGAAAGTACCTAAGTAGAATTTAATGCTACAAACACCCAGACAGCAGTTTTTCTAAAAAAAATTAACGCTGCTGAACCCGACGTAGTGATGTCGGGACACTCCATTAATTTGGAAGTAAATATGTCTTGGCATGAATATGTTACGAACATAGCAAAGAGAGCTTCTCAAAAACTGGGAATATTATTTCGAACTATAAAGCTTTACACTTCAACTCAACTTCGACCAACGATGGAATACTGCTCCCATGTTTGGGGTTCTACTCCAAAGCATACACTGCATTTGTTGGATTATATTCAGAAGAGAGCTATTCGCCTGATTGGAGTCCCAGAATTGATCAGCAGCCTATATTCTACATGTATGTTCATGGAAAGTGTTTGGTGGATGCAGTCCGCTTAATTCCTCCCAAAGTAGTGCATGCTAGGAATACACGTAGCGCTAATAGTTCACATCCGTATGAACTTCAGCTTGTTACTCCTCGTACAACCCTTTTCAAGCAGTACTTTGTATGGAAAACCTCATCCCTTTGAAATGATTTGTCGATTTGTCCAGGACTGTGTTTCCCACTGAGTACAATTTACGACGATTCAATACTAACGTGAATCGCTTATTTTTTCCGCACATGAGTCGCTCCTGTAGCGCTTTAGGGATTTCCCTGCGTGCCCATAAGAAAAGGCCGAACAATTTTAATTTAATACTACTATGCCCGTGCGTATTTAGTTCTAACCTAGGCGCCAGGCGATTTTATAAAAAAAATAAATATAGAAAACTCTCAGAAATAGAAAGGTATCTTTTGAACTACAAAACCGATTTGAAAGATTCTTTCACATAAAACACAAAAAGTTTCACCAAAAACAGCCCAGTAGTTTGTAGATATTTGAGGACCAACATGATAGATATATACATATAATTGCGTGCCAAAGTTTTGGGCGAAAAATATTTTTGTGATTGACTGAGTTATAAAGGAAGAAAAAAACCAAATACACCATCATAAATTACTTTAGTTATACTAACAACATATACAACTAAAAAATCTTCTACTATAAATGACAATCATTACTAGTAAAAAATAACATTTTTCGGTTATTCATAAATACGAGGCTGGTTTGAAAAGTCCGTGCAAAGTCCGAGAGATGGCACTACCGGCGCGTATCGAGGTCATGTTTAGTTAGTAGCATCTCTTGAATGAACGCACACCAAGTTTCAGCCATATTGGTCTATTTCTTTGTGTTTGGTATTCGTGTGAATCAAGGAAGTGGAGTGATTTTCAAGAAATGGACGAAAAAGAATTTCGTATGGTGATTAAACATTACTTTATGAAAGGCAAAACGCCTCAGGAGACTAAAGAGAAGCTTGATAAACATTATGGTGACTCTGCACCTTCGATTAGAACAGTTTATAAGTGGTTTCAAAATTTTCGGACTGGCCATATGGGCACAAGTGACGCTGAACGTTCTGGACGGCCTGTGGAGGTTACGACTCCAGAAATCATTGATCAAATCCATGATATGGTGATGGATGACAGAAGAGTTAAGGTGCGTGAGATTGCTAGTGCTGTGGGCATCTCGACTGAACGGGTACATGATATTTTGCATAAACATTTGGACATGAGAAAGATATCCGCAAGATGGGTGCCGCGATTGCTCACGCTTGACCAAAAACGGAATCGTGTGAAGTGTTGCAAGGATGGTTTGCAGCTGTTCCAGAAGAATTCGGAGGACTTTAAGCGTCGTTTCGTCACTGTGGATGAAACATGGATACTATACTCCTGAGACCAAACAACAATCTAAACAATGGGTTACCAAGGGGGAATCTGCACCAAAAAAGGCGAAGACTGTTCCTTCGGCCGGAAAGGTTATGGCGACTGTCTTTTGGGATTCGCAAGGGATAATCCTCATCGACTATCTGGAAAAGGGTAAAAACTATTACAGGTGAATATTATTCATCGTTACTGGACCGTTTGAAAACCGAGCTGCAAGAAAAACGCCCGCGATTGGCCCACAAGAAAGTCCTTTTCCATCACGACAACGCACCAGCACACACCTCAGCAGTTGTGGTCGCAAAATTAATGGAAATAGGATTCCAACTCGTTTCACATCCCCCCTATTCTCCAGACTTGGCTCCCTCGGACTACTATTTGTTCCCCAATTTGAAGAAATGGCTGGCGGGACAAAGATTTTATTCAAACGAGGAGGTGATTGCAGACACTAATGGATATTTTGCAGACTTGGACAAATCCTATTATTCGGAAGGGATCAGGAAACTAGAACATCGTTGGACGAAGTGTATAAGCCTAAAAGGAGACTATGTCGAAAAATAAAAAAGGTTTACCCCAAACACATAAGTACTTTTTATTTTTGCACGGACTTTTCAAACCAGCCTCGTATAACCCGATACTTCTAAGAAACTGTAATTTGCTCAGTTATGTTTACATTTATGATCGTGAATCCAGGTAAACATCAAGAATTTACTTCACTTCATAAATGTGTATCAGTATTACTTAGGGAAGATCCGGAAACGCACATCATTAGACATTCGGAAAACTGTTATAAGATTGTACGGTAAAGGAAAATTTTCACGTGAAATAACTGAACTTTTATCCATAGGAAAAACAACGGTTAACAATATAAATAAAAAATCGAAAACTACAAGTACTCTGAATGAAAAACCATGTTCTGGAAGACCAAGGAAAACAATTATTCGTGTTGACAAAGTAATTAAAAGAAAAGCAGTAGCAGACGTAAAAAAGAATGCTGCAATTATTACACGTAAATTACGTGAAGAAAATTTAGTTGACATCAGTAGTAGTACTGTTTCACGTAGACTAACATAAGCTGGACTTGTTGGACGTGTTGGAGTAAAAAAAAACGTTCATCAGTAAAAAAAATAAGGTCAGATTAGAATTTGCAAAAATACACCAAAACTGGACGATTGAAGACTGGAAAAAAGTGCTGTTTTCGGACGAAACTAAAGTTAATTTATTTGGAAATGATGGAAGAAGATATATCTGACGACCAAAAGGTACTAGACATGATGCTCGGTATCAAATACCGACTGTCAAGCATGATGGTGGTAGTATTTTGCTTTGGGGGGCATTTTCGTGGCAGGGCGTAGGTCCAATAGTTAAAATTGAAGGGGCTATGGACGCTATTATGTTCAGAGATATTCTATCAGAACACATGCTTCCTTATGGACGTGGAAATATGCCACGAGGATAGATTTTTCAACAAGATAATGATTCGAAACATCGATCCAAGCTTTTGCAAAAATTTTTCAGGAAGAAAAATCCCAATTCCCATAGAACATTTGTAGGAGGAGTTGAAAATGAAGGTGGGAACTCGGAATTGTTCCAATAAAGGTGCTCACCAAAAATAGAATTCTCAAATTAATTGGAATCGATGCCTCAACGATTTTTTTAGAAGGGTAAGGCTACAAAGTATTGATTATATACCTTTTTATTGTGAAAGGACCCCGCACATTTCTTATGAGAAGTGGCCCTCTGTGAAATTATCTGAAATCGATATGTGTTACTTCTCTCGAGCTCTCGATTAAAAGTCGGAAAATGGATAGTTTTTCAGATATCGGGGGTAGAAAGACGATTTTCGGAGATCATGTCGACAACAGCTTAGAGCCGTGAGGTCGTTTATGCGCCGTTCTTCGGGGTATACGGGAGTTTTTTCACTGATTCCAAATCTAGTGTCAAAAATGACATTTGACAGCTGTCAAAAAACTGTTAACTCGCCTTATTTCTAATATACATTGGGACGTAAGGTCGTTGATTCCAATTCCGGTATCAAAAAGGACATTTGAAACTTAGCAGCTACCAACAAAATGTCAATTCACCTCACTTGTAACAAAATGTTCATCAGAATATATACCAATTGTTTTTTTTTTTATCTACTTTTAGTATTATCAGGGAACAACGATGTGAACGTAGTAGATTTCAGTTCCCTTTGGGGTGAAGTTCTGATGAAGATTTTGTTACAAGTGAGGTGAATTGACATTTTGTTGGTAGCTGCCAAGATTTAAATATCATTTTGTAACATTCATTTTTTCCTAGATTTTAAGACCATATAATGTTACTGATTTTTCGCTTTATAATGTACTTCTTTTCATTTTTGTATCGAGCGGTATATTAATCAGAAATTCCTAGCCGCTCGGTATATAGTGTGCTGTGCGGGTTTCCGACCGAATCTATCGATACGCCGGGATTGGTCAAATGTTTGTATCCGGAGTTTTGGTTCCGGCGTCGCCATATTACAGACAGCGTGCCCACGGCTTATTTAAGGGTCCGGAGGACGCGAATCTTGGCTTAGTACCATCAAGCCGCCGCCAGGCTTAGTACCATCAAGCCGCAGCCAGGCTCAGTACCATCAAGCCGCAGCCAGGCTAATTTCCACCAAGCCGCCGTGAAGGCTGACTTCCACCGAGCCGCAGTAGAGGCTTACGACAATATCTACGAGAGCCAAGTTAAGCACGAGTTTTTTATCATAAAGCCGTAGTGGGCTCTGTGTGCTTTCTAAATGGAGTAGCCAAAGTAGGCTCTTCTCAAAAGTGTGAAATCGGTTTTGTGTTCCATTGAAGGCCTAGAAGCCCGTAGGAAAACCGTAAGTTACCAGAACATACATCAATAGATCTATTCCCGCAAATAAGTGTTTTAACAGCAATTTGAACTGATAAATCGCGAAGTGAATATCACGACTCTTCGATTTCGGGTGTAGTCAAGTTTTAGAAGTAAAACCTCTGATTTAGGGACTCTAATTTATAAAAACTACTTTTAGGCTAGAATTTTTTGTATTTCTTAAAACTGCAAAGGTTGGAACTTTTATTTTAAATCATGAATAAATTTTCTTTTTTGTTGATTAAAGCTAGTGTCTCACTGAATACCTATTTTTCTTTTCAGGATAAGAAAAGTTGTACTAGACTAATTCTTTTTAGTAATAACCGTAAAGCACTTCAGTATTTTTTCATTTTTTTAACTGAAGTTAGATCCTTTCTATTTTAAAATGAATGGTGCCCAAAATTTGTACAACTGAAGCTTTTAAAATAGAAAATAATTCCAAAAAGACGTATAACAATTATCTCTTACCCATATTTCTCTACCAAGGTAAACTGAGCTAGTGTTTGTTTAATTTCTTTAGTTCTTTTAAAATCATTATTCACTCAATACCTTCTCAGAAATTAAAGCGGGGCTGCAAGAAAATTGCGCTCAAGCGTGGGACAAGCAACTTTTCAGAGGGTACAAAAAGTGCGGGTAAGTTCCCATGTTACAATTTTTGACACCGGAATTGGAATCAGCAACTGTAAAAACGTCCCGATGTATATTCTGGTGGGCATTTTATTGGAAATAACGCGAGTTGACAATTTTTTGCCAGCTTCCAACTCTCAAATGTCATTTTTGACACCAGATTTGGAATCAGCGACCAAAAAACCCCCGTATGATCCGGAGACGGCGCAAATACAACCTCACGGCTCTACGCTGTTGTCAACAAGATCTCCGAAAATCGCCTTTCTACCCTCGATATCTGAAAA